>KZ651753.1:100730-161062 GCA_001010745.2 Gerris buenoi
TTTTTTTTTTTTTTTTTTTTTTTTTTTTTTTTTTTTTTTTTTTTTTTTTTAAATGAAAGGCTATAAAATAATAATTTTTTTGGAGATCGTGGAGGTATCATATGAAGGGTACGTCGAACTGATATCAAAAGTATATTTTTTTTGGTTATGAGCTTTGATAGGGCGAGCGTAGACGAGTTTGAACTTAGTGTGATAAGTGCCCCCCCCTCTATCTCGCTAACGTAAAGTGCGATAAATCTGAAAAAATTCCTAAACATTCCAGATACCACTTTTTTTTGGAAATTTTCTTTATCAGTATTTATTAAAAAATAATAGCCAGTTGAATTACTACTAATAGTGAGCTAATACGTAATAACAGGATCATCAATAGGTACTACTTAAACAATACTATGTTGCCAACGGACTCTCGCTGTGTGCTCGCTAGCACACACTTGACCTGTTTATTTCTGATACGCACCTTTTTATAGTGCCTATCAATAAAATAAAGGTATATTCACACGTAATAAATGTCATTAATCTACGATTAGCAGAGTATTTTACTTTTATTACTATATACATGAAAAATATATTAATGTAGTGGGGAAAAAATTATTTGTTTATTAATTTTACCCACGCGGTATTATACTACACTCACAAACAGAAAACATTGCCACAAATTGCGAGCATGAGCCCCGTGGGTTAAGGCAAGTGTAAAAATAATGTTATTTATTTAAGTAAGTTAAATATGTAGTATTAATTAGAAACAAGTAAACCAATAGAAATGTAAGAATAAATATATCTAATCATTATGTTCTATTATTCATTGGTCTTTATTTATAGTTTCACCCAGTAGAGGTAATGAAAGGTTATAAATTATTTTAAAATTACATCATAAAAGCTACTACATTAAGTAAAAGCTAGACCGTGCTTGACATTTTAAGCATTGATTTTGTATAGAATATATTGCGTTTACATTATCCTTTCAACAAAATATGGCTGTTTTACTTACCATATATGCAACGTTCAATTTTATTTTACAAATTAAATAATTGTATAAATCCAACAGTAGTAGCTCTTTCAAATTTAAATTAGATAGAAATTATTAAGTAGCCGATCAGTTTTATTTTAGCTTTCAAAGCTAGAAAACATATCTGAATTTAATTTTCGTAACATTTAAAAAAAAAATTTTTTTAAGCCAAATTCTTACATAATACATTTTCTGCTTTTAAGTTTATTTATTTGAATGTTGGCCCCATTAACAATTATCTATAGATTTTGACGAGCATCAACACTTATTTTAGATTTTAGGTCTTCCGATGGTGACCGCTTCATGTTCGATGGGTCTCCGGCGTTTCGCCTACTATTCTGAAGGCATCATCAGGGGTGTACATGTTGTTCTGATCGAGGGACAACTTGTCCCATCGAACATGACGCCGTCACCACCGGAAGACCTAGAACTTAATGATGACATTCCACCCAAACCAGTCACTGTAACAGACGTCATCACCAACAGTCAGTCAGTCAGTGTTGAGTCTTCAGTTTGATTCAATAAATAAACCCAATTCAATATCACCTTTAAATTCTTAGGCTTGTTCCAACAACACTTCAAACTAGTCCCAAACTAGTTTCCAACTGTACGACGCATGCGCATTAGCGAAATTGTGGTCCGTTGCGCACGCGTCGGACAGTTCCAAACCAGTTTGAAGTGTAGTTGGAACAAACCTCTTGTGTCACTCAGTCTTGATCCATATCAGTCACTCCGCATAAATCCGCAATATCTTCTTCTAAATCCCCTACTCTTACTACTTTTAACTCACCTCTATACCAGGCCGTGATAAAGAACAATAAAGGTAATTTCGTTAGGTTCCGCTTGTTAGTAGACTGTGCCTCAACCACATTTATTACCAGAGAATTAGTTGAAGCACTGGCTTCAATGTTGGACCCTAGACTTAACACTTCCGGCTTGTTTGATTCCCCATTTAGTTCTAGTTCTGGGTTTGTTGAATGCGTTCTTAATTCTTAAACCCACTCAAACAACGCATCCTAGAATAACCGCTCATACTCATACCGCTCATACACCGCGTTAATAGTAGATAAAATTTTTCAAAATGTACCCCAGGCTAGTTTATAGTAATAGTTAGTACTAAAAAAACTATACTAGTTGTATTTATCATTTAACTTAATATTTAAAAGGCTCACACCTTGCAGATCCTAAGTTCTACCACTCTTAACCTGTGAACACGTTGATAGGTTGTGATATTTCACCCAAGATCCTTGCACCAGACCCTGTTACGCACGGGGGGGGGGGAGGTGTCATGTTGGGGAAGAGTATGCGACCTTGACCATTGTCCTTATAGACTACTGCGTCTAAATTTAGATGCACACGCACACCTATTGTTCTAAAAATGCTGAATTTAACAATTTTCAATAATAATAACGTGGTAATTTCTTATCGCCGTACAATAAAAATCTCGCGTATAATACGCAGGCTAAAGTTTGACCAAAAATTTGACTCCAGCGTCGGGACTTGAACCACGGGCCGGCCTCCTGTATGTATTAAAATAATTCTACTGTGTAGCTTAATTGGTAAGAGCATCTGTACTGGAAATACAGGAGGCCCGTGGTTCAAGTCCCGGCGCTGGAGTCTATTTTTCTCTGTCTGTCTCCCAGTGTTAATAATAATTATAATTGGATTTAAAATAATAATTTTTTTTAAAGTCATAACTTTAAACCCTTGGCAAACACACATCTAGATTCTACTTATAAGATACCTAATCATCCATAAATAAAATTGTGTATAGGAATTCTTCAGAATTTTTATCATTTAGAGCTGCGATTATTAGAGCTGCAACATTAAAGGTACGATTTTTCAATTTTTGGAGTTAACCACGGGTTTTTGTCGAACCATGACGTATTAAAATGTCTGTTATACTTATTGTATGCCACAGCGAGCTTAAAATCCTTAGGTTAACTTAAACTGTGTCTTTAGTAAACTGTCTACTCTAGTAAACTGTGTATTTAGTAAACTGTCTACTCTAGTAAACTGTGTCTTTAGTAAACTGTGTCTTTAGTAAACTGTCTACTCTAGTAAATTGTGTCTTTAGTAAACTGTCTACTCTAGTAAACTGTGTCTTTAGTAAACTGTCTACTCTAGTAAACTGTGTCTTTAGTAAACTGTCTACTCTAGTAAACTGTGTCTTTAGTAAACTGTCTACTCAAGTAAACTGTGTCTTTAGTAAACTGTCTACTCTAGTAAACTGTGTCTTTAGTAAACTGTCTGATGTGTTAAAACAAAAGAGAAGGTGGGGGGGGGGGACAAATAACGGAATTTTTAAGGATAAATTGCACAAGATGAATTAACAAAACGAAACCAAACATATGTTGCTATTCAGGGCTCAGGGCGTCCTCCTCTTTTATTCATCCTTTCACACGACGCATTGCTATTTGAAAAGATACTCGTTTCTCCATTTCATGAAATAACATAGAGTCATGAATATGTTTTGGGGTATTGAATCTAAAAATCGACATTTCAATGCTTTTCCATAAAGTGGAGAAAACCAGTATACATTTGTCTAATTCGGTGGTTCCCAAAGTGGGTGCCACGGTACCCTGGGGTGCCATGGATAGACATCAGGGGTGCCGAGGGGCACCAGATTACTATTTGCTAACTCTAATAAACGAGGTTGATACTTCGATACCGATACCTCTCCGTTTCTGTCACTAAAGGCCCCCATACACGCTCAAAATGTTTACGCAAACATGATGTCAGCGCAAACCTGATGTCGGGCAAATTTAGGCTATACACGTCATCATGTTTGCGATAACATCAGCCCCATACACGGTCAAAATGTTTGTGCAAACATGATGTTTGCTTCATTTTAACAATACTTTAAACCAAGTTTACATTGCTTTGGTTTTATCAAATCTTCCAATTCCAACTCTCTTATATTTAAGTGTAGTGGAATTCGACTTGAGTATATAACGCATAGAGGAGTTAAGGTTTCACATGTCACTGGTCCTTTCATAGAGCACCATACACAGCTAAGTGACAAGATAAAAAAAGAAATGAGAGAAGTTGCATCAAGCTTTATTCCACCATTCGAAAAATTAGTGAGCGAGCTGCAAACTCGCTTGTCACTCTAAACACACAAATGCACCTTTAAACACCTGTAGAGGGTAATGCAAGGCTTATGAAATGTTATATGTATTTCTGTCTATGTTTTCCAACCAATTATAAACTTAAAACTTGTGTAAACATAAAGTAGGCGTAGTAACAATTTTTTACCACTACCTGATTTCTTCCTCATGGTCTTACAAAATTAAATATAGCTACACCAGACGAATATTTAATGACCGGGGAAGCGTGAGAAAATTTTAATTCTAGGATATTATGATGTAGAAAAGTTTGGGAACCCCTGGTCTTTGACAGAGTAGATGGATCTTAAAGGTGTGGAAATATGAAAAATTATTCCAATTTGATTACCATTTGGTCCGCTAGGAGCTCTCATATAATTCCATATAAAATTTAGAACTTCTATCGCCGAAATATTGGGCTACAATGAATACAAGTGAAAATAGATTTACCTTCTATCATATTCTAACTTCCTGGCACGATATTTAAAAGCATACAAATATATAAACAAACAGCTGCGTATCTAATATAGAATTCTATGGATCGATGCTTAAATGTATGATTTACGCCGTGTTGTCCGTCCATCTCAAGTCGATGCAATTAAAATAATAAATAATCATAATCACAGTGTCTTTCAAAAAATGACCAAGGTTTAGAGTAGCTTACAGTTGGCCCCAAGTGCGTTATCTCGACCGGAACATGGCATTTTTAACGTAACCTCTACGGAATTTAAGACATCCTTGTTGTTTGTAACAAACAAGGAACTCGTTCATACGAGTCCAACCTCCAAAAATCACTGCATGTATCAATGCCAAGTATTTTTAATCCATCGTATATTGAGCTGTCAAATGAAACGCCATAAATTATATATATATATATATATATATATTTGTATATGTGTGTGTGTGTGTTTAAATCACGTCTTTAATAAATAATATGAATTAGGACGTAATTATACATTTACANACGGGAGGGAAAATGAGTAAAGAGATTTAATAGTAGGAAAACATTTCGTGTGCAGTAAATAAGGTCAAATAGTGCGGGCGTGTCAAGCAAAGGGATTAGCGTGAGTTTGAGCCCTACAGCCCGCCAGACTATCCCTTTAGCTCTTCGTCCATTCTCCAAAGCAGAAATATCAGTGTGAAAATAGCATTTAAGCTGAATACAGTTAATTTTTAACTCTTAAATAATATAATAATAATTATAATAAGCCTTTATTAAAACAATAATAACAGAAGGATATTTGTTAACTAATTATTTAATTATGCACAAGTATTTCAGCTCTATCTCGTTTGGAATCGAAGCTGAGGCACCCCTTATAGGGTTGGAGTTAACACTTTAATTGTTCGTATTATTTCTCTGAATTTATTTAATTTATTATTTTCCAACAGGTTTGCTGTTTTCGTTTGCAGAGAAGTATAATATTAATGGTATGTATTTTGAATTGACGCATTTACCTGGGCAGAAGAGACCCACAAATTATCATATGAATAATCAGATGTTATTATTATCCATGTACACTGTATGACACCAAGCAAGTCGGAAAATAAAAACACTGATTTCGGGTGCAAGTTTCTTCAGTCGCACGTTAAGAACAAAACCAACCAGTCACGTTTCACAACTAGTTAACCGCACGTAACTAACTGTTTCAGGACTTGCTAATCGCACGTAACCAACAGTTTCAGGACTAGTTAACCGCACGTAACCAACAGTTTCAGAACTATTTAACCGCACGTAACCAACTGTTTCAGGACTTGCTAACCGCACGTAACCAACAGTTTCAGGACTAGTTAACCGCACGTAACCAACTGCTTCAGGTCTTGCTAACCGCACGTAACCAACAGTTTCAGAACTAGTTAACCGCACGTAACCAACTGCTTCAGGTCTTGCTAACCGCACGTAACCAACAGTTTCAGAACTAGTTAACCGCACGTAACCAACAGTTTCAGGACTAGTTAACCCCACGTTTTCCGACTCAGTAGCCGCTGTACCTCCTAGAAGCTAGGATAGCTCAGTATCATCTAGCCCTTGCCTATTTCAATATTCCCGAGTTATTTATCGAGTTTGAGCTCGGGCTCAAACTGGAAATAGCCAGGTTTTTACAATTATAAAGAAGTTAATATAATATATAAATTCACAAATAATATAACTTTCCGCACAAAACGATATTATATAATATATAATATACAATCAGTGCAACTACAACATAACTTTACAAATAACAAAAATATCTATACTATAATATTTTTAAGATTAAATAATTTATTCCTTGTTTGTTACATTTAAATCTGTCCAGTCGACAGTCCAGTTCATTAACTTGTTGATAACTATTATATTATGTATTTATATGTATCAATATAATCTTGTGAGGGTCATTTACCTATTTATTTATATTAATGTGCTTAACTCTCTGTATTTTATATTATTAACTTAACAAACTATTAGGTGAAAGCTATGCAATGACCGTCCTCAATTAGAGTCTTAAAAAACTCGTTGTCCGGGTAGTTTTAATAAAATAGATGTACTAAAAAAAAAAAAAAATAATAATTCATATTGTACAGAATTGCTTCTTGTATAGTTCAACATGTCCATGTTCATTTAGGACAGCCAGTACTCTACTTCTCCAGATGGAAATGGCTCCAGCAATAGTTGATTGGCGCATATCATCCCAGGCAAAAGAACCTTCTTTTGATTTTCCTGAACGTCCTTTACTCTGCCTTCCACGTACACTCTTTGTTCTTACCAACCCCAGACCGAGTATTCAATTGGATTTAGGTCTTGGGTGTTGGTTGGCCACTCATCTGGCTGAATGGAATCTGGGCAATTCTCTTTCAAGTATTGAATTGTTTGCAAGGATCTTTAGACGGGCACCATCTTGCACTAAACTTGTAATTTGGCATTTGATCTTAAATTTCAGGCAACATTGTGTTTAACACATTTTCAACGTTTGTAATACCACTAAGGGAACTTGGTGGTTCTCCCACTACCTACAAAGAACCCCCACTCCACCATATGGTAATTTATTCCGATACTATAATACCGCAGACAACGATCACACTCGGACTTTTTAATTATCTTAATGTAAACGGTCATCGCATGTCTCACCCAATAGTTTGTTAAGTTATAGACATAAATTTTAAAATAAAAGAATGCAATATTCAGAGCCCGCAAACCCCATAACTCTGGCTATTACAGAAGCTGAGCTATAAGTGTTCAAAAAAGTGCGGGTTTTTATTTGCCCGCACCCTGTATATCGATCATTCTCTTCCACTCATTTCCATCATATACTATTCTTCGTCACAAACTTCTCATATCTATAACCCGGCGCATTTCATCGTCCTATCATAATCTCGGCCTTCCTTGATTTCTTTTCCTGTCTCTGGGATACCGATCCCAGGAGATTATTTCTTTAGTCTATCTTTCATCCTTCACTCTAACTATAAGTCCACTCCATTTCCATTTTCTCTCAGTCTTAATCTCTCTTATATCTCAGCTTTGTTCGATTCCTATAATATTATCCTTCCAGCTAATTTTTAGCATACTTCACTTCATGACGCCCTTTGTCGCCCTCATTTTATTCATGACTTTTTCCAGCTGTGCCAAAGTTTCACATCCGTTGATTATTACAGGTAATGCACTCGCAATCTACAGTTTTCTCTTTGATTCCATATTTACGTTCGACTTAAACAGATGTTTAAGAAGGAAAACGAGAAAGAAATAGGTAAAAGGATAGGACTAGGATGGAGTTTCAATATGTATAAACTCTTGCAGGTGATAAGTCTATTTAACCGTACCAGAGCAAATAGAGACATAATTTCATGTTAAGTGCTTCTTTCTTTGTTAAAAATATAAATCAAAAGTCTTGGAAATAATGTAAATTAACTAGCAGCCACTCTGATAACAAGTAAAATCAAATCTGGTTTAGTAGAATAAACTGTGCATGCAATAATTTATCCCTAAATTTGACACGGAATTTTTTACTTCATTATTACTAATGATGATTATTATATTATGCTTGTGTGCAGCAAATTATTATTTGATGTTAAATTATTACTGATATTTAAATATCAGGGTTGGGCACTCGAGTCTGTATTTTTGAATTTAATAAGTTTTATTTCGCTATCGCTTCGATGTTATGATCTGAAATAGAATAAAAAATTAGTTATGAATTTAGAATTATGATACAGAAACATACAAATAGGCTGAACGGGCAAAGCCCATATCGGCGACCCCACGCTGATGAGACGAATTTTTCTCACGAATGAGAAAAATCGATTTTNGTCCCTTTCAAAAAATATACAGAATTTTTATAATTATTCGTGCTTAATTAACGAATATGCTTCTTCGGTAGTTTGAGTTCTCATTCTGATTTTAACACGATAAATTACATTTTAAACTAACATATATGCCATATTTTTTAGTTTACTAATAAATGAGTAACTAGGTCATAAAATACAAAATATTACAAGAAAGGGCATATTTTATCTAGAAATTTTTAAACTTTTTTTTGATCTCATGAAAACTAGATTTATATATTCGTGAGTCATCACAGTGCCAACGATATGATTCATATGTTAGAAGCTTTGCTTTCGGTACCTGCTGTCCTGTTGGACACAATAGTAGGTCACAACAGGATTAGCCACTTCCATCTACTCGACCAGAATATTCTTGTAAAATGTACTTCTCCAATCCAATATATTAGTTTTCATGGTGCTTCAAGGTCTCTTTCTATGCTAACCTCCTTCATAAAACATGGTTATACGTAATTCCTACTAAAAGTTTGTGTAACTCTCTCAGGGTGGACGAAACTAATGTATGACATCGTATAATTTTAGAGCTGGTAATATGCTCGGCCGACAGCGGGTTGGCCGTTCTTCCCCTGACACCGTATGCTACAAACGATGCGGGTTGACCGATGAGGACCATGGAGGATCGTTTGGCTCTTTGGTGGCGAATGCTCTGTCAAGGGAGGAAGCTCGGTGTGGCCGGTTCTCTTCCAAAACATCGTCACAGGAATACAGTGCGATTGGATCTCCTCCCAGATCCAATCACTTGAGAGGCACATCGCGAAGATGGTTGGCGAGATAAGACGCCATCTGATACATAGATGACATAAATTCTCCTAATTATTTAGTTTTATACTGGGGGGAAGTGATTTAATTAAAGTTGATGAAGTGATAAATTGTAACCGTAAAGCCTTCTTCATTTATCTTCATACGTAGTTATCTAGTAACTGATTATACGCCTCTCAATATTCAATCCAGTGTTTACATTCTTACTTAGGGGAGACTCAGCTTATCGGCACCAGAATATCGGTCCATTATCATAAGGTAACTATTCTTCACTTTATCAATTATCGTCTGTGTTGATATGGTAAGACCTTTTGGAGGAACACAAATCGTAACTTAATTCTTTTGTCTTTTGCTCGAGATATTACAAATCAAAAAAGTGTACGCACTTATAGATGAAGTTGTAAAAGGAGAACACAGAGACGAGCTAAGCCTGCATATCTGCTTTCATTTTTTATATTATCGTGTCAAGTGAGGTAGGTCACACACCACCTATGTATACCTCATTGGTTTTGATTTTGATTTAATTAGTTTATTCTGGTCATTGGGTTGATCCACATCGGTCATCTGATAGATTGTTATTTGCCGAGGTCCATAATGTCATTGAAACTACATGTTCGCTATTTTGCTAATTAAGATAAACCATCACGTAACACATTATTTATTTTTAACACCGAAACTAAGCCCAAATATTACTGTATTTACGGTATTGAACTCCGGGATTGCATCAAGCATTTTAACTTCTATCGTATCCTGTCCCTGCAGTCCTTAATCATAAGAAGAATGGTCCACAATTCTTTCTATTTTTATAACTTCACCCTTCGCAACGACCTTAAAGTCCCCTTCGTCCGGACGTAACCATACCCCGATACAAATCCTCCCATGACTCCATATCCGAACACCCCGATCCTTTAATCCACTACCTATAATTACCATGCACTCAAGAAAATCCTCCTTGACGTCTAAAGAGGCAGTTGCCACGTGATTTATCGAGCAATTTTTAATTACTTAAAATCAATGTAACATTTAAAGCTTATGGCTTGAAATATATTATATGTCTATGAAACCGTTGTAAATACAGTCCTAGATATTTCATATAATATATATTATTATGTAGTAAATAGATAATAAATTGAACAGCTTCGGTAAGCCAATTTCATTTGGTTGCAGTGAATTTTTGCCGCCAAAACGATAAAATTAATTATGAAGTTGACGTATAATATTTTTGAACTAACTTTATATATTATTAAAAAAAAGATTGAAGATGGATGGGTAGTAACGTAGATTAAGTAAAAGGATATTGTTTCATAGTCTAGCGCGGCTCTGATAGAGGAAGCTAAATAATTGAGCCCAATCACAACTAATTTGCTCTAAATGTGGAGTAAATTAGAGATGCAGCGCTTTCTAGGTCATGCCGACCTAAACCAGGATCACGGCGAGCAGTAGATATGTAGTTCCATTCGATCCAACTATCTTCACTTATAATTGATCAAGAGAAAAGAGCGTTGCGTAAATGAAAAAAATATCATTAAGACCTTCAAATTCCTCAATAACAGTCTGAGTTTCAGTCTCAGTTTACAGTCGGTATAGATGTGTAAAGGTTAGTTACGACAAGTGATATTAGTCGGCACTGTTCGTTTAGAGTCAAGTTAGTTTTTAAGGACGTTAGTTTGTGGCTATTTTTAGGGTTTCGATGTCATCCTAAAATCCCTAATGCTTTTGGTAGTTCGTCTGTCTGTCAAATCATGGATTACATATCACATATCCCGACCTATTGTAGCTATAGATTTGAAATTTGGTATATAATAGTTAAACTTTATTGCCAAAATATAGGACAAATTTGCGAACTTCACCGCTTGTAAATTCTATAATTCTACAAATATACACTCCCTGTAAAAATTAACGCACACCTTTATATTTCTCTGTTTCGACTATCTCTAATTTATACTGATGTTTAATGATTCATTGATCATCATCGTTCGTCATCATATTTAATCATCATCATTAGTTATGTTTAATAATCATAAATTAATTGTCAACATGAATAGACCTCCTAATTTAACTATGGAGGAATAGCGAACTATGGGCGATTTTAGCCGTTGTGATGGGTTGGTTGCACTAGCCTATACGGGGCATCATGTACCTATAGAAATGAAAAAAACTGGCTCATATAATTGAAGTCTTTTCTATATATTGATAAAAAAAATGCACAAATTATTTCATAAGTTTTTTCTTAATAAAATTTCCATCTTCAGTCCTCTATTTTGAGACACAGCTCTATACAGGTCGATTTTGGGAATCTTGGGCGTATGCATCTGTTGTAGATTACCTGGGCTTCGATGTAGCGTATCTGGTTTTTCAAGAGTATGAAATGAAATCTCTTGGAGAAGACGCGCGCAGGATAGGGACGATTGGAGAGGCATTGTAAAGGAGGCCAGGGCGCCGTGGATGATGATGATGATGATGAAATGAAATAGTATACATAAATAATGCAATTTATATCAATGAACAGGAAACACTTAATTATGTATGCATTATATTTGTTAGTTTTTGCATTTCTATACATGATGCCCCATATAGACTAGTCCAACCGGGAGTTTATATCGAGTTTCCAAAAAGGCGGCTTTTTACCCTCCAAATTACTAAATAAATAAATAAAAAAAAAAAAAATCCCCTCCCCCCTACAAGTCTACTCAATAAGGAAGGATCATAAAAAATGAGAAAAAATAAATAAATATACTCCTCTGTGGGCCGATGATATATCCGTGAGTTAATATAAAAAATACAAATTTAAAAAATTTTTGGTGGCCGTAACTATCGAGACCCATTTCTATTTTTTTGTAATTTTTGAGTGGAGGATCATTTCAAAGGTTTGAAATCTAGGGGAACGGCAGTGCCCCTGCCAAGTCGAGCACAGCCGTACCATTCTTTACTGGAAGTATCTCAAGGTATGTTAACCCCCCGTCTATTATCTTATTGCTTATTAAAGATACTTTGATATGTAAGATTACGTTAGAGTTCATTATAAACTGAACCAGAAATAAAAATTGCACGCCTCTACCTAGATTACTTCATAACATACAACTATTATTACTTCATACATATATGTATAGTATAAGCCATAAGCCCAAAGTTTTGTTATTATGTCACTTATCTATTGACTCATCATAATTGAAATTTTGTATATAGGTAGAGTTTAATGTACAAATAAAGAAAAATAATTACAAGATCCGAAAAAATCTGGTTCTTTGCCCCTCACAAGGCTAATAGAAAAATCGGCTATGCAAAATTTATAAAAATTATAATTTGCGCTACTAGAGCTATCTAGTAGAGATTTTCGAAACTAAAGTACTATTTGACTCTAGTAGAATATTATATTTGAATAAGAGTAATTGATCTTTATCGAGTATTAAGATAACGATCTTAAGCAAACATTTCTCGCTCCTCCTTACTCATACCCTAGATAATTGTTCAATTAGATCACCCCAAGCGTTACATACTTTCCAGCTTTGTCTTTTTTCAAACCCCTTCGTCTAAACCCATTAAGTCCTTCAACCCCTTCTTCTAAACCTATTATGTCTTTTCCTTATTTTTTCTATCTCTTCTTATACAATATGTGCACTGTACACGGTACATAAAATTATGTGTTCAAAGAACAAGAAGCTATTACTTACAAAAAAAAGTTAATCCCAACAAAAACAGCTTGGTTTTCCGGTGAACTCCGCAATTCACTGCAACCAAATGATATTACCGAAAGCAGAGAAGCTTTATTATCTATTTACTACATATAATAATATATATTATATGAAATATCTAGGACTGTATTTACAACGGTTTCATAGACATATTAGTGAGTAACTGTCCATTAACTGTACTCACAGATTACGGCTTGAAATATTACATTCATTTTAAGTAATTAAAAATTGCTCAATAAATCACATGGTCACTGCCTTTTTTCGTCAAGGAGGATTTTCTTGAGCGCATGGTAATTATAGGTCGTGGATTAAAGGATTGGGGTCTTTGGATATGGAGTCATGGGAGGATTTGTATCAGGGTACGGTTACGTTCGGACGAAGGGGACTTTAAGGTCGTTGCGAAGGGTGAAGTTATAAAAAATAAAAAGAAGTTTGGACTATTCTTCTTATGATTTTGGACTGTAGGGACAGGATTCGATAGGAGTTGCTTGATGCAATCCCGGAGTTCAACACCGTAAATACCGTGTAGCCATATGGACTTAGTTAAGCTATTGTAAATAAGTAATATGTTATGTGACGGTTTATTTTGGACGTGTAGTTTTAAAGACATTATGGACCTCGGCAAATAACAACCTGTCAGATGCGGATCAACCTGATGATAAACAGGGTTAAATTTCAATGTAACTAACAAGGACCCCAGAAATTGTTTTTTTGACCTCAGAAAAATGGGTTGAAATCGTTCATAATTTTTTGCAACCTCACCTATCTTAATTTAAAGCTATCTTATTTCGCTTTTAATTTATTACTTCTATACTTGAAGTTGGGAACGTCGAGAGAAGTTTGTTTAATTAATGATTTAGGATAAGTAGGGGTTACTCGATGAGATAAGCAGTGTTTGTTAAACCAATTTAAATACGCCAATTTAAAACAGAACTTGTTCGGTTTCAATGGTAAGAAGTACTTAGCGGAAGATGGTTCAGGACTGGGTCATCCAATTTCTTCTATAATTGCCAAGGCCAAGGTATTTATGAAGTCTCTAGAAGATCTCTGTGCCAAAGCTAGCGGAGGTTTTTGGCATGACCTATTACAAATGACAACAGCTTTTTGGTATTCGAATCTGGTATTCTGACGTATACGAATAGAATGCACCCTAACATTCAATCAGAAAAACAAACGAACGGACAGCTCAACTTCATTGACTTAACCTTATCACGGACAGACGATAAACTCACGAACAAAATCAGGAAACCAACAGCAACTCTATCTGTATATATGTATATTTATATAATATATATATATATATATATATATATATATATAGTATAGAATNGATATCAATTTTGATAACCTAGGTGTGATACCAGATATATATATATATGCGTGTGTGTGTGTGTGTTAGGTAATAATTAAATCTGCGTGTTTACACTGTCTTACTGGAAGGCTATGTAGAGTAGTTATCAATGAATAAAAATGTTATGTTATGGGAGAATCACTAAGCGACGTGTGCTCGCTATGCTTCAGGCTGGATTCTACTGTATGCTTGCCTACACTACGCCCAACCTAATATTGCTAACCGATAAGTGCCGAGGTAAAGTTCTAAATTAAACTTGAGTTATAGCGACCCGTGCATTAGCACGCAATCCTCGTTATAATTTCTATAGGTTCTAATACCCTATTAAATTACCTTATACCTTCTGTAAGCACTCCCTCCACTTACATTCTGTGCACGCTAAAAACAAAAATACCCCTCCTATACTAAATCTTAGAGCACTTTACGAGTATATTATTAATAAGACAACACATTCAATATCGCATTTTAATAGAAATAAACAAAAAGTATAGATTATATCGTCATTTTGAAACATGTTAGACCTCCCTGGGGTTGGAACTGGACACAAGTCGGTCTGTTGACCTTGGTTTAAGGTCGAGTAGCCATAACCCTAACTATTCGACTGCACTCGGTCCTTATTACAGTTGAGTCTCGCAAATCAAGACCTCGCTAGTCCGGACATCTGGTCAATCCAGACGGACCTCAATACTGTACAATTATAAAAAAAAAAATTGCATTTATATTAATAAGATTTACAAGTTTCACCCAGCTAAAAGTTGTTTTACAGACATTTTAAAACTGATTCCGTTTAATCCGGACTTTCGGTGATCCGGACAGTGCTCGGTCCCATGAAATCCGGATTAGCGAGACTCTACTTTAATTTTATAATTAACCTTATTGATATAAGCTTGGGTTTCCGGTGAAATCCGCCGTTTTGCTTCCACTACTGGAAGCTTCTTCAGGGTTGTGGTGCATCGTGATGTTGACTCGAAGCAATCACAAGATAAACTCGGAGGAAGCGAAGCGTCGGACATACATTTGTATGATCTAAACATTTGAGAAATTATATAATATGCATGGTTTTTTACTTGGAGATTTGATATCCCTTTTCAAAAAATTCGTTGGAGTGTAGCCCCGCCATCTTTTCTATAAAATTATTCAGTTTTACCTAAATATTTTATCTCCGGATGGAGAAAAAGTGAACTTTCCTCCCTAGTTTACAGGGAGGAAAGTTACTAGTCAAGGAGGAAAGTTACCAGTCAGGTTAAACAGGGAGTAATGGAAAATAAGGGATTCATGAATTCTTATGATTCCCCCCAGTGTTGCCCTAGATAAAGGAAAAGTAAGTAAGGTCGGTGTTAAATACACAATTTATTAACTTTCGATTATTTTAATTTTTATTCTTTTATATCTAAATCTATAATGTCATTTTTACTCAAGTCATGTAACCTCTATAACGGTTGTTATGGTGATTCATCAGTAAAACAAACAAACAAGTTATAGATGAAATCGTAATATCTAAATATAGATAAACTAATCCATAATATGTATAAACATCACTTGGCAATACTATTACACGAATCAGCAAGCACCTAATTCTCTCACGTAATTTTAAATAATTACTAAAAATAATTAAACTTAAACATATTCAGTGAATTGTAAATATTCTATCTAATTATTTTTTTGTTTTAAATAAATATATAAAAATATTTACTTTTTGTTTAATAAAATTCTTTAAAATTAAAATCATATATAATTTGTTTCTCTGTTTTGTAGACAAAATGTTGTACCTAACTCGCCAGTAAAAATCAATTGTACCCGAGCAATAATAAACTCCCGAGGGGGCGTTGACATTATGGTTTCAGAGCCGAAGCTGAAGGACTTCGCGCAGGGTACTATTACTTACTTTACTATTAACTCTCTTGGTGCGTTAATAACTAATTAATTCAAAGTGCACACTATAAACATTAATTAATGAAAAAGAAAAATTAATAAACATACCAATAACTGATAATATTTTATAATCAAAGTAAATTTTATATACCAAACACTAAATTATTAGGAAAACCACAAAATTGAATTGCCCTCTCTTCCTCTTGCGGCTTTAGGATCTTCCTATTTTATCTCATTTATCAAAGCGCTGGATGCACCATGTTGTTTCTTCTTCGTACCCAATCTTTCACCCACACCCACACTTTCTTCTTTTTTTTCTCCAATTATTTTGAATGTGCCACAATAACGACTTGAGATGTAACCTCTTCGGACGATATGTTTGCACTGAAAACTAGTATCACTAGCAAATTCAGCGGCCGAGTTTTCTATCTAGCTATAATAAACACGGTAAAATATACAGGCCGCATTGTAAAAACGCCGGTGAGTTGCTAGTAATGTAGCCCCAGGCTAACTTTGCTCACTAAGCAAAGCGAGTTNACCTCGTAAGTCCCACAATAACATTCCTCGAGTGCAAAAGCTCCTTTTTTTATCAATTTAAAACTGTGTCCTAATTTTAGGACATAATATCAAAAGATTCGAATTTTAGTGAAGTGTTTTAGTGAAATATGTACTTTTAAAATTTTGAAACTAATGGCGACGGTAATTAATAAGGCAGCCAAAAAAAAAAATAATATAATCAAACTAGGTCATTTTAGAAAAAAAAATCATCCATACGCAACTTAGATTAGTAACTAAGTAATTAATTTTTAATTAGCAACAAATAATGTAAATAATTTGCTCTGCAAATTTATTTGTATTTGTATTTAATTAAGATTAACCATTTAAAAGATATTTTAAACCTTGTTGAAGTGTGCACGGAATTGCAAAGTAGACATCCATCTGACTTTAAGTAATAAATGTTTTATTAAAATAAATTACAAATTTATTGACTTTATAAAGGGGGGCGGGGAATTATACGATATTGACTTTATTCTTGGTAGAAGTACTAAAAATATTCCAGGGGGAAACAAGAAGTTTATTTAAGTGTGTTTTAAATACCAAAGTAAACATCTATTTAACAAAACGTTGTACAATAAATAGTTAATTTATAATTCGATTGATTCGAGCTTACCGAAATAACGGAAGCTATGTCATCCTTCAGAAGAACGGAAGAACCGATATTTATTATGTCTTCGATTTCAAATATTCTAAAACAGGAATCCGTCAGGGAACACTTACGGCCCCGTGTCAGTTTGTCGTTTAATTTTTAACTAACATATCTTAGATGGTAAGATCATGATCAGCCCATTGTTGGTCCCATACAAGTTTTAATCTTATGCCTCCATTTATTTCTCTTCCATGTGCGCACAAATATACATTTATTTACACACCTTTATCATCAAAAGTACTCATCTGATTTTCAAGCAATTTATAGAAATGGTTTGTCAACTCTAGTAGCCCGCTCTATCAGTTTATCTCAAAGTAGCCCACTGATACCCTCAGAATGATTTCAACCACCTGCGGACTTTAACTATTTCTTAATAGATACTTTTATAGGAGGTTTGAGTAATTGTGGAAACGTCAACATCGTGCTCTTATAATAGTAATTAAATTCATATAAGTAGTTTTACAGTACTGATTATGATAATCTAGACTCTAGACTAAAACTGCTGTTCAATACAATTCACGTGAACGTTATTATCGCAAAATTAAAGCTATAATACTTACTACAGGTAAAAAAAGACAACACCAGGGAGTACTAAGTACTTTAATTGTTTAAACAACCGTCTGAGAATGGATAATGACATTATCAACATTGCAGGAAGGATACGTGTAAAAGTGGGAACAAAAACTTACCCATTACCAAGAAAAGGAAGGTGACCACTAGCCCAGAAATATTGCACTTAACTACCTCAAAACTATATTCAACCCTCACTAATGTCATCGATACCCCAAAATATTTTTGGAATATATTTCACTGCATTTTAAATTAGATGTAGGGCAAAGGAATAAATTACTAGAAAAGGACATACTATGTGTTGGAGAAAAATGGGTTAAACACGATAATATAACAATGCTAAATTTCCAAAGACTACGGCAAAGCTGTAGTCTTTGCGACTCAGCTGGAAGCTGAGTCGTGTATTGAATGGTATTGACAACTGATGTATTTAAATAATAGATTAGTTAATCTACATTTAGAAATTATTATTTCACTTTTAACTTGTTTGTTTCTTTTACTGATGCATCACTATTGCAACCATAGTGGATGTTATATGATATTTGTGAAGATGACATTATATATTTAGACATGAAACAAAAGTTAGTAAATGAAATGTGTATTAGGACCAACCTTATTTACGTGTGCTTTATCTAGGGCAACACTGGAGGGAATTATGAGAATTCATGATTCCCTTGTTCACTCATTACTCCCTATTCCGCCCGCCCGGGTGCAATGAGCTACTTCGCTCCCTGTAAACTAGGGAGGAAAGTTCACTTTTTCTCCCCGCTGGAGGTAAATTTTATCTAAGACTATCGGCAGACAATGACGCATGTATGGAGGCTGTCAAGGATGTAATAACGGCTGGAGTTAATTAAACCAACTACGACCTTCCTATAATTCTACGCGGTGACACGAACAGCGAAGTCGGTAATCTGGACCAGGTAAACAACTCATCAAAGTTACTTTTTGAGCAGTGAAAGACTTTCATTAGATAATACAGTAGACACGCGAGGAAGGAAACGAAACTGATGGAGAAGAAAGAACATGATTGCATACTCTGTATCAGAAGAACATCTTGTGATAAGCCAGGTCCATGTCATTTCGCATTCGTTAACGAAAGAGGGAATAGTTTCATTGACCAGTTCCGGGTACAATTCGATCCACTTGCTTTGATTGAACACATCAAAAACCAGAGATCGTTGCCGTTTCTCGAAGAATCTCTCTCTCTTGGTTCGACCCAGACCCAGCCCTAGATGAAGAAAAAAGTTTATAATACTCGCCTTCCCAAAGAGCTTCAATGTTCTATACGTACTTACATCAATCAAGATGAAGAGCCACCGATAAATAAAAAAATCTCGCCGATGCTATATATTGCCAAGAAACTGCCTAAATAAGAATAGAAAAATTTATTAGTTTTGTATGAAATGCAACAAGCACTAGTATGGAGAGCATAAGAAAGTATTGTGTTCTTATTGCCTTGATGTAGAATAACGTGTTAATTAATATTTTATAACTATTGCTGTTATGTTTTGTGATATTTTTTTTAAACATATCATAATTTTTTTGTGATTTATTACATTGGTCCCACTAATATTTGAAATGAGTCAATGATTTAGAGATTTTGTATTTTTAATTTTATTATATAAAATGTGTTTGATTATTAATATTTCTTTGAAATATTATGAAGATACATTATTTTTTCATGTATATTTCTAAAAAACGTTACTTAATTTTTTAGTCCGATTAATAATACAGGAACACAATAATGATCATACCCAAGATTATGTTGGTTATAATATAAAATATTGAGGTTTGTATAAACAACGCATAAGAAAAGTTGAGTTTTTTTTATTAGGTATAGTAGGTTTTTTGTTTTATTAGGTTTATATAAACAAAGTATAAGAAAAGTTGAGTTTTTTTATTAGGTATAGTAGGTTTTTTGTTTTATTAGGTTTATATAAACAACGTATAAGAAAATTTGACTATTTTATTTCCATTCATGTTTTATTTTAAATTTTAATAATTATCGAAATCACGCACTTAATTTTCTAGAAGAAACACAGAATATTAATGGATGATATTGCACCCGACCTTGTGGTCTATATTCGAGCAACTCACCTGGTGTAGAGGCTTAATTGATTTATTTTTAAATTTAATTGAAAATTGTTTAACAGGTGGTTTTGACTTTTTGTTTTCGATTTTTGATTTTGTTTTCAACAAAATCCAATCTCGACAAAGACACTTGTGAAGAAAATAAATAAAGTCCCGCGTAAAAAGTTGTGAGATCATAGGTTCACCTAAGTCTTTCCTTGTCCAAGTAAGTTCTATTAAGTCTAATTTATCCAGTAAAGGTAAGTGATGTAGATTGTTCCCCCCCCCCTCTCTATTCTCTGTTCGCAAACTCAATTATTTTCTTTGACGCAAAAGGTTTAAAAAGTTTGTTGTTGTTTAATTTATATTTTACCCATTGATTATATTAACATATTTTTTTTTAAAAAAATATATGTTATGCAGTGTCGTTTACTTGGATAAGCCTAGGATCTCACAACTTAATATGCGAGACTTGCCTTATTTTATACAGAATTTTCACTTCTTTTTGTAAGTGATTTTTCGATTCTTACCCTTTTGTTCTTTTTGATGTAAATATTATAAAATACATATTATATAATACATAATAAAAGAGAGAAGAGATAAGAGAAGGACATAATAGGAAATAAATAGTAACAGGAAATAATTGTATCATTGTTCAGAAGAAAACGGGAAGGAAAGCTGGGTGTTCAAATTGAACTACCAGTTATCTGGTGCACATGTGCGGAGGAGCGGCTGTGTTTACAATCTTCGAGCTCAATACTCCAATACAGATCAACCGCACTTATTCTAATATAAATTCTATAGTAATTAAACTTTAGTTTCAAAGTTCTCTTCTTAAAAATGCTGGTAGCGCAGGTTATATTTTAGGGGGTTATTCTATTAACTTTGAGATGGGCAAACAACCGGGAATTTTTCCTTGAAATCCAAATTTTATGGAAATCAGTCCAGTAGTTTGTTCTACACAAATTTACCCACCGCCAGGGCCGTACCTAGAACCTAGGTGTATCTGCGTACATGCCAAACCGGTAAAAGTGCGCCCTACCAGGGGGAGGGGTAAGGGGGGGGTATGGAGTACCCATACCGGACCCCCCAGAGGGGATTTTTTTGAAATGTTAACGTCATTAAAACACATTTTTAAGCAATTCTGGCTCTAAAAGTTAATGTAATTTTCAGTAGTTTTTCTACTAAAAAGTAATATTTAACACGTAATAAAAGTACCACTCAAGTACTATTTAAAAAAGTAAAAAAAAAAAATATATCAGTACCCTTTAGTTAGTAGGCTACCCTTTGTATATTTTGCTTGTATATTTGAGCGTTCTGTTTCTGTCAGTCGGACTGACACTCGACTTTTGCAAAACCACCATATCTTAAAAAACTACGTGTCTGATTTAAATGAGATGTGGATGGTAAGTAATAGCCCATTGTTATTACCAAATGGCTTTCAATGCCTGCACTCATTTGTTTCTCTTTCACGTACGTACAAACATACATTTATGTTTATACCTATATCTTCAAAACTACTTATTCAATTTGAATGATATTTGGGTGGTAAGTCGAAAGTGTCCCACAGATAGCCCCAGGTTAATTTCAACCGCCTGCGTACCTTAAATTTTGATAAATTGAGACATTAATTCATCTAAAAATGAAAACAATTTTGACTGATATAAAAAACGGGGGGAAATTAAATAAATTTAACAATTAAAAAAGCATAAAATCGCGAGGAAGCTATGTGCCACACAAATTGGCAGTCTATTTTTCATCAAATCAAACAGAATGCGCATGCCCCTAGCCGCTAGGGAGTGGGGCGGATGTGACTTGCGGCAACGCTAGGCCCTAGCGTTGGCAATATAAACATGAATCACTCACGCTCACCCAACGCACGCAACCGCGCTAAGCAGGGCCGCTGAGAGGATTTCCGGGCCCCAATATGTTTTGACTGTCAGTTTCTCTCCTATAAATTAACATTGACCATACTGAATAAGATAAAAAAGCTAGCTGTAAAAATGTTACATTTTGTTTTTGTTTTTTTGCTCAATTCATAAAAAAAAATTTTTCCTTCTTCTCCATTTTGCGCCCTTCTCAAACCTGCACCCTTGGCAAGGGCTACCCTCGCCACAGGTACGGCCCTGCACACCGCCGTTATTTTTTATGCACAACTTTGGACTCTAATAATAATACACAAAAGGTCAAGTGGAACATATTATAGGAAATTTTCCACGATTGGACACTTATTGTTTCAAGATCAATATTTTTGTTATTTTTAAAGGTAGTTTGGTTAATTTTAACACATTCTATTTTTGCTTATTGCTTATAGCTTATGTTAATATCTAGAAAGATTTCGTTTCAATTTTAAATTGTTTAGTGTGCTTGGTTTAGTTGAAGTAAAATATAGCTACATATGGCTAAATCACTGTATAGGAATCCAAGAGCCACGAGGCTTTAATTCTTATTCGCTTAGGTCGTCCAACCTGTGGAGGAATAGACATTATATGCAAACAATAGTACATTTCGCATCTAGTGCGGAAATTAGCGTTTTGCATGCGAGTGTGGAGTTTGCACCCAAGCGACATCGATGGTTGTAAATTGCTAGAGCAAAGCAAAATGCAGTTTGCGCACGAGTTGAGTACCGTAATTTATAAACGATTTTCGGGTTTTAATAATTAATACAGAATTTTTTTTTAATAAACTTCCTGTATGTAAGTTCGTATTTCTCTTTTGATAAAAATGGCATTATTTCATAAGTTGTATTTTGCGCCCAATTAATTATTTCAGGAGGAGTATTGTTCTCCACATTTTCGTCTTAATCACTTAAATCCCTCGTTGTTTTTTTACTAAAACCTCGATATAAACAGTTACGTTAGTTAAACAAACAGCAAATTAGTTTTGTTGAATGTAAACAAACCCGCTAATCGTGCGATAAGGTGAAGAATTCTTCTTTATTTCCGCACTAGAGCGGAAATAAAGAAGAATTATGAACGCGTATGCGCAATGAATACAACTATGAAAAGAATCACTTTTTAAGAATCTAAACAAAGACAAAATGTTTATGCTTCGTATCAATCGTAGATAAGGTATTTTAATTACGCTAGTTTAATCTCGGCTTAACAAACAAGGTATTAGAGAGCAAATATAGTAGGAAGGAGTAAGAAGCGTGTGACACCGACTGACTGACTGGCTGACACAAGACCAACAGTCAGATGCTTATCAAAGCGTGATTAACACAGGGCTAAGCGCCTAAGTGCTGCAGTGAAAGCGAAGCAACTTGCATCGGTCGTCCGTCTCCCTCGGGGGGAGTCAAGTCTTTGTTCTGGCTAAATTGAAACAGGATTCTATGGCCCAACCCTCCGACCTCGTACTGCATTCACGGCCACTGTTCTCATCAAAAGCCCTCTTCTTCACAACCACTGCAAAAAGTGATACCTCCTTTTAATAAAGCGGACGGATTCCGAGGGGCAGGAAATAATCGCTTTACCGGTAGACGTTTGCGTTCAATAGATTGTATTAGCTACCTCGTTGACACCTACAATAGCCCCTTATACATTCATTGTCATTTAGCCCGAGGGAAATAATTAAATTTGTGTCGAGATATTAATACGGTCTATCACGCAGGGTCAGTGAAGAGTCCAGAAAGAAAAATTGTTTAGTTTAGGTTAGGCAACAGATATAATAAACCGATAAAATATCATAATGTAACAAAATATTCATCACCAATGTATTCGTCGATACATTATATTAATTTAAATAAATAATCACTAAATTAAGTTCCTTATATCTAAAAAAAACAATAACTTAACACATTGAAAACACTGCCGCATGTTACATTAAAAAAAACGATACATTATAATAATATTATGTACTTAAAAACAGTAATAATTTCATACAAAAAAAATCTAGATTAATAAATATACGAAAAGATGGATACCAGCTTTATTTAAATGAATGAAATTAAAAATAAAAAAATACATCATTTATAAGTATATAATTGTAGTATTAGATATATACTAATATTTATTTATTTACGAGTGAACTATTAAGCAGATACTAGAGCATCTAAAGATTAGAAAAAAAAAAAAAAAAAAAAAAACGGAAATTCATGTTAGATTACTTTTGTAGATCACTATATTATGTGAAAAGGTTTACTCTACTTCATACGACTCAAGGAGCGTCTCTTTTATGTAGAAAGAGATTTATAGTTTCAATTTTGGTAAAACATAAAATTGATTAATAAATTGATCATAATAGTCCAGGAGATAGCGTGCAAAAAAAAAATGTCTGACTAACATCAAGCTTGAATTTTGAGTAAAAGTAGATATTTTGGTACCTTTTAAGGATATGTGGTCGGCTACGTTCGTCTCCAGGACATAGCTTGGCAATGATTTTCCATAAATGATTCTAAACTGCAATCGGATGGAAATCCTGCTTACGTTGGCTGCATGTTGTTTTCACTCGACATCTGTGGCAGATGAGCGATCGTCACCGAGCGCAAATAGACCACAAGACACCGGGATCTCTCAACAAGCCCTGGACTGGAACCCTCAGGGCACGAGGACACACGGTCTCTTCCCAAACACCTGGCAGCAGGTAGTGCAAAGCCAAGCTACGAAAGTGCGAAAATCCACTAGAGAGTTCAAAGATTGACTCAACATAGCGTTAGATCCGATTTCCCAGACCCTATTCCTAAGAATGAAATAAGTAAAATATTTCAGCTAAAACTAAAGCTACTTTACGTTTACATGGCAATATCCCATCCCTAAGCGTTATGAGGATTAACACTCATTGCGGAATGGCCTCTGAAAAAAAATAGTTGTTTTCGTAAAGTTCTGGAGATTACTAAAATCGGTCGATAGATTAAAGTTTATGACTTGAAGATACGCCATGAAAGTAAGTCAAGATTGTGCCACAAATGTTTAATCGTACAATCAAGTAAAACTACATCTAAATGAAAGCTTAGAGGTGGTTGGTAGAGTACAATTGAATTCATTGTGCCCTTAGAGTGAGCAATGTACACCCTAGATCTTGTACTAGCCATCTAAGGATATTGTCCAACTAGAAGGTATTTCCCGTCATTATTACTTAAACTAATTTAACTTCAGTTTGAGTTGGATGCTTGCAAAAAAGTAATTCTATTAAATGTAAAAAAAAATTGCAAGCTTAAGTAACTCTCAACAGCAAAATATTTATTTTTTATCGTTGGTAAAACGGAAAATGGCTAGATATGCTTTAGAGAATAAATATATGTATATAAATTAGCTTTGCGGCAAGGGACTGTTTACTTTTTTCAATAACCAACAAATAATTTTCCGACTTCTATCGATTGGTTCAGGCAAAATAAAGGGTCCTACACGTAACAGCATCACTTCAATCGACGTCTTACATCCTCGATATGTCGACTAAGATTTCCTACTTCACCATTGGATGGGAAATGAAATTATTACGGACAACGTAATCAGAAAGAGGTATAAAAATTAATAAATATTTACTGAGGTAAGGGGAGGAGACTGATACGGTGGTAGATGGAACCTTCTCGGTTAGGATAGAGGGGAGCGACTTTCGAGGGTCTGACTCATCGCCACGGCCCTTTGGCCGAGGGGAGAAAAATAACTAGCGAACAATATTCGATATCGCCCGACCGGTGAAATCGACTGGGAGAAAAAATACTTTCTCGTCTGTAAGGAAAGCTAAAGATAATCCCTCTTTACTCGACGTTGACGAAGGGCGATAAAAACTAAACGAAAGACACATCCCTAGAACCCTCCCTCGCACAGTCACAGGAAGAAAGGGCACCGGAAGGAGACAAAAAAGACGGCCCGTCCCGACCGTCCTAAATAAACATTTCTAATTGGGTAGACGGTCTACGGGTTCAACATAAATACCGTCGAATCGTCAAGAAAAAAGGAATGTTTACCGTAGAAGTATTGCGCCTCACTGAAACTATAAGTCTAGAGTTGGAGTGTCCAAACCGGCTAGCCCAGTCCAAGAAGCCTGTGAAGAGGAAAATGCATTACTCTAAATCAAATTCAGTGACCTTTAAACAAACATCTCTAACGCTAACGCCCCTGTTACGTAAATACCCAACAAATCCCCGACAGCTCGTAAAATATATACATTGCATCCATGCATTTATTTACCGGCTTTCTACAACAGTAAAAAATCTTAAGAAACGGACAGAAGCCAGAGTTAGCCGTATCGTAGATCTACAACTCTACAAAGGAAAGGGTAGAATAATATTTCAATTAAGATACTCGGTGGAGGAGACATAAGTGCTTTGCGGTGGTCAAATTCCCTGACCTGTTAAATCAAAAAGAATTGGCAGGAAGCAAGATCAATACTGAGCTAGAGGGCAGAGGGAGTGACTTGGGGCACTGAATGTCGCAAATCAAAGAAGCTATCATGACAGCACGCTTATGAAACTATCAACCTATCGACCCCACCCCATCCAATTATTTAAAACTGACAATAACAACGGATTTGACTATGCTAATTTATAATCTAAAAATATATATTTATTTTATTTACTTATTATTAGGTAAAGAAATTACATATAATTATTTGGGTACGTAATAAATTAAAATGACAATAGCTTAATACTAATTATTATTGATTGCTGGTCGAAAAGTAATATTTAAACACTTAGTTATCTCATGACTGGTTTAAATAATTTACAAACCTGAAACTAATAACTAAGAATAATAACTGATTTTATTTAATTATAAATTAATTAATTTATTCTATTATTACTGATATTCATTTTTGTTAATGAGTCTTTCCAAACGAATACAAGAATGCAAGATTTTCGTATAGGGAGGTAGAACGGCGGATAACGCGTTTTTCAGATGAAATCCAAGGGCCGGTAAATTTAAAAAGATTGAGTTGGGTAGAGGATCGATACCACACCTCGACGGTGGCTCGAGCCGTGAAAACGAGGCACTTGAAAAGGCAAAAAAAAAAATCACAATAAGTTTGAAAGGCATCTTCGACAAAGCCATAATCATTCTGGTATTCGCAATTAAAAGCGAGCACCGACTCGGTCTACGGTTGAGAGACGGTGCTTAATAAAATGTGCTCGACGCGTCGATAATAATTGGACAGAGGTCTACTAAGATTTTGGAAAGATAAACTCAGCTTCTCATAGGTGCCGAATTAATTAATGTCGGAAAGAAATGTTTAGTGATAAAGAGGGGGGAAGTCAAAATTCGTCGAATGAGATAGTATGTACTCGTATTAATAGGGCAAGAAAAAGTTATATACTAAATCTACTTTCCACTGTTGAACCAGCTTTCCACTCACATCTCTTACTTCATTTTATTAGTCTGAAACTTTGACTTGTTTTATTACAATAATTTTAACTAACGATTCTGGCTCTAAAGTACAAATGCAAGGGCATAAGTTAGATAATAAGACCTTTGATATTTGTACTATTATTTGATACCACGTAATTGAAATTGTGGATTAATGTATAAACATTTTTATACAGTGTATATACTGTATAAACATTTTGGCAACCCTATAAGAACAATACTCACATTAAAAAAAAAAATATATTCTAATAATAAAAACTAACGAGTTACATCCAGTGGCGTAGATAGAGCATTGGGCCCCCCTCGCAAGAACTTTTTGGGCCCCTCGTCAAAAGGAAGTTGATGTGCAAAAAAAAGGCCCCCTGACAATGGCATAATGGTATAGAAGTGTGATTCAAAGTTAAATTTTTATAATGCTCTAATGGGGCCCCCATCGGAATTTGTACAAAGATAGTAATTTCTTGTTAATTCAATTTTTTGGATTTGGGGGCCTCGTGGCATTAGGGGCCCGCCCGCAATACGGACCTGTGCGGGCCCATAGTTACGCCACTGGTTACATCTAAAGGGGTCCTGGTAGTTGATTGTCCGTCCCAGGCGCAAGATTTCTGGTAGTTGAAGCCATGTGCGGCGTTTATTACCACTTGCGAATGCTTTTCATAAGGTTTGTTGCGCTCAATCTTATAGAAAATCTTAATCTGAGATTTTCTCATATTAGATTATTTTAATTATACCAAACATTGTCACCAGCACTACACAATGTTGTACTAACAACTTGAGAACAAGCTCACTTCGAGGCTAAGAACATAATTGAATTAAATATTTATCGTTTTAATCTTAAAATCAATTTTAAGTAAGATCCGCATGTTTTTTTAGTGCACCTTAAGTAAAATTTAATAAGCGGATCAAGTTATCGATAGAGTTATCAAGAAAATTAGTTATGTTTGTGCCGAATTAACTTCATACATGAAATCAAAATGACGCAATAGGATTAAGGTAATATGAAACGTCATTATTTCATAAAGTATTAAAAAGTTTGCTTGTGCATAAGACTTTATAAGGAATATTTTAAGGCTGATTGGGGCTGTAGAGGAAGCCGAAAGGTAATATTTTAGGGTTTGGACGGACGGGTAGAGTAGGTTTGATAACCCGTGCCAAGGCCCCAGGATCGAGCCGAGCAAGAAACACTATTGTTTTAAGGATCGTACAAATTGTTTTCCAAGCTAGCGGACTTGTCTCGGAGCCATCAATTAACGTCTCGATCCAGAGACAATGGTTATTTGTTCGGATACAATGGACAGAGGAAATGCCTCCGTGTCTTACACGACTAGAGTGACGCGACGCGACTGAGCGACATACGCCTTTATCACGACTAATCTACAGCAAGCCCCATAACACAGCACCGCTAAAACATTGTTGTCGATTAATCCCGTTGGAAATATACTGCTAAGAAGAACATAGGAAAAGCAGCATTGGTCATCTTCTATACCCGAATTTGAAAGACGGAGATAAACACGCCGACAATTACGACTGTCAAGAATAAATGCACCTTCCAACTAAAACTACCGACTTACCTTTGACTTCAAAGAATTAACTAATAAATCGCAAAACGAAACACGCACATTATTTTGGGGTAATAATAAACTGCAACAAATCTACCAGGCTTTCATAATTCAATAATGGTTATTTATGCACCTAGGGAGTAAAATAAGCCATTATTCCCTGAGGGATAAAGTTGGTTCTTGTGGCGAAGCCGAAGGAACCTAGGTCCTAAATACCGTGGCAAAGAGGCGAATTAGACAGTTTAATTCCCGAGGCGCAGCCGAGGGAGATAATTATCGAGAGGGGAATTATAGCACTTTATCCCGAGGTACATACAATATTTTATCTCCAGTAGGAAGAAAATACTCATATTCATCCATTGTAAAGTATTTATTTATTATTTTAATAAATATCAATAATTGTTAGATCTTTTTTTTTTTTCTTTTGGGTTTTAGTCCCGATCAACTGCCAGGGTTATTCGGTGTTTCCGAGTTGTGTCCTAATACCCAGAAGATATCCAAATTGCGTCCGGACATTTTTAATCCCATTCCCGAGTTGCGTACCTACGGATTGCGTCCAGGATACTTTTTTTTACCTGTTTTTTCTCCAAGTAAACAATTATATTTTAACCTTAAAATGATAAGTCAAAGTTTAAATAAAAAAACACTAAATATAAGAAAAAAGTTACTTTTTATTTAATAAGAAATTATTATTATTATTTTTTTTTTTTATGTCACAATTTTAGTGATACACATTTTGTTTGTGTAGTAAGCCTGTGCAATAGTAAATAAGCTTAATTCATCCTGAGAAATTTTAGAGTGCAAAAGTTTACTTGCACTCATAAGTGATCACATAAGTCTTGTCACATAAGTGATCCATTGCCTTCAATTATTATTACTTTAACGTCATCGATTTTTAGAAATGTGGGGCAAAATGTTTACAACAAGCCCACCGCTGAACATTGTCAATGTTTGTCAATCGTTTGTGAACCTAAATTTATACCTGTTAAATACTAGAATACCTGTTAAATACTGTTTTACTAGAAAAGTAAAAATATATATAATATATTGTATTATTGGTTGTTGTTTTATTTGGATTTTGTACAACCCTTTTGACCTTTTTGGATTATCTTGTACCCGGACGCAATTCAGATATGGGATTAAAATTGTGCGGACGCAACTGTTATATTTCACTAATCGGATTTGCATAACCGGACGCAACTAGTATGCAGCCGGGTTATTACAGGACGGGAGTATTACCCGGCCACTTTACCCATCTACTCGATGAAATCATCAGTATGAAACATGTCTCACCTCTCTGGGATTCGAACTTGTTGTTTAGACCTAGGTTTCACAGTCGAGGGTGCTAACCACTCGGCTACGCCGGCCGCTTGTTAGCTCTTTTAATAGCACAAATAAGAGATTCAATATTAAAAACAAATAAGAATAGGTATTTAATTCAAATAGAAGGTTATTTAGATGCAGGCTATAAACAAGGTCGAAAAAGCAGTGTCGCCAACCTAATTTCAAAACTTCATTACATTATAGCTATTTATTCTCTACTATTTATCAAATAATTAAGCTGGCAATCCTTCTTTTTCTCCCTTGTTTTAATTTTTCTCCCTGGTTTTACTTTTTATCCCTAGTTTTGAGTTCAGGGAAGGAAAGGACTTATTTAGTTCCTCTAAACTAATCCAAAATCATAACTTTTTCTTCCTACTGGAGATAAATATTGTTTAATATTTGAAAAATGGTAATTCAAGTAGATAAAGTAATGAAGTAGAAGTTAAATATGAGAGAAAAGTAGAAGAATTGGCGAGGTGCTGTGTCATAATATTATAATGTCAAACGCTTGCACCGTTTTCTTTTAAACTCAAGAATAATATATTGAAGTCAAGTGCAGTGCTTTAAAATTTGTTGCAACGTTTTTCCCACACAGGTAGTTTGAACATGTTCGGACCGACTTGGGCTATCAATCCAGACGTTGTATAAAATACGGCCTCTATAAGGCATTCTTTTGATGCAGTCATTTGGGAAAAGGCCTCTCTTAAGACACCCTCTTTTAGGGAAAGTAGTCCTCTAATTTATCTGGAAAGAAGGGAAGGGAAGCTTCGATTTATTTATTCTTCATGAAATATGGTAATATATCAGAAATTAATTTCTTCGAGTCGTCTATTCTACGATTAAACTTAAAAAAAAATAAGGAGGAAGTTTCGGATTTTTTTAAAACTAAAACATTGTGGGAGATACAGTAATATATTTAGATGAAATAGTCGAAATGAAATAAGACAATTGAACTAATTGCATGAAACAGTTACTGTTGCTAGCTCGGCCCGAAGAACCGGACTATTTGGTGGTAGCCACACGACCGGTCATGGATCATGACATCATTATCACATGAGACCGGGCCGGCACCGTTAAAACATATATCAGATTTCTATGACTTAACAGCATGAGTCATAACTCTAATGAACGGACGGAATAATTCTAGATTCAATAACCGACCAGTGGTGTACGTCGTCTGAGCTTCATTAGTCGCGTCCTCGCGGACCTAACACTTGTTAACAGCAAATAACCCATTAACAGGATAAACAAAACTATCAATCCACGTTTTATAATATCGAAAACAGTTCAAATGTTTCTTCGATGACTAAAATATTTATATAAGAAACGTTATATGAAAAAACCTAGACTTTTTTTTTTTAGCTTTATTCGATTATCGAGACTATTGGACGAGTGGATGTACGTGGAAATTAAATACGAGCTCAATTTGATTACAGGGTAAATAAGACTTTTTAACAAAAATCCCAAAATTACCCTTAGTATAAAATAAACCTAAAAAGCTTCGAAGGCTTTAGAAAGAAATTCGTGTTTATTAGGTATAACAGGAGGGAGGGGGGAGTACATGCTAAAAAGCAGTTGGCAGCGGACGAAAACAAAAACCATTTCCTCGTCATCGAAGGATCAAATGTATTTTTATTATTTATTTTTATCGGAAAATGGTTTGTCGGGAATACATTTTGTTTAAAATTAGCTTAACGCTGGATCTCATCTTCCTGGTTTGACTTCCGATGAGACGTTCTTTTAAAGCTAGGGTTCCTAACAATTTTTCCTTCATCGACCCCGCATGCATTTCTTCATCACTATACAGCATACAACATTAGCAGTACTAATAATTGCACTTAAAAATCTTGAAGATAAACATATTTGCTAAGAACTTGGACAAAAAAAAAATAAAAAGTGGTTTATATAAGATTTCAGACAATAGATATATAAATTATTCCAGATGTATCGATATTGTAATTGGACAATAGAACGATTTTTATCAATGTGGTCATTGTGTGATGATGTATTCTTATCTTTAATATTTGGCCTGAAATTACCTGTCATCGTATAGTTACTATAGCTAACATAACAAATCTTCTTTTAATAGACAGTGGCGGCGGTAAGATATTGGGGGCCCCCACAAACTTTTAGTGGAGGCCCCTCTATTTCCCTTACGGGGGCCCCTCTATTTCCCTTCCAGAGGCCCCAGATCCCCGGGGCCCCCCGCGCGTGCGAGGTCTGCGGGGCCCTTATCGCCGACACTGTTAATAGTTTTGAGTGTTAAGCGTAAATTTTCAAAAAAATGCAATACAAATATAATCCGTTCACCTGTAGTGAACATTTGTCATAGATCACCGAAAGAAATTGTTCTGTAATTTCTCTTAATCTGGACTATACATCAAAATACCGTTTCTACAAAATGTGGGATTTATCCAACTGTACAAAAAATGTACTAATTCGCAATTCACAAATTAAGGTTTTCTTTTATATCTTCTTTTATCCATATGACGTTAGATAAAAAAAACGCAGTGCTGAATACTTTTTAAAACTGGTTCAGGGTTCATTTTCTTAACTGTTTTTATAACCTCTTTTATTGCTGATAGGCGATATTATTTTTTTCACTAGTGGTATGTGGATATATGGCTTCTAATCCACCAGCATTATTTACACAAGTTGACAGTTTAAGAAATCATTTGCTTTCCGTTTTAGCACAATATGCAATTTTTTCTGTTAGCTTATTGAAATAATCAATATTCAAACCTTTTAAATTTATAAACGACCCCCAATAGAGCCTTGAATACTATAGACCTCTTTTAAATTTCTATAGACCCCAAGGGGTCCACCTGGGACCCCGTTGGGAACACTTGTTTTAAAGTTTCATTTTACAGCGGAATCCGGCGCCTTCTTGGGTTTGACCTGGACCAAGCTTTACGGCCGAAAAATAAAAAAATCTATAGATTTATACCGATTCCCCTTGAAGGAAATATTTACGATATCGTAAAAAGAACACCGGACGGTCTGCACAAACTTGTGCCGACCTGGAACGGAACGATTAATCAAAGTATATATTTCACTCGGACCACAGAGAGCAGATCACTATCATACACTTCTTTAGATTGTTATTCCCCTTATAGATAAAACAGAGGGGAGTAACAATCTCAAGAAGGTGTAGGGAATATTCTTCTTAAGACTGTTACTCCCCTTATAAAAGCAGAAGAGTGATATTCCTTTGTCCCATTGTACATTGGACTAAATATCCCTGGGTCTTAATAGTTATTTAGTCAAAGGTCAATCATATTCTAAAAAGAAAAAAAACTACTAAAGAAGTAACAATCTAAAGATGTACCTTATTATAAAAGCTTTCCAAGTCACATCTGTTTTATTTCTTAAGGTCAAAATGTTTGCGCAAACACGATGTTTGACGTGTAAGGCCTAAATTTGCCCGATATCAGGTTTGCGCAAACATTATGTTTGCGCACAATGTTTGAACGTGTATTATGGGGGCCTTAATCCAAAGATGCGAGTCCCGCTCGGCAAAGTAAGGTTTGTTAGTTTGTTGGCTACATACGTATTATATGGCTCTCAAGTTAGAGGTTAGAGGTGGTTAGAGGAGAGAATTAAAATAAAAAAAACAACAATTTTACTAAGACAATCTTAGAAATTTAAATAACAACCCCGACTGTTATAGAATATCATCATGAGGAGATTGGTAATTACCACGAAGATTATACAAATAGCGAGAATCTGTGGAAAAGGAAATGAACTACTCAGGGAAAATCAAATCAGGGTATGAGCTGATTTACTACTCGTATACAAATACACAGCGCAATTCCGTGTAAAGGTCCGGTCCGTGTGGTTCCGGTTCCGGTCTACAAAGCGAGAATTAATCCTCTCAAGTGTAAGCAAGTACAAGGCTAGGCTATTAATAAAATGTTTCCGACGGAAGAAAGCAAGATATTTCGATCAAACTGTTTAGGCTTAGATACATATTATTTATATTTTAATGTCATCATCTTTGACAAACACCTTCATCATATAAAATCTTACTCATCTATCATATGTATTCATCATCCTACAAGTTTTTAAATCATCTGTCACCACATAGCTTCATCCTTCAAACTCACCTCACAAAAGGTCAAGTAAGATTTACCGGACAATTCATTTGGAAATTTTACCATAGCAATGGTCGGTGAGAAGTATGCAAATGGATAAAATCGGTACCTTGATGATGTAACGATTTTATCTATTTGCATACTTCTCACCGACCATTGCTATAGCACCACTAGTTTCATCATCATCTCACTAATTAGGATAATAATAACAATTAAGACAGCCCCACAGTAACACGTAAGGTGGTACGCCATTTGACAAAAACTCAATCATAGCTCAAAACAATTACATATTAACTGATAGTGTTAGGGTACTCAAACTCAAGGGGAATAAATGAAGAAGTTTTACTGAAATTTGGCAAACTGAACCGTTTTGACATTATTATTACAGGCTGAAACAAAATTACGAAAACTTTAATTCAAAATAGACTTTTTCTGAACTGCAATTTTCTCCTCTGTTCAATGGTATCTCTATTTCAGCTCCACCTCTAGCTATGTGTGTGTGTGTGTGAGTGCGTGTTTGTGATTAAATATGTTTCCTGACATTTGAGTGACAACGCATAAGATTGCTGTAGACATTTAAAGATAAGAATTTAGAAAATACCTGAAGCCACATTTGTACGTGTGATTGTGATAAAATGTTTTTTCTAGCATTCGAGTGACAACACAAAATTGTTGTTAAACATGTAAAGTTAGGAATTTAGAAAATAACCTGAAGCCAAATTTGAAAGACATTTAATAGGTTGTGGAATTGCTTATTGAAGCTGAACCCATATAATGTTTGAGACATTCAATATATTTTCTATTATTCCCTCTTTTATACTCCACAAATTGTACTCAACTTTTATATACTGAAATATCAACTTGGACAATTTCAAACGCAAAAATACAATTTATTCGAGTATGGCTTGTTTACCGCGAATCTATTCGGAAAATGTACGATAAAGCGGTTATTACTTAAGTTAGGTTTCGTATACAATGTATACGACTTTAGTAAAACGGTTTCCAAACAGATTTTTTTTTTTTTTTAAATATAATATGAAAAATAATATTAAAAATATACGCTCGCTTCAAAGATTATAAAAAGCTTTTCATTTAATTTTGCCTTAACTCCGCTAGTACAAATAGTTAGTTACTTTTAATTTTTTCTCTTTTCTAACTCCACCATGTAAAATTAGTTAGTTAACTAAACTAATTCATATCGTATACTAATTTTGGAACTGTGATTTTATAATATTTAATGAAAAGCGTAAAGAACTTCGTTCCTACCGGGTGTCCAGCGACACCACATGTATTTTTATTTGTTTAAGATGGCGGTCATACATGTATACATTTGAGTTCCCTCCCTAACGTATACGAGTATATCACTAGTCCTATGCTAAGGAAAAAAAATGGAAGAGGAAAATACCTATGCTTTCCCTAAAAAGTATAAAAATGCTTGTGCAATAACCAGTGAGTGATGTATATTATATTTTATCCGTGGAAGGGTGTAAATATTCTCTTTCTGTAAAAGAATTATTCTATAAGCCTATCAAATTAAAATAAACTAGTCGTCAGCATGTCCCACAGCGAACATAATGCGTCAGCGAGGGCCCGTAGTCTGTAACACTGTATTGTTCAAGTAGTACCAATTGACGGTGCTTTTTAAAATGGTAAAAAGCCTACTTTGAACAATCCTATGGGTCTGATATCAAAATCAAAAACAAACTTCTTATAAACTATTTTTTGTCTCCGAGCTGGACAGCAAACATATAAATAGATTATAAAAAACGCATTTTGTCAATAAAAAAAATATACAAAAATTCAAAATTTCCAAAAAGTGGTATCTTCACTTTTGGTCGAATGTTCTGGATAATTTTTACACAAGCAAGGTAGAAGGGAGAGGGACACTTTTCCCACCCACATCAAACTCGCCTACGCTCACCGAATCCAAGTTTATATCCAAAAATTATATATTTCTGTAATCAGCTTCGACGTACCCTTTCATAAATGATATCCCACACGGTGTCAAAAAAAAAATATATAATTTAAAATATTAACTAATTGTTTAGAAAAATACTTTCTTTATAAGTCGCTATATTTTAAAAATGTGTGGGTAGGTACTATATACACATATATGCCAATTTTCAAAGTAATCGGAATCAAAGTAATTCGAAGTAATCGTGAGAGCATGCGATAGACGGACGGACAGTCAGACACGCAGGAAAATTTATGGGTCCAGGGTCCTTAGTTTTGCCTACGGACCCTAAAAACATAAAACGTTTCGCAGTAAAACTGAAGCAGTAACTTATATGCCTACTAATGTAATATAACTAAAAAGTAAAGGTATACATAGGTGCTACATCGTTTAGTATTATTTTGAAAGAAGATAGTTCAACTCAAAAGATAGTTTCACCTTTTATCTTTCAAAAAATAAAAATAAAATAATAATAAGTGTATGGCACCAAACGAGTTTTTCTCAACGCATTTATCCTTTCGAAGGCTGTACAAAAAAGTACTAACAACAACAAATTTAATTACAAATAAAATCACACTCTGGAGGAATTTTCTTTTGAAGTATACGTCAGTTAACAGTGTGTTGATCTTCCTTTAAAGGGGGAGGGGGTTAATGTAAATATTTTTTATTCTATAAATATATTATTACTATTTATTTATTTAATTTTTTAATTTTTTCTTTNCTCATTCAATATTCAAGATAAGGTAATTCCAGGTTATCTTGGATACTAAGCTGTGCAATACATATATAATGATTAATATAATGATGTAATTTCTCGGATTTTAGGTCCCTAGTTAATTTCATTACTAATGTTACTATTTCATATATTTTTAGTTTTATTTGTATTATTAATTGCAATTATTCTACTGTATGTTATATGTATATATGTTACATAATATTTTATTTGTCAATGATTTATATTACATATATATTAAAATGAGTGTATTAAAGGCAGTTGTACTTTGGATTGATATTTATACCAGTTGAAGGTTATTTTTTTGGAAAGGCTATCCAACAATTTGTAAAATTGACATATAAAATGTATTAAAATCTTTGAAATCTGATTTATAATTCATGGGATTTTCCTCCATCATTATATGAGCTGCCTCTAGCATCAATGTTTTAAATATATTATTTTCTGTGTCAAGAATTATTTTATTTTAAAAAATAATTTTGTGTATTCTATATTTAATATAATGATTTTAACTGTGTCCTCAACTAGTAAACCAGGTAACCAGCAATTTTCAGTTTTATACCGCACTTCAAAAATTTTGACAATTTCAAAAACATACATAACCGGCAAATATAATGGAACCACCGAAACAACACTTACAACCAATACAAACCCCCTTTTAATATACCTCCTAAAATTGAAAACTAAAAATAGCGAGCTGTGGCTAATAAGTATATATCAATAAGATAATTACACATTAAGTAAAATTGGAACAATAATAATAAGTAAATAGCAAACAGAATATAATGACAAAATGCTAAACAAAACTGAATTAATATTATTTTATTACTAAAAGTACCGGTGTGGAAATCCCACACATGACTTCCATGAAATGTTGTGGTGTCAATACGTGAGCAAGATAGAACTCAGCATTTATACCCATTCCCATGGAAGTAAACACAAAAAAATGCTAATATCTCCCAAACCGCTTGACCGATCTAGGACACATATATACCCTAAAGGAAAATTGAAATCAAATAAAGCCTACTGAAGTTATCGTCGACACACCATTTCGTGCTTAAATGACTGTAGCTCCGAAACTTTTTAAAGTTTTAAAAAAAAATACGCAAACCGTATCTCAATATGATGTCATGAAGCGATGTTATAGAGGTTTAAAGTTCGTACATACATACGCGCAGATATTATATTAATATGAAACGGATTTTAATTATATCCCCGTGTTCGAAAGACCCCTCCACAGAGATCTCGGAATGACGTTTTGGAGGGTGTCACCATACTTTCACTTTCAGGGAAGTAAAAATTACAAAAACTATTGAAGACATCTTGCAAATATGTTGATAAATTAAGAAAATAAGTAATTAGAATAAATCAAGAAAACCAGGTTGTCTAATCTAGAACGAATTCAACAATAATATGCATGTTGGCATAAAGCTGCAGTGTAGCCAGTTTCTCCGCTATTGTGATGGCGCGAAAATTCGATTTTGATGTATCAACTCGATTTTGAGGTCCTCTTAGTTCAACATAGTGGTTTTTAAAAAAGTCCGTTTGTCGTCTGCGTGTAGACGCGTTGAGCCTAAGCTACTGGACCGATTTTGACGAAATTTGGCATACATGTTCAGAATAATCATACCCCGAGGTGAAATCAAGAGATTAATGTTTTATTTATTTTATGTTTAATGTTTTATCAATTTCTCGAAAAAGGTTCCGAGGTTTTTTATTAAAAATTATTGAAATGTAGTCTATTTAAATATTAATCTAACGATATAAGCCGTTTTCCCGAGAAAATCTAGTTTCTGAGATATTAATGAAAATAAATTTGATTTTGTTGAAAATCAAAAACAAAACACCTGTTGAACAAATTTTAAATAATTTATAAACCAGGCATCGAGAACAGGCTACGAAAATAATAAATTAAGGCCCCCATACACAACCAAACATTTTGCGTAAACCTGATGTTGGGCAAATTTAGGCCATACACGTCAAACATTATGTTTGCGCAAACATCTAACAGCCCCATAAACGGTCAAAATGTTTGCGCATTGTGACATTGTATGGGGGCCTTTAAGGTAATTATTTGTAATCAATAAAAAGCTTTAGTATAATAACAATAAGTGAATAACAAACTGAATCAATAATAACAAAATACAAAACACATATTTATAAAAAACAAAATGTTTTAATGAATAGCGTATAAAACAATATAAATTATTTTATCAGTCGAGTTCACTTCAAATATGTACTAAAGATGAATCAACGAAATAGACCATTTTGTCATAATAAAATGCGAAAAGAACAGAAGTTTGAAAAAATACTCAAATTCCCCTGACCGTTTGCCAATCTCGGATATGCAGGTGTGTTTGTGTTTACAAGAGCGCGTTCGATACACATTACGCAACTATTCATGCAGGAGTAATGTATTTAGTATAAAACACTGCAACAGTACAAGTATATACTTATGCAATGTAACTACAAGGAATAACCTTAATACCAGTATTACGAGGATTCCCATTTATGACGATATGCCATTACCAGTAACATCTACACCTGGATCCTGTGCCATGACAACAAATATCATTCTTACTTCACTAACGATCCTACTTATTCCGTATACATTGTTTTTTATTTGTGTACGAGAGTTTTTATTTTTCCTTTGATATTAAAAATTTTATCAATCTTTCATGTTGAGTTTTACAGAGGAGAAAAAAAATAGTCGAAAATTATTTCATGTACAATTATAGAGTCAATTGACTGTATTTCATCCTTTTAGGGACATCATCAGACCTCTAAACAAGGTATTGCAACATTATTATCACTTACAATTATCAACATTTTTATTTAATAACATTGTTAAGGTCTTTTTGTCTGTTTAAGGCCCCCATACATGGTCAACAGTTTTGCGCAAACGATGTTTGACGTATAACAAACAATGTGATTTAAGTGATTATGCCGAAAATTAGGAGAATAATTCGCCTTCCGAAATAATTAATTCGATGAATTCATGTCATCTTAATCAAAAGAAAAATACGAACTTATACAGGAAGTTTATTACATTTTTTTCTGCATTTATTATTAATATCCACAATCGTAGATTAAATACGGTACGCAACTCGTGCGAAAACTGCATTTTGCTTTGCTCGAGTGGTTTTACTACCCTCTTTGTCACTCGGGTGTAAACTCCACACTCGCATGCAAAATGCTACTTTCTGCACTACACGCGTAATGTACTATTGATAAAGGTGAGATGTTAGATAAGGGAATATTATGAAATATAAATGTTAATTGTCAGTGATAAAGTGTTGAAATTCCTTGTTAACAGGCCAGATGATAGCCCTCAAAGTATGAAATATAGTCAATTGTATATGAAATAATTTTCGACTAATTTTTTCACCCCTGCAAGATTCAACATGAAAGATTACTAATAGTAATCTTTCGTTTATACTTAGTCCAAGTACAGTCCCTATACTAAGACTAAGAAGTAGTCCTAGTGTAGGGGACTACTACTTATAAAATATTTAATAATCAAGTTTGTTTTTTAAGTATTTCATTTGCGTCAGTAATCATAAATAAATAGATAGTTATTAATTGCAAGAATAAAAGAATAACTTAACTTAAAAATCCCAAATATAATAAACCATATTATTTTGCAAAAAATATCAAATAACATTGGGCAACATCGGCATTTCGCCGTGGCACCTTTATAAGGCCGTGAGTAGCTTTATGCAAGCTGATGTTTATTGAAGCGTGCGTAAGCGAGCTTCTTACATTCAACGAAATATGCTCCGTGTCTGTGTGTCTGAAACGTACGACTATAACTTGAGTAAAAGTTGACCGATTTTGATGACATTTGGTACACATGTTCATTTTACCAATGCTCAGGACGAGTTCGTTGGACAGAATTGTCTGCCCAAGCGTTCGCGCGCAACGCTCGCGTAAACGTGCGCATCAAAATTAAAATTGGAATTTTAGGACGGGAAAGAATTCTAACTTTATCTATTCGATGAGACGAACATTTTTTTTTTCGCGATTCCTAGTATAAAATAAAACCTAATTCTGTCACTTTCACCCTATATTACGTCAGTTCTTGTACAGCCATACATCAGAATATACCTGTCTCATCCTACACCATTCTGTTCTATCCATGGCCACTCTCTGCCAGGTTGCTCCTCCACATGCAATTCTCAACTCCACGTCATACTATATATCAGGTATTCCCTCTTCCTTTTTCACACTCCCTAGGATACCTGCTAATCATCTACTTTGTCCACCTATAGTCTATTGTTCTGGCAATACGCCCCGCCCAATTCCACTTTCTTTCAAATAAAGTTTTAACAATATCATCTAGTGATGTCTGATTTCTTATCCATTCATTTGCTTTATCTTTTCTAGCTATTCTAAGCATGTATTTTTCCATGTGCCTTTGGGTCACTCTCAATATTTTTACTGCGCTTTCCTTTCAAGACCATTTTTCCGAGCCTTAAGTCATCGAGAAAAGTATAATTAGTGCAAATACAAGTGCACTAATGACATTTGAACAAGTCAATAACAGTGATTTATGAATAAAGCTGCTTGGGCCTCATAAAGATAAATACTCAATTTTTAAGTTTTTGGTAGTATTCATCACTCGAGAATGATCGGTTACGGTAGAGAAAAATCTTTCTCCTGCGCGCTACACTGGAAATGTAGAGGCCCGTGGTTTAAGTCCCGGCGCTGGAGTCATTATTTTTCGGCGCATTATTTCTCTCTCTCTGTCTCCCAGTGTTAATAATAATTATAATTTGATTTAAATTTAAGATAAACACTAGGAAATGTATCTGTCACCAATTATTTCACAGATTAATTTGAAATAAATTATTTGTTTCCCTTAATATGTGTCGGTTTAAAAGGTAAAATATTAAACCAAGAGTGGTTTCCACTACAACATCGCTGGCATGTCAGTCGGACCTGCGCTAGTGGTTTCCACTACAACATCGCTGGCATGTCAGTCGGACCTGCGCTAGTGGTTTCCACTACAACATCGCTGACATGTCAGTCGGACCTACGCTAGTGGTTTCCACTACAACATCGCTGGCATGTCAGTCCGACCTGCGCTAGTGTTTACCTTTAATCACCTTTAATGATTAAAAAACCAATTTTTATACCTCCAAATAATTTTATATAATGAATAACATGTTATTAACGCATTTCAAGGGTTCTGAGGTATTAACGAGGTAAGAGAATATTAAACACACAGAAGAGCTTAGAGTTACTTCCAAATGAAATTTAAACCGGCTCCACTCAGTCCATTTCTCAACAAGAGATAATTTAACAAAAATATATTATACTTAAAACCCCATTATTATTAAATTAAACAGGAAAAATAAACCTCATGAAAGTTACTCAGGATGAAGTTACAGCTCAAGGGGGATCAAAACCTGGCTTCGGAGCACAATGGCTGAGAGTCGCCTTAACGGATTAGCACTAATGAGCGTCCATAGGAAGCTTATCTTCAAGTACCATCATGAGTTATCAATAAAGTAGTTCAGCAATTCGCTATGAATCAAAGGAGATTAGGTTATTCTATTTATATTTTGAGTTCTTTAAGTTCGCAATTGTTTTTCAGTTTTTGGACAAAATAGTTTAACTTGTACACGGAATTTCAAATCTCTAGCTACAGTTAGTAGGGAGATATACTCCAAGATACGACGCAAGTACGGACGAGCTACCAAAAGTATATAGGTTTCCTAGGATCACCTCGAAACCCTATAAATAAATACATAGTTTTTTTCAGTATAAGTAAATAGAAAAAATGATGTATTCTTAATTATTCATGACTATTTATTTTTGAGCTGAGCGAAGCGAACCTCTTATACTACATTTTGCATTTTTTCTTATGCGTACTCCTCCTGAACGGCTGAACCGATCCGCACAAAATTCGGCACGGTCGTAGTGACCAACCACAGGAAGGTATAAATCTGAAATGGTTCAAAGTGGTACACAGGGGTACGGGGTACGAAGTACAAAAGTTTTCTCCTGAACGGCTGAATCGATCCGCACAAAATTTGGCACTGTCATAGTGACCAACCACAGGAAGGTATAAATCTGAAATTGTCCAAATTGGTACACAGGGGTACGGGGTAAAAAAGTTAAAATAGTATATGCTCTTCAAGATGCATGTCGTTGGAAAGCTCTTTAAGAGTACAGTTATTGTTGTATGTTAACTTTTGTCATATTTTCATTTATAAGGTGTCATTCTATAGGTAAAATAGGAAAAAATGGAAAAAAAATAAATTAATATGATTAAAATGCACGCTCAGCTCAATATTGTATACTCAATAAGTATAAAATAAAACTTATTTCTTATATGACTTATTATTTATATGAAATCTTATGTATACATTTTATCTATGTTAAAAAATACATAGTTCGAAATTAAATTTACCTACAAAATATATATTTACAGATCATAATTAACCGATAAGTATATTTGCAGTCGCTGCCGATAATTTCCGCTAATAAACTTTATCCACAACTGCAAACAATTGTTAGTGGAAAGTTACAACAACTACACGATCTAATTAATAATAATGTTACATTTCATTATGTGCATTATCTATGTCCTATGTGTGTCACTTATTGTTTATTGTTGTAAGTTATTAGAATAAATCTCATATCATTGAATGCAGGTAAAAAGTTCAATTTCATTAGGCAATCATTGTGTTCCTTAAATAAAACCGTCTGATTAATATATTATAAGATTTATTTAGGTACATTCTACTAACTTTACTAACTTGCTAGGCCCCATAAAAACCCATATCCTGTACAAATCCTTAATTAAACCTTTCATTCTTTGTTAAGCCCATAAACCACTATTACACTTACACTTACCACTAGTACGCCAATACGAATAAATTATACACTTACCGAAAATAAAAATAAAACAAGTAAAAAAGAGAATTGCTGAAGCTCAAAAGAATAAACCAATAATATTCGTAACAAACATCTATTCCCAATGCCAATTTTTTCTAAAGCCGTAAGACGTATAGAAAACAAGGATATACGTATGGAGAATGTCACCCCGAAAAAAAAAGGTAGAAAAAAGTCGCAGTTAGAAGACGGTCGAGCTATTAAGATAAGGTGGAATATTCAGAATGAAAAATGTCAATAGGATATTTTAGGGATAGTAGGGACAGAGGTATTTGTCGGAGAGACACAGAGGGTAGACTTGACACACGGGCTCCGGTCGGGTCGAGGTACTCCGTACAGGCGTCTCTTTATATGGCCCAAGCCAGTTCCAACTGCCCTGAGTAAATCGCCTCTTCCATTTAAGGCACTGCCGTGTTTCGACAATAAAAATCTCTCGGATCCCTCACGTCTTTACAATTTTTCCAGACCGTTTTGTAAAGTTAGTTTTTGTGAAGACATCGGTCTCGTTATAACGATGTCTACAAAGAAATTACTTTCTAAAATTCGGAGGCGGGGTAGCCGAGGAACGTAGCTGGGGTGTACCGTCTGCTTTTCACGAAAAGTCAAAATTTAAAAACGCTTATCCAGTATCGAAAATCAGCTACTAATTAAGTGCTTTTGCAAATTATATTAATTCCAAGTAGGGAGGGGTTAAGGAAACCCTCTGTAGCTTATAATACAAATATTATAGTTTATAAACCCGTAAAATAAAAAAACTAAGAACACTAAAGCGAAGGATCGGACGATTACGAACCTGTGTATATGTTTAGTATTCACTGCAAGTGGCAGTAGTCTGTGTGATTTGACTGTTTGAATATTTAGGGTAGTACGTATTCTTCCAACCCGACCTGCAGAATAAAAGAAAATCAAGACCCCCTCTATAATTCGGAGCTGAAGCTGCCAGTGACATGGCCTATAATGAGTCTTAGTCAACCTATAATGTCTAAGTCATAATGTCTGTGTATAATGTCTTATTCAGAGCCTATATTGTCTTCGTCTAGTCAGAGTCTATATTGTCTAAGTCAGAGCCTATCATGTATTAGTCTGGTCAGAGTCTATATTGTCAAGTCAGAGTCTATAATGTCTTAGTCTGGTCAGAGTCTATAATGTCTTAGTCTGGTCAGAGTCTATAATGTCTTAGTCTGGTCAGAGTCTATAATGTCTTAGTCTGGTCAGAGTCTATACTGTCTAAGTCAGAGTCTATAATGTCTTAGTATGGTCAGAGTCTATAATATCTTAGTCTGGTCAGAGTCTATATTGTCAAGTCAGAGTCTATAATGTCTTAGTCTGGTCAGAGTCTATAATGTCTTAGTCTGGTCAGAGTCTATACTGTCTAAGTCAGAGTCTATAATGTCTTAGTATGGTCAGAGTCTATAATATCTTAGTCTGGTCAGAGTCTATATTGTCTAAGTCAGAGTCTATAATGTCTTAGTATGGTCAGAGTCTATAATGTCTTAGTCTGGTCAGAGTCTATATTGTCTAAGTCAGAGTCTATAATTCTTAGTATGGTCAGAGTCTATAATATCTTAGTCTGGTTAGAGTCTATATTGTCTAATTCAGAGTCTATAATGTCTTAGTCTGGTCAGGGTCTATATTGTCTAATTCAGAGCCTATCATGTCTTAGTCTTAGTATGGTCAGAGTCTATAATATCTTAGTCTGGTTAGAGTCTATATTGTCTAATTCAGAGTCTATAATGTCTTAGTCTGGTCAGAGTCTATATTGTCTAAGTCAGATCCTATAATGTAATAATTTCTAAAACGATAACACTCCTTAATTACACGTTAGTGATAATTAATGCGGAGCCTATAAATTCGTAATTATAGCAGGACTATATCGATAAAACCAAGTGTAATATGGGTTCGATTTACAGAAATAAAAATTAACTAGCTGTACTGTTGCAAAATCACATGCTCGCTCCTTCCCCAAGTAAATAATAAATAAATAAAATTATTAAAATAAATAATAATATGGATTGTTACATACCTTGCCGCAACAGCGTCTTGCTTGCTAAATCACAACAGTAAATGAATTCGATATTAGCTACAAATATGGATGATTTATAATTAATAATATAAATTACTAACTACTTATTAGATACACTGACGTTACATCGAATAAAATGTAACTTGAGCGTTAGCTTTATGTTTATTATTTATGTATAACAAGTTTTATTTCCTTATTCAAACATGGGGATAATACCTCGGGATATGATGCCACAGACCGCTTTAATACCGACTGATTCGACTTTAGTGTTATCATTAGGTTTGTTCCAACAGCACTTCAAACTAGTTTCAAACTGTACGACGCATGCGCATTAGGAAAAAACGATCAATTGTGGTCCGTTGCACATGCGTCGGACAGTTCCAAACCAGTTTGAAGTGTGGTAGGAACAAACCTATTATCATAAGTGGCCAAAAGGGATAATCAATGGATTATTACCTTTATCATGTATGTCACCGTCCAATATTGATAGTTTATAATATTGCTAATTTGGCACTTCTTTAGATTGTTACTCCTCTTATAAAAAAAACAACAGAGGGGAATAACAATCTAAAGAAGGTGTATGGAATGCTGTTCTTTAGACTGTTACTCCCCTGTGAACTGACAAACCAATGTAAAACTAGTTGAAGTACAATAATGTCTTGTATATAATGCTTTGAGAGCAGTAACTTGCGCAAAACTCAAACATATATTAATAAACCAACATTAACATGAATTTATATTGATTTAAATAAAATCAAAATAATAAAATGAAAAAATCCAGTCATACACCATGACTTGATGAGCGAATTTTTAGAGTACAGTAATTGTTATGTACACTTTTGTCACTTTTTTTTTTTCATATAAGACAGAGGTAAAATGGAAAAACACGTTTTTATGGTATTTTTGACCCTTCATTGTCAAAATTTGACCCCTAAATGGACTCTTTAAAAATTCTTGCCAACAAACTCATCCATTCTTTTGATATTATTGACATTTTAACATTTGGTAGGATTTTTTAAGTGCATCCTGGTGAGATATAGTCTGGACTGACACATACATATATACAATATGCATGCATTCATATATATATATACATACATGCATGCATAAAAAAAGGTGTTAAATTTCAGGAATTGATTAAGAACGGTCTAAAACGGATTGCCGCAGGGAGAAAATTTTAAAACATTCGCATTACAAACATTTTGAAGCCATTTGCAATAGCTTAATTTTCTTCGAAAATTCTCTAAAAACAAGAATGTGACTACATTTCTTAGCCGGCCTACGGCTAAACTACTGCGGAATATTTATTTTTAGCAGAAAATTTGAACTTTACTTATTTGAATCGCGGGTATTTACGAACAGATCTAAAATGTTTTGAATTTAGCCAAATGATGTTCCGGAATCAGACCAATTTATTTTCCAAAAAAAAATTTACTTTGCGACAACGACCTGAATTGTCATTTAACGTGCAAAGTGTGAGGACCCTACCGATACGGGTTTTCAGAGATCGTTAACAATTATTATTAATAGAAGTGCCAGCAAGGAGCAAAGGGAAATAAAAATTCCGATTGGGGCACAGGCTACAATACGCTTCTGACGGCAGCTAAAATCGTAAATATTTTATTATATTTGTAAATTGAACTTTTAAGGTTCAATAGGACTATCATTCATCATGGCTCATATAGTCTACATGGCTCTTTTGAGTAACAAAAAAATTTAGTTTACCGTAAATTAGCTATTTTTAAAAGATTATTGCATTATTATTATTATTATTTTGTTTAATTTAATGGCTAGAGCAAACGAAGTCCAGCATGTACTGCTCCTTTTATAATTTTTTTATTCAATTATTAGTGTCCTTTCATTTACTCGTATTTTAAATTTTGCGGTAATTTTGACGAATTCCACTACAAATTTCTTTTAACGAGTGGTTATTTTTTAGGGTTCGTAGGCAAAGCCAAGCAATATAGTATGGCTCGCTAGATTCCCAATACTTAGCTTTAAATCAAATTATAATAATTATTTTTATTTTTATAATTATTATTACCAACTTATTAACTACTTATATATTATTATTAACTACTTAGCTTTATGTAGTCACTTCTACTAAATAAATATATTCTACAAAGTTATTATATTATTATATTATTTAATTATTTGTATTATTATTATATTATTTAGTTATTATATTCGTGTATTAATTTGTAATTTGTAGATAATGTTTGTTATATAGTACTCGTAAATAATAAATACGACTGAAGATGGCTTTAGAAAAAAAAGCCGAAAAGTAGGGATTTAATTAATTAGTGTCCCACTGGTTTTATTAATCTGTGTTTTTTTTATTACCTAGATGTGCGCGAACAAATAATAATTAAAACTGATATTTTGTATGGGGGAGAATGTATAAAATGGAAGTTAGTTTTGGCTATTGTTTTATTGCTGACAATGGCTACATTATGAAGCTCAGGTAAGTACGTAGAATTAGTGGATAAAACAAACTGATAAAAAGCGAGAATAGAGTAAAGTCAAGTAGATTTACGTTAAAGAGCTCTTGGTGTTTAATTCAAGAGTTAAATTTGGCCCTTGGGACGTGATTTAAGTGGTTTGAGGCATTATTCAACCTCTTAGAGAGAAGTGAGAAGCCTTTCTTATCTACCTGCTCCGTCCTCGTGCATCTGACGTATATCGATCCCAAGTTGTCCTGATAACAGTCCTATTGCATTTATTCGTAATCTTATATGACTTGAATTGATATTTCTATAGTCTCTGTTCGATATGTCAACCACATATGATTGAATGCTGAGGTTTCTATAGGTTGTCTCGCCATCAATATATTGGTTATCTGGTGAAACCAGCCTCACCGAGTTTCAACTACTGCAAGTATGTCTTGAGGAATGTAGTGCATGGTGAAACAACAGTACGATATACACTGAACATCGTTGTTATCATTGCATTGCACTCTTGTATTAATACTACTCAACTATAATAAAGTATTCTTATTTTCTCAAAATTATTACAAAAATCAGACATTTAAAATTACGAACTCAACATGCTATGAACTTGAACTTATTAAACCGCGAAGGCACGCTATGCGAGGTTTGGGGACACAACAGTCAACATCCAACATACTCAACAGTCAACTCTAAAATCAAAAATCCAACATATTCCCGCCTTTCAATTTTACTAGAAATCACAACGGAATTATTAGCTGACAATAGCTTTATCGTTTTTATCACTTTTAATAAATGTAAATTTGGATGATCACCAGGCAATCAAATAGGATATTTAAAATTATATGAATACCTGCTATAAGCTAAATTTGTCTTTTACTTTTATAATATTGTCTTCGTCAAATACAGATAAATCCTTCGTATCAAAAAATTTCTATCAAATGAATTTTCTTGAATTAATTACAATAATTTAATTACACCACCAGTAATTTCTATATAACTTAACTCCTAGGTTGATACCAGGGAATTAGTTTTTTTTTTAAATATAAAAAATCTCGTCATCCGTCCAAACATATGCAAATTATCTTTATGTAGGAACTGATGGAACGTAACTTGGTGCCGAATAACTTATCTTAACCGGTTACCGCAGTTAGAACATATCTTTTCCTTTCTGAATTTGCTTCTGGTTCATAATGTAATTCCCCTTTGAACATAATTCAAGCCCCTTTTACCATGTCCCACGTCGGGCGTATCCACCGGTTATTCTCAATTAAACTTTTTCCAGCACACCCTCTACACTCGTCTTCCGGGTCCATATGTCCTGAGACAAATCACCTAGGCTCAGAATAATTGCGAATCTCTTTATTATCTATTATTTATATATTTAATTAACTATCTACGTTTAACAACTACACTCCACTCTTGTAATCTCTTAATTCATGTCGGTACAACTGAAGAATCGATCTAATCACATGACTAAATAGACACATTGAGCGAGTCTCTACGACCTGACTTCTTACAGTCGGTCCCAAACGAGAGTAAGTGCGTTGACAGCGCGGGAAAAACTAGCAAATGGAGTGGGGAGCCAATGAGAGCTCAAGATTTGCCCTCTGGATAACCATATAAGAAGGTAAATGTAGTGGCTTCATTTTTTCCCTCAGGTTGAGCAATCTGTGTATCACACGATTTCCCGCGCTGTCAACGCACCAACTCTTGTTTAGCACAGACTGTAAGCGGACTCCTATTACACCAGCTGTAAGCTCTAATCTGGAAACGGATAATCTTTTCAAAAGTGCCAGTCTTGACTTAGCTACTACTAACTAGCTGGTCCCGTGGCCGGCGCAAGCGCCGGCCAGCGGCACTCAGCCAGGCTTGGCAGGTGCTTAGTATAATCCTGGTACTCACACTGGCCTGGTACTCACACAGGCCTGGTACTCACACAGGCCTGGTACTTACACAGACCGGGTACTTAATAATCCAGGTATTCGTACAGACCGGGTGCTTGAATAGGTCAGGTATTTGTATAGGTCAGGTATTTGTATAGATCAGGTATTTGTATAGATCAGGTATTTGTATAGACCTGGTACTTTTATAGGTCAGGTACTTGTATAACCCAGGTGCTTTTATATTCCAGGTAATTTTATAGAAGCTGGTACTTGCGTGGTCCAGGTACTGGAGTAGGTCTGGTACTTGAATAATGCAGGTACTTGCATAGGTCTGTTACTTGTATAATCCAGGTGCTCATGCATTCCAGGTGATTGTGTAGGAGCTGGTTCTAGTGCCATAAGTCATAATGTGTTCTAAGTCATTTTATTTCATATTCCTATACATGTAAAGTCCAGGTACTTGTAAGGTATTGTCAAGGCATTTGAAAGCCGATTAAAAAAAAAGTTTTACTATAAAAAACCATTTAGGGAAATTGTAAATGCTAAAAACGGGGAATAAATAAAGTTTTTAACAAATAATTAAAATTGAAATTCCTCTTAGCGGACGTACTTTAAGTACAACACCCTTGTGACTTATATTGGCTTAAAGCTCTACTTGCGTGCTACAAAAAAGCCTTATAGCTTTTTTCTCCAAGGGCTAATGGGAAAAGGTTACGCCGCTTCAAAGAGCGGAAAAATGTAGATTTCTTAATTTAAGAGTACAAAATTTAAATTTAAATTCCTCGTAGTGAGCATACTTTTAGTGCAATACCCTTATGACATATATTGGCTTAAAGGTCTGTTAAAGAGCTGCAAAAAAGTCTTATAACGTTTGTCTCCAGGGGCTACTGGGAAAAAGTTACGTAACTTGAAAGAGCGGAAGAAGGTAGATTTATTAATTTGTTACTGAACCTCAACTTTTTTTCCCCCAATAAGATATTGTCTTAGAACCCTAATTTTTTGCATAGAGTCATTGTTTTCAACTTTCTACACGACAAAAAGTCAAAGACATTGTAGGTGCGCCCAAAAACATAGTAAGAAAAAAGAAAAATATAAAAAATTTAAGAGGGGGTTCCCAAAATTTTTTTTTCCAGGAAATTCGTTCATAATCCTTTTAGTGTGTCAAAACAATAGGTGAATACCGAATTCGGTGCAGATCGGACCATTAAAAACATATTTGGGCCCCCGACGGCGCCCGGGCACCGGCGGAAAAAAAATCGAAGAGGTTTCCGGTAAAGTGCTGTAGGGCGAAGACGCCCACAAAAAATTAACCCTTAATTAGCATTAAGGGGGAGCTACGGTGGTTTAAAGTCGAAAAAAGCGGTTAGAAAGAGGGCCAAATATGACGAAACTTGACATTTTTTCCCCTAACAACTATAAGTGTTAAGACTCCAATTTTTTTGCATAGCCTTATTTTTTACAGACTTCTACACTGGAAAAAATCAAGAGCCCCACCGAAGAAATAGAAAAAAAGTTATGGGCATACAAACTTTATAAGGTTTTTCAGTACGAATTTCAATTTCAATCTTTCGTAGTGGGGTACTTTTGGCCCGATAGCCTTGTACTATATATTGGCTTAAAGCTCTACTTGTGGCCTACAAAAAAGGCATATAATTGTTTTTTTCCACGGGCAACTGGGAAAAAGTTACGCCACTTCAAAGAGCAGAATAAGGTATATTTATAAATTTTTTACTGAACCCTAAATATTTCAACATTTTTTCCCCAAATTGTTTTCGTCTTAGAAACCTAATTTTTTGCATAGTGCCATTTATTACAGCTTTATACACGACGAAAAATCGATGACCCCGTAGGTGCGCCCAAAACAATAGTAGGGAGAAAGAAAAATATAAAAAATTTAAGGGGGGGCCCCAAAATTTTTTTTTCCGGGAAATTCTTTCATAATCCTTTTAGTAGTGTCAAACAATAGGTGAATACCGAATTTGGTGCAGATCGGACCATAAACAAAGAAAAAGTCAAAAATTTCCCAGATTTTTCGCGTCTCGATTTTGGGGAAATTTTTGGTCGACGACCCCATACTTGTTATACATGGTTGGAAAGAATTTTTTTTTTGGAGAGCAAACATACTCTCGAACTTTTTTCTCCACGACCAATATTTTCCGAGATAATGGCGATCAAAAATCACCAAATTTAGGCGGGAAACCATGTTTTTTGGGCTTTTTTCGAAAACTATTGGTCGGGGAGAAAAATGTGCAAGAGTATGTTTCATCTTAAAAAAAATTTAGCTTTCCGACCATGTGTAACACATATGGGGTCGTCGACCAAAAAAAAAAAAAGTTTTTTTTCGCGGAAAAATCGGCAGGCTATACCCCGTGGTTTTTGGGCGAAAATCGAAAGTCGTCATATCAGGTCGATATATACATCGTTTTAAAGGTATCGGCAAGGCGATCAAGAAAAACTGTCGCTTTTCCGGGAAAAGCCATTTGGGGAAATTTTAGAGGCCGAAAAAGGGTAGAATTTGGGGTTTTTAGTACATAATTCGATTTGCATCGCTCGTAGGGGGGGCCCTATAAGTCCGACATCTTAGTGAGTTATATTGGCTTATAGGTCTACTTGCGAGCTACAAAAAAGACAAATTGCGTTTTCTCGACGGGCTACCGGGAAAAAGCTATGACGTATTAAAGAATTTCGAAAAACCCATTAAAAATATATTTGGGCCCCCCCACGACGCCCGGGCACCGGCGAAAAAAAAATAGAAGTGGTTTTTTGTAACATACTGTGGGGCGAAGACGCCCACAAAAAATTAACCCTTAATTATAATTTGAGGGGGAGCTACGGTGGTTTAAAGTCTAAAAAAGCGGTTAAAAAGGGGGCCCAAAATAACAATATTCGACATTTTTTTCCCCAAAAATTATAAGTGATAAGACTCTAATTTTTTGCATAGCCTCATTATTTGCAGACTTCTACACAGTGTAAAATCAATAGCCCCACCGAACAAATAGAAAAAAAGTTATGGGCAGACAAAATTCATTAGGTTTTTCAGTACGAATTTCAATTTCAATCTGTAAGCTCTAATCTGGAAACGGATAATCTTTTCAAAAGTGCCAGTCTTGACTTAGCTACTACTAACCAGACATTAATTTTAATTTCACTCTCAGACCATTACAAAATATGTGCAGTGAGCATTCCTTTATTAAAGATTTGTAACATAATACAATATGATGGGTTAACTAACAAGATTCAATTAAATTAATCAAATCGAACCGACCTAAAACCCTTTAAGCGCTATAGACGTAAATTACGTCCTCTTGCCAAGGTGGAACATACCTGTTTTGGACCCCAGGCCTATGGGCATCAACCTAACAATATATACCTCAACATCAGTCCTCAAAGGTTTCACAGATCCATTAGTTAAACACGAGTCCCAACCTATTTCTTCTTCCAAGAATCTTGTAATATATGGTTTGGAATCAATAAAACTTGGACTGACGACACATATGGGGTTCACCTTTTGAAAAAAGGCGTTGAAACCAAAGTTTACGTTTGGTTACTCAGCCTTCCACTAATTTTTTAAACTCTGACAAATTAACAGAAAGTCGGTGCGAAATTGGATCCTACAATAATGCCAAAACTGGTGATGTATCGATATTCTCTAATAGGGGTCATCCTTTTCTTTGAGTCCACATCCATTCTCTCAGATAAAATTTTCTATAAGATAGTAATAAAGTAGACTCAATCACGAATTTAGATAATTCACAGTTATTTCCGACAAAATAGAAAGACTTTTTGCAATTTATTAGCTGTTTCGTTGAACCTTTGTGGGGCAAATCTAAATGATATCCTTAAGTCCAATTTCATAAAAAATGGACCGGGGGAAGACTCTAAATGCAACCCTTATATGCTCTTAAACTTTAATTGCACCCTGTTGCCCTCTTCATAACTCCCCCACCATAAAAATTTAAGTAACTCTTAAAGCTCTGTATCTACAGATACCTAATGAAAGCGTTCTCTAAGCCTCAAATTACTCCTAGCTCCTTTTCTCTAAATTTAAACAACATAGGAGGGATTATCTCTAAAATATTATATCTACACCTGCAATTAATGATTTTCATTGTTATCCTTACTCGAGGCATCAAATACGGCGAATCTTGTAGACTTACTTGATTCTCCAACAACTGTCCTATGGAGTAAAAATATCCATAATTAGTTAAAATATCCTTAACACCCTGTGATTCTTAATCTGACAAAATTCTACTGTATTCTCCCAAATACCCTTCTTCAGCTAATTTCTTACTTTTAGAACGCAGAATTGTAATATTTCCTATCCAAGGAGGAACGGTAAATATTTTGCTAGTTTTACGTTAAACCATTGAGTCGGTGGCATTAAATAAGTATATTTACATCGGTGACTATTTATTTCGAAGTAATTAATTTTCTACTTCCACCTGTTTCAATTTATCTCCAATAGGTTGTTTTATATTACGACAAAAACGAAGATAAGGTATAACAGCTAAGGTTACATCGACAGTACGTCGTTTGAATCAACCAGACACTACAGGCTTTAAGCTCAAATATACGAGCAGGTATGTTTAAATTTAGAAAAAAAGAGTTGCCATTGCCATACAACTAAATCAATACTTTCTTTTATAAAAGGATATTGCATTTCAAAATTTCGCCAGATGTATAAAAGAGTAAATCGTCGCTCCCATTAGTAAAATGAAAGTATAACTTGGTCCCTCTTGCTTTGGTTTTCTGTACTCAAATGACTATAACTCAAATTAATTGCATGTTTCTCTTTTTTTCTTCTTTTTTTGTTACTATAAAATGACTATAACTCGAATTAATTGCACGTTTCTCTTTTTTTTCTTCTTTTTTGTTACTATAAAATGACTATAACTCGAATTAATTGCACGTTTCTCTTATTTTCTTCTTTTTACTATAAAATGACTATAACTCGAAATACTTGCAAATTTTGTTTTTCAGACGTGTGACTAGGGTTTTTATCTTTTATTTTTTTTTTAGGTTTTATCTTTTTTCCACCCTTTTGAAATGTTTTTGTTTGCCGGTTCCCAGATAAGATATGATTCAAGAGAAATTAACATATATTTTTCTACCAGGACTTGGGTCAAAAAATAGCTGATAAAAGATAGCTGTAAGAAGTTTTTATTTTATCTTAATTCTCGGAATTAAGCAAATACTAATAGTTCATGACGCTATTCACTAAATAATTACATCATTCATTTTTACGATTTTGGTAGTATTTATACTACAGAAAGATTACATTTTAATTTAAATCAAATTATAATTATTATTAACTACGAGAAACAGACAGAGAAAAACAAGCTCCTGCGCCGGGATCAGGAGCTTGTTTTTCTCTGTCTGTTTCCCGTAGTTCATAATAATTATAATTTGATTTAAATTAAAAAATAATTACATCTTAAAATTATTTCGTGACCGATAAAACTCAAAAAGTAAACTTTCTTTTCTTTCAAAACCACATAAACAACATGGGACATACTTATAGGAAAATGAGTAACTTTAATAATTGGTAGATTATAAATTACAATAATACTAATACTAATAATAATAATAATAATAATGGTGATAATTATGATAATAATTATCACCATATGGATGATAATAATTATCACACTATGGATGTTATTATCATAACATCCATTTATTAATCATTTAAACAAAATATACAAAAACCACAGAGATTTTACTTTGACAAAAAATGATAAAATCATATTTGTAAAACAAAAAGAAAAGAAAATACAAGCAGATAAGAGATATATGATATCAATACATTATTTCTTATTTATTAATTTTTATTTAGTGTAAAGATGTACCTTAGAGCCTATACTGATGCTCGAGTTGGTCAATTATATTCAATAATATGAGCAACTCATTAACATTTGTCTATAATAATATAAATTATTTATTTTACTAAACGTATAACATTATTACATACCGATGTAATAAAGCTTCCAATTTAATTTTTCCCCTACTAATTTTAATACTTTTCTATGTAACCATATTAATGCTTTATGTTATTTAGTCAAATAAATCTTATTATTTGTGTATTTTTAAGGATATGTAAATAATACCTAAGTATATAATCTTTTTAAGTACGTATGTTTATGTATCTTGTAAAGCCAAACAGTAGAATGTAATATTAGATTGATTCTATTCTATCCCATTGCTCCAAACCACACTCTGCCAGGTTTGACCACCAAATGCCCTTTTCATTTCCTCTTACCAGCTAGCAGGTGCTCTTCCTTTTTATGATAAAACAGAAACTAGTCCGTTGATCCTTAAGATTAACTATACCATTTAAAAAAAGCTTATAAGGAGCACAAGTTTTTCCCAAATTCACCACATTTCTAGCATCCCTTAATTAAGAGTAAATAGCTATAGATTTCGAGGTCGTCTTTGAAAAAAAAAAAAAAAAACATCTATAACAGGACTTAAATTATGTTTAGCATCTAATTATTATAAAATCAATAAATGATTCATCTATTAAAAGGATGTGATATGCTCTTTAAAATTGTCTCTTAGCCTAATTTCTCTATTTTAATCAGTTTTGGAGATATCAGGTTTTTTGGGATATTTTCGTGAAACACTCTGAAAACTTAAATAAATCGATACCTCGAGAATTATTGAGCCATATCCTACTCGGAATTTTATGCTGAATGTAACCCATAGAATTCATCAGTTTCTTTGACATTTTGGGCGGATCATTAAAAATATGCTTTTGAAATAAGACTTTTGCCTAAAAAAAATTGGGACTAACCGTGTTTTTATGTTTTCTCATATAGAAATAAGTTGAGAAAGAACTTTGATGGCACAAAAATTCGATGTTGATGAATTTACACGTTTTGAGGTCCCTGAGTGCAGAAGCGTGGAGCCCAAGCTACTGGACCGTTTTTGACGATATTTGGCATAAATGTTAAGAAAAATTATACCCCGAGGTTAGTAGTAGTCTAGTACTTCCTACTAGAACGGGTAGGACGAACCACTTGTTCGAACCTTGCAATTAGGCCAACACTTAGGCCCTTTTTACGCCCCGCGGTAGAGAGTTCTAGCCACTTCACACATCATACATATATGTACATTGTACCGCCGAAACGAGTATGATGTGATCGAGCCATATAAATCAGAGTGTCACGGCGAGGAATCGAACCACATCTCGTTCCACTTATGATTCAGTGACGGCCGAGCAGACGTGGTTTAAGCCACACGGTTACGCTACCTCTCTATACCCCGATGTTAAATCGAGAAATTAATTTTAGCTCCAAATTTGGGGGCTTTCCCCCTCCCAAAAAAAACTCTAAAACAAAATTTCTCGAAAACAATTCCGACGATTTTGATTCAAAAATTCTAAAATGTATTCCACTTAAATCCGAGTTGATCATTACAAGCCGTTTTCCTAGGAAAAATCTAATTCCCAAGATATTCATGAAAATAAATCTGATTTTGTTGAAAATTAAAAACATAAGACTCTGGGATCTGAGACCGAGATTATATGGAGAGAGATGTTTCACACCCATTATTATTATTATTTTTTTTTATTTTTTTTTTTTTTTCGACAAAGTGTCTTACCTATAAATATGATACTTCATACTATTTTTGAAAAAATCCCATAAAGGTAGTGGGAAGATAGCTATTAAACTTTTTTTTGGCTATAAAAGGGGATCCCGATACGAAACACATCCGGGCATACGTCGGAGGGTGAAAAAGGCGAAAAGGTTTTAGGAAGGTGATGGTCAAGTACAATGGTACGATGACTTGTTATGGGATGTGGCCTCAAGGTAGATATGAGATGAGTCAAGGGATAAGGTTTAGTCGATACCTGCCACTCAGGTCCTTCAAGTAACTATTTGGTCTTGGGCCCCCTTCCATCAACTCAATAACACACTTCTACTCTTACTAGAATTCAACTCTGACTTCACGAGGGCTAAACGTAGCCTTCTCCTTCAAACTGTCATCTTGAGTCTTATTTTCCTTAGACATACCTCCTGACTTTTCCCCATTTTCCTTATACATACCACTTGACTTTTCCTCATTTTCCTTAGACATACCTCCTGACTTCTCCTCACTTTCCTTAGACATACCACCTGACTTTTCCTCATTTTCCTTAGACATACCTCCTGACTTCTCCTCTTTTTCCTTAGACATACCTCCTGACTTCTCCTCTTTTTCCTTAGACATACCTCCTGGCTTTTCCTCATTTTCCTTATACATTCCTCCTGACTTTTCCTCATTTTCCTTAGACATACCTCCTGACTTTTCCTCATCGTATTATCCATTGGTCTATTCCAAGAAATCTTAAAACCTTCGATTCTTTTTTACTTAGGATGAATGTCTGTCATCCTACGTGTTGACATTCCAATTAATTCAAGTTACCATCTAGTTTGTTATTTAAGTCAATGTTTTAAAAGTGTTGTTATCTTTAATATTTTAATGTTGATCATCATCATAACTCATTTAATTAGGTTTTGATACTATTTGCATTAACTAAGTTTTTCTAGAATGAGGAAAAGTTACACTTGTACTGCGGCGTCGCCACAGGGTAGAATGTAGTGAAAATTTTGTAGGGGGTTCATAAAAATCCATGGGAGGTTCTTAAAAATATGCTACTTCCTATAATAGTGCTTCATAGCCATGTTATAAGTAGTTTTAATACACAATAGCTTCTTTTATGGAAGCAACGCTGACAGGCTTAACAATATAATATATATTTAACAATAAGTGTACATAGAGAAAAACAATAGGATCGCATTGCTTAAAAATATAGGTCACTTCTTCTTGAAAGGAACGTTAATTAGTTTTTTGTCCATTAACCTTTTTTTGCCAGAGCTAAATCTAGCTATGAAAGTATCTTTCTACTCAGAAGCACGATCAAAGCTTTCTACTGATTATATTACACATTTTATTTTTAAGTTAAGCTTTAATTATTGTAATTATTATTAAGGATGAAAAAATGTATTTATTTTTTTTACATTTATTAATTAATTTATTTTTAATCTTATGATTAGACCAAGATTATTTTCTACGTTAAATATTTATTTAACTTTATTTTGTTTCAATAAACTTAAATTAATAATAATTAAAACAATTATTAACTCCGGGTTCTGTTTGTGATAATGCTATCTAAAAGATGGATATAGAAAGATAAACGAACGTTTTCTTCAAACTTTGAATGAGCTTTGGAATATTTTTAGTTTAGCACACACCAAGTTGGGGTGGACTGTGAAAAAAAATCCAAGAATGAGAGGTTCAATAACAATAAGACACTGAGACAATAAAAAATAAAACTAATAAAATAACAATAAACAACAATAATAACTGTTTATTATCCTACTGTTTTAACTAATAAAAGACAGGGAATTAAATTTATTAACAGAAATGAAGACATAAACATTTTTTAATGAGCAGAAGTAAGCCAGCTTTGGGAAATCAAAAAATGTATAATGGATTCAAGCTTGAATACTTTACTTGATGCATGGAATAATTTATACGCAAGCCGTTTCGCGAGGAATCGAGCAACTCTCATGTCAAACAAAGCCCACACATCCCTCGCTCAAAGTTTGTTTACCAAATAATTAGAAGCCACTTGGAGGCTGTTGAACGGCCCAGATTTCCCAGTTCTATTTTTAAAAGGAGAGTCATGTTAGTAGTTAGTAAGGCAGATGGGTTCCGAGTCTGAGGAGGCTCGGGGCCGCCATATGGCAGCTATAATCCCTTAAGTAATTGTTCGTTACGACCTCGCGTCAAAACCACTACTCCTCTAAGGAAACATACCAACTCCACGTTTTCATTCTGTCTCAGTCCCGTCAGAAGAAATCGCCGGTCCGACAAAACGAGAAAAAATACCCCCTCGTTAGTACTGATTTTATTTTAGATAAAAGACCAGTTGAGAATCGAAAGGAGCAAACATCTTGTCAAAAGTGAGTGCCAACCGAAGACACGGATACACGTAACTACATGCACGACTAACATATTCCTCTGCACAACACATGTTACACCTAATCACAAAAACATTTATATAAAACAAACCAGTAATTATTTAGCGCCGCTAACGTTAATCGTTGTCAAACACAGTTTGTAACTTGATAATAATAAAGTTAAACAATGTATATATATATGTGGAGGCTGTTGAAC
>KZ651753.1:221018-233308 GCA_001010745.2 Gerris buenoi
TAGTTATAATAATAATAATAATAATAATATAATATTGTATTTCCACCATATTACATATTTTTATAAATACAATACGTTTTTCTTATAAAACACATAAGATGGCATACGATAATCTATATACTATATACTCGTAAATTATACTTGGCAAGGGCCTTCAGTAGATTAAAAAATACTGGAGAGAAGGCCCCCTTCTCTATTGTATTTTCTTTATAAACCTTTATTCTTTACATTTTTATACTATAAATGCAAAATTCATTGACAAAAAAATACATCGGCTGAACTACAGTGTACGGTGCCCCTTCTGATAACACGTTATCTCACTGTCGACCTTTTTCGAGACTTAATACATCGATATATCTTGTCCGTTAAACTCTTTTATACTTCGAGTTGGACCTCTACCTGGTCTATATGCAGGAGGGTTGTTTTTCTTCAGAAAATGAGCGCACCGCGAAGCGGCGATAAAAAATTCTAGGGCAAAAAAAAAATTAAGATTAACAAAATTGAATTCAAATGGAAACAAGAGAGATAATCAACCAAACACATTTTTGTTTAACGTGTAAACTTACGCAAAGCACGCATTATTTGGATACATCGAAATATGGCGTCATTAATACAATCGATAGTACCGATTTGCGATATCTAGTAAGGGCACCGTACGTCGTACACTGTAGTTCTACCAATATGTCTAACAAAGAAAAATAATTTACCTAACCTTATGTAGTTTAAAATCTAGTATTACTATTTTTTACGTTGTCGATTTATAAAATGTTCCTTGATCACAATAATTTCGTAACTCGTTAATAAGTGTACAATTTTTAAATTCACTTCCTTTCCTGTTACACTCCATTAACAACAAAAAACCATTTTTTTAATACTACAGTGAACATTTATAAAAACATTAGTATTCAAAATGGAAATAATGTACCCCGTGCTCTTCTTGCCTAGCATAGGAGAAACGCGACGCCAACAACATGATGGAAATGTAAGAGCAAAAGACAATAAAACAGCATTGGCAGCTCACTCGACAGACACAGATCACCAGTTTAATTTTGATAATACAAAATTTTAATGAATGAAAGAAATATTTTTTTGAAAAAATAACATTAGAAGCTGTACATATTTACAAAAATAATTATAGTATTAATTATAAGAGAAATTTCAGAGAATTAAGCAAGTATTACGTGGGAACAATTTTAATAAGTCAGAACATAACAACAACAGCTAAGTTTCTTCAAATACATACCTAAATAAAATTTAATATTACAGCTCGTCATGATGGTTATTTGTCAACATTACAAAAATATTAGTCTTTTAACCATTAAGATTATATGAATAATTTATCTTAATCTCTGGATATCTTCGGGAACAAAATCTATTACAAATAAAACGAAAAGTAAATACATAAATGTAGCGATTTAAGTGTGTTCATATGAAAAGGTCAGTAATAATTAAATTGCAATTCAGCTTAAAAAAAATCTGATCGAAAAAAGATTCCACTAAAGTCCCATTTGCAAAGTGTCCTCTACACTCTACAAGATAGCATACTTTTTCATTCGGCTTGGTCCTCACGTAAACAGTTCTCTTGATGACATGTTTTAATGGAGGTGTTCATGTTTATTAAAAACACATGTTGTTTTGCATTAGAGGGCGCTGGAGAGGTCGAACCAAAAAAAAATCTATCTGCGTCACTTCAAGCCCTACAACATAGAATAGTTAGTTTTTTTTCAAGAGTTACATCAAGTCAGAAATATCGCCTGAAACAATATCCTACAGTGATATCAATAGTGTTCATATTTCATAAATACAAAAGCAGAATCGGGAAGAAAATAAAGTGACGCGTTTATTTCTTAAAAAATGGAAACAATATGGTGTAACCTTGTGAGTGAAATATAGTTTAGACCACTAGAACACCCAAAATGTCGATAACCGCTGTGAAAATACGTGCTACTCTTCGGGATGAAAAAATATCGGCCAAATAATTCATAGGGTAACAGTGGAAAGTAGTAAAAAACGGAAACTATTTAACAAGTAAAACACAAAATGATAACGATAACCAACATAACCTAATATAGTAATATATGTATATATCCGACATGACTTAATCTATTAGTAACAAGCTAAAAAAAATCTTAACGTCAGTACATTACTATTTACTGTAATTTTCTATATTTTGTTTAAATAGAATTGCTAAGTGAATCGGTTCTAGTGAAGGGATATGGAGCGCAAGGAATGAGAAAGGAAATTGATAAGGGTGTTATCACACGCGCCACCTACTCTATCCTCGTTTCCTTTTTTTTATATTTAGATAATTTATATATTTTTTCTGTTGTATCAACTTCCTTTTTTTTATTAAAGCTTAATGAGACGTATATTTACAAAGCGGCAGTGAGACAAAGAATATAATTTGAATTTTTAGAAATGCATGAATGTGGCGCCATATAAAATCAAATTACCACTCCTTTAAATTTATAATAATGTATAAAATGAAAGCAAGAATTAGTGGTTTAAACATAGCTTTTACCATTACCTTTGCAATTGCTAAAGCCTCAAGTACACGGGGCGAGTTTACTAGCTACAAGCCGGCGAGCCGGCGAGTGCGCTAGTTGTCGTGCCACGCAAAACTTTCCACTCGCTCAGTAGCCAAGTAGCTAGCGTGTAGAAAACACGTGGTGCTGAGACATTTTCCTGTTTATGTTGTAAAAAGCTGGCGAGTGGCTTGTTAAGTCGCCGGCGGGTTAACTTTTTCCAGAGCTTTTTTAGTACCAGCTAATAATAGAGCGAGTGCAACGAGTACACTGGGCTAGTTTATGATCTGCTTGTATAAAATCCAGCTTGTAGCATGTAAACTCTCCCCATGTACTTGAGACTTAAGCCGTATGAAATAGCTATAAAACAACTACTTTCAATACTACACCTCAAGAGAACACCCAATAGTAACACCCCTAAGTTTTAATGGATAAATGTGTACAAAAGTGGAATAATCAAAACGAAAGCTGACTTCCTCTTTTATCAAATTGGATTGGATCATGTTAATGGTTTTATAACGTTTTAAATATAATGGAGCGCAATGCTGTAAAAAAGTAACAATAATTTAAGAACATACAGTGTGTCCCAAGATAGAGTGTGCGAGAGGAAACATTTTCTTATTTTTGGGTTTTGAAAAAAAAGTAATTTTTCATAAAAACTCCTGCTTGTTCTTAAACCTCTGAAAATTATAAAATTTTCTTGATGTTGTGTGCAGTTGTGTTCTGTTTTATAAAAACTTAAAAGTGATACCAAAAGAAAACTACCCTTATTTTGATGGTGTCGAAAAATATTATTTTGGAAAGTGGTTCAGAATTGCAAAAAAAAGTTTAAATATTAATTTATTTTATTTTATTTTTTTTTTTTAGTTTGTTTTCTAAAAAATAAGCAATTTAGCTAACTACGACAAATAATTCTCTTTGAATGTTTATGATAAACAAGTTGATAATTGATAAGACATCAAATAGTTTATGTATTAGAGTGATATCAAATATTTGCAGTTAGAATCGAAATTTGCGTTGAATTAGGTGGCAATACATTTGAATCATTATTTCTATAATTTTATTTTTCAACTCGGTTGATTTTTTTTTGTGATACTTAATTAAATGTTAATTAGATTAGAATTATTAATTACTTGTTTAATGATTTTTTTTTTTTTTTTATTATTTATTAAATTCAATTATTATGAGATTTATTTTGTTTTTATAATAATATTTATACGTTTTTTTTTTTGCGATTCTGAACCACTTTTCAAAACAATATTTTTCGATACCATTAAAAAACTAAGGGTAAATTTTCAACTAAGGGTAAAACTGAACACCCTGTACAAAAAAAATCAAGAAAATTTGATCATTTTCAGAGGTTTAAAAAACAAGCAGGAGTTTCAATAAAAAAAGACTATTTTTCGAAAACCCATAAAAATATGAAAATTGTTCTCGGATATTCTATCTTGGGACACACTGTAGATAATTAAGAAATTGCAGAAGCTTAAGATGTATGTATATGTAGACTCTTAGATATGTTTAATTAAGAAAAGCTGTTGATATGTCTACTATGTATAGCCTTCTCATTGTAATGAAAAAAAGTTGTTGCAGCACACAGCTTTCTTCGATCTATGTAATTAAAGACAACTGTCTACTTCTCGCTGATGTAGACGCTCTCTTCATTAGTGAGCCAACTTTTTTATATAATTATTATTTCAGCACAGGTGGCTATTTAATTATTACAATGTTTAAAACTTATATACTAGTAGTGACATTGTAGCCTAGTGTGTATCACTCAACTCCTTATTTGCTCATTCCTATTTTATATTATATACAATTTTCTGAATAGAAATGAAGACTCTAGTAGTTTTAATGAATGACCTAGAGGCGGCATTCAATGACTGATAAAGAGTTTGTTGAATGAATACTCTTACTTGTTAAAGATAGGGTTTTTTTTTTTTTTTTTAATTTCCTATGATGTTTAAAATTTCCTACGCGCAAAAGTATATAATACAGAGAACACATAACATTGTAGACTAACAATAATAATAAGTTTAACAAACAAGAGAGAAACACTTTATTGACAAAAAGTACAAAGTGGAGCTGTCCTTCATTAAAGGATTGCTATAAACACAGCATACTAATCAATCAAAAGACAATTGTTAAATAAATACATAAAATAGAATATAATACATTCGTACAGTCACAGTTAGTTGAAGTATAACAGTACTTAAAAAACTAGTTTACACAAATTATAACTAATCATAAATAAAATACATAAAATTTATAATTATTAATAAATATGGTTATTTATAATACCTAGAGAATCTAAAATAATATTTTCAGCTAGGAGTCTTAAAAAATTTCGATCGATGCCGATTTTGTCAAAAAATAGTTTGGTTTTCATTGGTATTGTGCCTCTAGCCCCAAACCAAAGTCCGTGAACTTGGAAATTTCTTTCTCCGTAGGATTCATGAAACTTTTCCTTGTAATACTCTATACACTTCTCATATATGTTTATTTTCTCCTGATGAACTAATACAGCTTTGTCAGGATCGTTACTCTCGTACCTTATTGTAGGGTCAATGATCATGGCAGTTTTGTTATCCGGATGGAAGGCGATGATGTCAGAGATTAAAATATAATTTAGAAACTTCCATAATTATGCAATGTTACAAAGTTTTGCTAACCAGTTTACCTGAGGTAATGAAAGCTATGTGATATTTCTGGGGACATTGTTGGTTCCGTGGTCTGTCGCTTAAATTTTGCTAACCGCAACAAATCGTAAAAACTACTCGTCCGATTTTTGGATGGTAGGTCATAATTAGCCCATTGTTGGTCCCTTATGGTTAATTTCATCCGCCTGCGCTTTTTAAATTTTGCAAAATCGATACTTTATTTCTAATTTATACTTTAAGTTAAAAAAAAAACTTACTTTAAAAAACGTTTCTTTTCACGTTATTCTTATATCGTATTCTTTCAATTAGCATTTGGTGAAAAGAGAACAAAATGGCTAGAAGAAGGCAAAACTTAAAGGACACAGAATTTTATGACACGGGGCAAATTTTTAGTAAATATTTAATACACTTTAATTTGGTGGGCGATGAGTGGGAATAATATGAAGATATGAGGTTCGAAATCATGGGAATTTTTTCTAGCTTAAAAGAGGTTCATTAATATCCAAAATAGCCTCTTCGACGTATAATATCCTGGGAGACCGTTGAAGACCGGCTAAAGTTGGCGTGAAATTGAATTTATTTATTTTGCTCTTTAGGACTTATCATAGATTTATATAGACAAAACAATAAATTGTTGTCTATATAAAAAGAAATAAAAAATAAGGACTCGTCGTTTTCTATCTAGCCAATACAAGGAAATCCTAAGGCCAATAGTACGAAAATCAAAGGTGAAAGATGAATCAAATCTACAAAGCTCTCTTCACCTTACGTACAAAAAGACAAAACCCTAAAAAGACAATTCCTATCACCCCTCATTTGAACTACTATAAGTTTAGCTGGCAATAGTTTGGGAGTTCTAAAAAGGGCTGTTTACTAAGCCGCGTCCACACTATGTCGAACGACAATGTCGTACAGTCGTACAAGTGTCGACGAGTCACCTGACTTTGTCGAACCATGTCGGGTCGTGTCTAATGCTACCCGAATCAAGTCGGTACGGATCAAAGGAATTCGAATCGACAACAGTAGTGTGGACGTGTCGATACATGTCGCTCGACTTTTGAGTAGGTACATTCATTTCACTGTTCAGTTGTCTTATTTTACTAAGTGCATTTATTGTTTCTGCTGAGTGCATTTGGTGATTAAGTGGTCTGTGGTATTTTGTTTGATTAATTTTATCATTATTGGAATGACGAACAAATTATATCTTTTGTTGAAATGTACCGTGATGGAGTTTATTGTGGGACTCAACTCATTCAAAATATAAAAATAAAAACAAAAGGCATAATAGACTAATGGAAATTGCTGTTTCTTTTGGCATTTAGTAGTTAAGGTTGAAATGAAAATAAAAGTGGCTCACTAGAATGGTTTGTCTGAATGACGTGTCTTTTTAAATTATTTTCAATTCTTTTTCAATTATACTTAATCAATTTTCAAAATCGGAATTATCCATTCTAAAAGCTTGGAAAGCCCATGTCACACATGTACGTGGGCAGATTGAACTCATCAACCTCATCAAGCAATAAATCCTTCATAAATTCCTCTGCACTCTACTTTTTTCTACCTCGGACAAGGCTGGGCATTACCCAAAACCTCATTGGGCGTTGACGACGATCTTGCTGGTTTCCAACAACTGTGATGACAATTGCAGCAGCCGCCATTGCATCTTCTAAATCACTCTTTTTTTTTTTTCTTTTTTTTCAAGTCAAATTAAATTAAAGCCATAGGTATAAACACGGCTTTAGAGGAATGATTATTTTCGGAAATTTAAAGAGCGCGCTTTTGTATCGATACTTGGAAGTCGATAGACGCAGTTATAGTTGAGAATGAGGGAAGAAAGATGGTGGCGGGCACGCACCCGGAATAATCCAAGTAACTATGCGTACTGCGTAGTGCGCAGTCTTGTTCCACTCTCCTACCCCCCAATTATCCCCCCTCGCAATTCCTTTTCATTTGTTGCCATTTCCCAACTCGTTTTCTTTCGCTTGTTTATATCATGTTCTCTCACTTTCACGATTCCACGATCATATTAAATGATAAATAAATATCTTTATTAGCAATAAATACAATTTAAAGTAGGAGGTTTCCGACAAGGTTAACTAGAGTTATATAATTGGGATTTATATATGTGATGAAATTATATATAATTAGTATGAATGTGTAAGTAAAATAGATGTGAAGCTAGATTGTAAAAAAAATAAAAATAAAACATAACAAGTAAGGCGCGCTTCACGTAAGTACGTGAGGCGATAACCGCCGGTTTCTGCACGACTTAGTTAAAATTATCAGGTGAAATAGTTGCATATTCTTTCTCTACACTTCCAGACCTTTAAATTGATGTATAACAAGCCATGGTAACTAAAAACTTTTTTTTAGTCTCCCGCCATATTGGCCGGGCCGCCATCTTGAAAGTATTAATTGTAGAAACTCCAAAATGCGTCCAGTTGCATCAAATGCTGAGATGCACCTGTGTGCCAAGTTATATGTTTCTAGCTATAGTAGTTTATGAATTGAAACAAGCCAACGGACAAACGACACCAACGGACAGACGGTCAGACAGAGCCGTTATATAAGGTTTCTTTTTGTACTTTGTACAGAAACCTAAAAATAAATTCAACGACTGGTAAGGATTCTTACTGTAAGTTTTGAATTACTATGTTTTAAATTCAATGTAGTACAAGTTTATCATAATAACATGAAATTAAGAGATTGTTTGCTGCTTCAGCTATGACTGTGGCTGTCATATACTTAATGAAGGTCTGAAAATAACATATCTTATCAGTGATAACGATAAGTTACCACCACATTAAATATCAGAATAATTTTATCTATTTATATAAAATCCAATACACCAGCCACAACTGACTCATTCCCATATCTTGTAAGCGCTTGACCTATAACCGTAAAAATTTGTACATAGGTTTTTCTTACCCCTTAGGTGTTTAATAAATCTTTTTATATTTCGTTATCTTGATGAAAGATGACGGTCATTTTAGCTCAGTCAATAAAGGATTTTATTCGCAACTAATTAGGGGAAAGCTGGATTTTTTCCTGATGATAGACCATGATAAGAGGTACATTTTCTCAAAAGTCCCCACATCACCCCCTTCTGCTTCCCCCCTATCCCCTCTTAAAGTTCAAAATTTACTCATTTTTCACTTTTTACGCAAAACTGTTTATTTTTTGAAGAGAAGTGTTATTAACAAAAAATATGTATCACATAATTCTGCACAAAAAAGGTCCTATGCATGTTTAAAGTGAGACATACCGTTTTCGAGTTATTGTTGATAAAAAATTCAATTTTTAATTTTTGCGAACCAAGATATGTTAAAAACAACACTTCTGATTTTAATGAAATTTGGATGGTAGGTTATACTTAGCCTATTGTTGATCCCATATAAATTTCATAACACAACATACATTTATTTAGGCCTATATCCTCAAAAGTACTCATCGGATTATTATGAAATTTGGATGGTTTATCGAAAGTAGCCCGCAGGCCCCAACCTAATTTTAAACGTCTGCGCTTTACATTTTCTAAATAGGCTTAAATAAATGTATGCTTGTGCGCATTTGCAAGATAAAAAAAATGGGCGCAGAAGGTTAAAATTTATATGGGATCAACAATAGGCTAAGTATAACCTACCATCCAAATTTTATTAAAATCAGAAGTGTTGTTTTTAACATATCTTGGTTCGCAAAAATTAAAAATTGAATTTTTTATCAACAATCAACAACAAACTCGAAAACGGTATGTCTCACTTCAAACATGCATAGGACCTTTTTTGTGCAGAATTATGTGATAAATATTTTTGTTAATAACACTTCTCTTCAAAAAATAAACAGTTTTGTGTAAAAAGTGAAAAATGAGTAAATTTTGAACTTTAAGAGGGGATAGGGAGGGAAGCACAAGGGGGAGAAGTGGGGACTTTTGAGAAAATGTACCTCTTATCATGGTCTATCATCAGGAAAAAATCCAGCTTTCCCCTAATTAGTTCCGAATACAGCCTGTTTTTGGCCTTCATTTACTGGGCTATATTGGTAAGACATGATTAAAATTCCTCAGTATATTAGTAAGATAGATTTCCGGTTAAAGAAAATATTTAGGGAACAGTAGCATACCAAGGCGGATTGAGAGGGGGTGGCGCGCCCCGGGTGCCATGAGCCTTAGGGGGTGTCATTGTGGCAGAAAGGAAAAATAAATAAAAACGCCCCAACATCATTTCTGAAGGGGTGACAAGATAATTCCGCCCCGGGTGCCAAAAGACCTTTGTACGCCACTGGAATGGAAGAGAGGTTGGCTCTCAATCAATCAGGTTGGTCCTTCCCTCCTTTTTGTCTTTATCTCTTCACATGCCTGTAGCGTGGCCTTCTTGTTAATTTTTTAGCAAAATTAAGCACTACTTAACTGTTTTAAGGCTGGAAAGGACTAATTTGCTGATTTTTTTTATAAAAATATTAAAAACAGGTGGGAAAATAATTGAAACAATCAGGCAGTAATAGAATATTATACTGTTCTTTACCTGCCTGTAGCTGTGTCTTATAACATCTATTTGTGTTTATGTTTTACAGCTAAGCTTCCATTTTTTATCGAAATAACGTGAGTAGATAAAATATTGTGTGCAACAAGGCAGCAAAGGAAACCTTTCTGCCTTGGCAGTTAATTTTCATAGCCTCTCCTCGCCTCCGGCTCAGAGGCTAACGTCAGTAGGATCCCAAGGTAAAACTGAAGAATAAGAAATGATGGCAGGGTCTCACTCTAACATATTTTTTGACAAAGGAATAATATCTCTTAAGTGTATTAAGTAAAGTTGTGCCGCCAAGCTATTCTCAGCCGTATCATCTCCTTCAACTGAAGGAAGTTCAGCCAATTCCATTTTGGTGCCTATTTATATAAATATATATTTCTTACTTATACTTTTGAAGTGGGTCCAGTATCCTCTATAGGTAGTTATTTTGCATTCCATCCATGACAGTTGTTTTATTTATTTGTACCTTTCTTTATTCTTTAAGTTTAAGTCTGTTACTGTATTTGTAGATTATCTGAAGAAGGCTGCTTCAGCCAAAGCCGAAACCAGTCGATTGTTTCAAATACAATTTGTTGTGTGAAGACGTCGTTTGGTTATTGAAGTGCACCTCTTACTTAGCAAATGTTTCATTTAAGACAAACAACTGATATCAAGTACAAACAGATACATACACACATATGTATTTCACTTTACTGAATGGTTTGTGAAATTGACGTCACCAACTTATTGTGGACTATATTCAATCAATCACCGAGTGCTTACTCAAGACTATTTTTTAACATGCTACATACTCCTCTGTCTACATTATATACTCCCTAGTCTATGGTGCTACCTACAGTCAGATTATCTAAAGTTTTGACTTTTGATGGCGCGGAAAATCCATGGGGAGCCAATGAGAAGTCAGTATTTTGAATTCTAGAAGGTTGGGCCAACAAGGCAAACAAAAATGTCACCGGCCCCACTCCTCCTACAGACCTAGTGGCTTTATTTTTTTCATCATTTAGGTTGGCCAATCTGAGTGTCAGAAGTCAAAACTTTAGATAATCTGACTGTAATGGGTTTCTCTGGCATCAAAATTTCTTCGAGTTGGACCTCTACCTGGTATATACACAGGAACAGGAGGGGTGTTTTTCTTCAGGAAATGAGCGGAGCACCACGAAGCGGTGCGGAGCGGCTACTGAAAATTCAAGGGTTAACAAAATTAAGGACAAAACTTTGCGGGTCTTATAACATAACTAACAAAATATGCGGGATTTTATCATCCAACCTCAAAGTGGTGGCACGTACAATCCGAATTTACCAAACCCAAGTACCTCCATATTTAACAAAAAAAATTAAACAAACAAATTAATTAATAAATGGCGCTTCAAAAAAAAGCACAATTGTCACGTTGTGGCAGAAGCAGAAACAGAAACAAGTAATTATTTCTGTTTAAACAAATGAATCAACTTTTAAATTATGTGAAAATAGCGCCATAAAAGGTAATATTATGGTTACTTACTAATTACTGTTTTTACATATTTATTAAAAATAATTTAGAAAGTTTAAAATATGTACTGTTATAACTATAATTTAAAATTAAAATCAGGCTATAATCTCCAGACACTTCAGCGGGCTGAAGTTTTAAGTATAAATAAAAATAATCTCTGTACTATAATAATTTAATCAAAGAACTGTAAATACGATTTCAAACAACTTTTTTTCCTTATCCGATTTCATTCGTTCTGTGTAGTGCGGGTTCGAAGTTTAGTTATCAAATTTTTTTTAAATTAAATTTATCTTTTATATAATTGTCGCTGATTGATCGTGTATACTTTTTGTCAGAGATTAATTTATTAATTTTGTTTATAATACCCGTTCCCATTTAATTATTTGCTTAACAGTTATGTTTGCAATCAAATGTGGTATTTGTTGTAAGTTCAGTAACACACGTCGATCAAATATTGAATTTGGAACAAACTGCATTCTGCATCTGCATTTACGTTTTACTTTTACGAGATAACAAATAAACAATAACAAAACTGTTACCACCTAACCACCTTCACTTTCACTGATTTTATGGTAAAAATAGTCACGATTGTTTTATTTGTTTTTGTTTTCGGTCTTAATTTGTTTTTGTTTTAATTAATATTCGAGAAGTTTTGTTTTAACTACTTTATTTACATAATTCTATTATTATTTTATTTTGATAGAACTATGCTGACTTTTTATTATGGAAGTTGAAGCAAATTTCGGTGTACATAGGCTGGTGCACTTGGATTTGAAGAGGGCACCGATAAAAGTTGAATTCTTAGAGAAGGTGATTATCAGTTGTTTATTTTTATTTCGTCTTATTATTATTTTAGTTTAACCAATTAGGTACCGGCTTTTGTTTTGCTTGATTTATTAATTAGTTGTTGTTGTGATTCTGCATCATTGATAAAAAATATTTAATAATATTATCATTTGACGGTTAAATAAAGGAAATGAAGCAAGTGTTTTAGTGGTTGAATTAAGCAAGTGTTTTAGTGGTTGAATGAAGAAAACGAAGCAAGTGTTTTGGTGGATGAATAAAGGAAATGAAGCAAGTGTTTTGGTGG
>KZ651753.1:271864-284157 GCA_001010745.2 Gerris buenoi
AAAAAATTTTTTTTTTTTTTTTTTTTTTTTTTTTTTTTTTTTTTTTTTTTTTTTTTTTTTTTTTTTTTTTTAGATTGTCTACCTTTACTTTATTATCTATATTTGATATACAGTGTTTATATCATGTACTTATTTAAAAGATAATCATTAGTTGTCATTGTTATTATCATTAAAATTTGGATTAGGTATATTAATCTTTGTTTAGATTTAAGTTCTTAATCTCCGTTAGTTGGAACACTGGAGTGAGGTAAAGTAAAATGAGTGCGGTAAAGTAAGTAAGTGTAGGGATCTGCTGTTTTGCGAACAAAATTGCATTTAATTACTTACTATAGCTAAAATCTATTTTAAATTAACGCTTTGCTAAACTGCATTTAATTACTTACTATAGCTAAAATCTATTTTAAATTAACGCTTTGCTAAACTGCATTTAATTACTTACTATAGCTGGAATCTAATTTAAATTAACGCTATGCTAAACTGCATTCAATTACTTACTATAGCTGGAATCTAATTTAAATTAACGCTATGCTAAACTGCATTCAATTAATTAATATAGCTGAAATCAAATTTAAATTAAGGCTATGCTAAATTTTCTCTATGCTAAATTGCATTCAATTAATTACTATAGCTGAAATCAAATTTAAATTAACGCTATGCTAAACTGCGTTCAATTACATACTATAATGGGAATCTAATTTAAATTAACACTTTGCTAAACTGCATTCAATTATTTACTATAGCTGAAATCAAATTTAAATTAACGCTATGCTAAATTGCATTCAATTAATTACTATAGCTGAAATCAAATTTAAATTAACGCTATGCTAAACTTCATTCAATTACTTACTATAGTTGAAATCAAATTTAAATTAACGCTATTCTAAATTGTATTCAATTACTCACTATAGCTGGAATGTAATTTAATTATTGCAATGGAATTCCGTAAATAAACAAAAAGTAGAAGAATCGAGAAGACAAAATAGCTTGGGGTATTTAAATATTACGATAATGAAAATTAAGTATGCCGTTCATTCTTATTTAGGAGCCTAACATTGGAAATAAATATCTACAATAACTTGACTTTAATGATAAAGAGAGAAGATTTGCGCTATATCAGAGCTCATATCTGGTTGTTTTACAACCAAGTTATGTAGGCAAAAAGTTTCTCTAATGTCCCTCTGTCCATCTCCTAAGTTTTTACTTTTATTGCCTTTTTCCGTTTTTCTAATGCTTGCACCTGCTTCAACCCCCAACGCCTCTGATAATTCACTTCCATTCAAATTTAATTCCAAACAGAAAGCTTTATCAAACCTATTTTAATTTAAAAAATAAGCATTGAAATAGGGTCGACGCTTTATTTCTATTAATGTGAATGTTTGCTGTATTTTTTCCTCTTAATTTGGAAAAATGTATTACTTAAAAGAAACTCATTTGAGCGATATCTAATTATATTTTCATGAGCGAAACAAATGTACTTGAAATCGCCACTCCGTTGCCTTGTTCGGCCGGGTTATAAGTTAAAAGTGAAATCCAGCAACATCCAGGAACATTTTCTCCAGTGAGAGTTGAATAAATTTTATGTCGTGGTGCTGGATGGGTGCAAATACAACGCCGGCCTGATAGAATGACAACCGATCGGCCATACGTACACCTTGATGTAGACCTGTATCGGACCATCATATGTCGTTGTAGGATCAAATAAAAACGTTACAAATGTTATTCTAGTAGCTGAAATAGCCGTTTCCATTTATCTCGACAAACCAACACTCCCAACATGCGTTTTCACAACTTTGACATGTGTCGCAAGGAATCGAATTAGCGTACTAAGTACGTGTAGTGCACACTTTACTTAATCTGATATACATACACACATGTACTAATAGAACACATATACACACATATACTAATAGAACTCGGTAAAAACCTTGATACATTTGAAACAAATGTTTTACCTTAATCATTGTAAAACCTGTGAGCACACGTATTAATATGGTAACATATAAATAAGACATATATTACATTAATTACTGGATTAATTTACATTGGTTTCCATACTTTTTTTTTATTTTCGCCGCCCTCGCTAATTGCTGTTGTTCTAATGGCACCCCTTGTCAAATTCTTTCAATCAACTTCAAAATGTCCGTGTTGCTTCCTTTTAGAGAGAGATGTATACACCTTCCTCTCTAGGGCTCTCTGCGACGCAACGCACACTTTAGCGCTTTACTTAAAAAAAAAAAATTTGCCCGCTTGCCCCCCAGCGGCGCCCGGGCAGGTTGCCCCCCTCAGCCCAGTTGTCTACAGGGAAGAAAACTGAGGTTCACTTCCCGATACGAAAAAAAGGAATGTCGGTAACCGACCGACCAGAAGTTTCCAACCGTTACCTCGGCAGGGTTTCAAGAATGCGACAGAAAATAAATTCCAAAGAAATATTAAGAGTACAAAACCTCAAATCGGACAACAAAGCTTCAGTCTCTATGATGAAATTAAAATGAAGAAAAAGACAAAAAAAAAAATAAAAAAAATAATAATAACAATTTGGTCAACAAAAATGAAGGGGAAGAAGCATCGGACGCCACTGGGTGCATTTCTCCCGCCTGCCACTAGAATTCGTGGAGCTTAACTTTTTCTCTTCTCGCCTCCGCTTAGATATTTTAGGAGTGTTCCGTCTTCTCCACCGATCCTCCTCACACTCTAGGCCATAGATAAGGCGGAACACCTTTCTTTTCCCAGTGGCGTAACAATTCCTCATCTCTACTGGACAGTGTCCATGTCTCCGACCCGTGTGGGACTACTGGTCGAATAATGGTGATGCGAAACCCTTACTTTTGTATCTCGGCTAAGATCCTGCTTTTCATTAATGTTAGGAGTGAAAAATAGCTACTGTTGCCAGCCTCTAGCCTAGTTTGCACCTCCTGTGTCACTGTAGTTACTAGTTAATTATGATATGAGGCAATACCCCATTTGAATGCTTGAACCGATTTTGGCCGAGTTCTACCTCAGCCTTAGGCGGCTTTCACACTGCGGGCGAGACCGAGCCGAGCGTTTTTGTATTCACACTGCGGGCGAGACTGAGCGTGGCCGAGCGAGACCGAGCGAGGCCGAACCGAGCGTTTTTTGTATTCACACTGCGCGCGAGACCCAGCCGACCAACCGATTATTTGCAAGTCCCCGTACAACCGTATACAAGCGTTTTCAGCGACCGAAAACGCTCGGTCTTGCTCGGCGTTCAATGTGAATAGCCCCATGCTAATACATGCGTTTGTTTCTCAAGCGGAATCGGTCTCGCCCGCAGTGTGAAAGCCGCCTTAGACACTACGCCCCTACGACTCGCTAGCATGTACTCTGTCTTTGATTAATCTCAACGCCTATTTCATATGCTGCTTGCTTTAGCTTCTCGTATCCCTCATTTAACGATCTTTTGCATCTTGCAAATAATCTGAATTTATCTGCAAAAGCAACAATTTGAAGTTGTCGGTTATAGAGGGTTCCTCTGGGGTTTGTAGGTATTCTTCTTATAGCTCGTCTAAAACCAAATAAAAAACGACCAAATAAGACATCACCTTGTCTTTGACCTTGATTAATATCGAAAGAAGCAAATATATGGCAATTCCCTATCGATTTTTACTGTGCTACTCGTCTGCTTTATGGTTTTCATTATTAGTCTAATTAACTTTGACGGTATTTGAAATTCTCTCTTTTTTCTCTTAAGTTTTCCTCTGATTATCATATCCGCATTCTTGAAATCTTAATAATCGGTAGACTTCTACATAAAACTTCTGGCATTTATCTAGTATTTGCCTCATGGTGAAGATTTAATCCGTAGTTGAGCAATTTTTATATGATTGTAAAACATTTTTGTAATCGATTTAAGAATTGGTTGTTCCAGTAATAAAACAGACTGAAACTGAAGATGACATTAAGAAGGGTCGAAGCGTTTCAAAATGAATATGGCTTAAGCTTAGAGCGTTATTTTTTTCACATTCCTTGAAAATTTCATCGTTACTCAACTTATAAATAAATTTTTAGTTTGTTGAGGTACTAAGAACCTACTAGTAAGGTCACGGTTGGACTGGTTTATAAAATTTCAAACGAACTTTCGGGCAACTTGTTTGTCATTTTAGTGAACGATTTGTTGAACAAGGTATTTTTATATATAAATTATAGAGGAGCATCGGAAACTCGGAGGGCGATCAGGGCGCTACCGCGTGAGTAGGGCGTCCAGTAATTACGACCAAATGACAGGCCGAGGAGGGTGAATAATGACCCCTTGGCCAGCTTTTCGCCAGGCTCCTATTTCCACTAGTTCGGCCAATTTAGCCCTACCGTCTGCAATTAGCCTCTAATGTGTTATGTAACAATCTTGCATCAGCTTCTCTTACGATTATGTCTATACTCTATACTCTTTTTAGTCTTTTTAGGGTCCGTAGGCAAAAGCTAAGGACCCTTATATTTTCGCGCGTGTGTCTGTCTGTCTGTCCGTCCGTCGCATACTCTCACGGCTACACCTTTCGTCCGATGAATTTGAAATTATCTTATATTTTATTTAAAGTAAAGTAAGTAAAAGTAAAGTAAATATATTTGTTAACAAAGCATATTGCTTAATACAAAGGGGTGTACTGTACATGTGTTAAAAAAATATAAATAAATCTCCATTTCATATCTAAATACTTACATATAAATTATAAATCAATAAAGTAATCACCATTTCATATATTTATTTATTATTATTTATGTATTTATTTTTAAATTATATTTACCTATTATTTAACTATTTGTATTATTAATATTATTATTATTCATTAATTATAAACGATCTTATTTTCAAAATATTAACAATAAAATAAAAAATGCTAACTGCCTGTTTACGAGTAATTGGGGTTAATATGGACGCTAGGTTTGTGTTTTCTGACCATTCCTCGGAGATAAAATTAAGAGGTAAGTGAGCCTCCCTGAGCGACTTATATATGGGGCACCGTAGCATGATGTGATCCAGCGTTTCAACTTCTTGCATATTACAAATCGTACATAGTTGGTCTGTGTGTATTATGTATAAATTCCCCCTTAGAACAATTTTGATAGAGTTTCCTCCACTCAATCGTAGTTGTGCCATCAGCCTCTTTTGTGCAAAATTTAAATTAAAGTTACTGCTTAGGTAATCATCTTCTCTATTGTTACAGGCATGTATAATTTTATATAAACAAGTATAGCTCGAGTTTTGAATGCGGGTGAAATCTTCCGTCGTTAATTTAGTATTGTAAGCGTCGATTATATTCCTGATCACTGCCGGTGTAAACGAGGCTTCGAAAATGGCGTCGTTGTCTACCTCAATATTTGCGATGATTTGTTTAACCTGTGATACCCAGTTATATTTTATGGCATTTCCCTCAACTCCGTCCAAGTAAAGCAGCCTCTTAAAAGCTACTTTAACTAGATTGTTTTCCTCGAGAGAATGTATTTTATTTAAAAAATTTAGAGTTTGCTTAAGAATTGTAACCGATATATGAAGGAGCTGAAATTCTTTCCTAAGTACGTAATGTGGGGTGCTTTTCTTTAGTGAGAAGTAGGATTTGAAGAAGTAGCTTTGTGCCGATTCCATTTGATCCAAATACCTTAGTGACCACACAGGCGCTGCATATAACAAAGTACCTAATACACAGGAGGTCTTATATTTTATTTACAAATTAAAAACTAACTGTTGGAGCATATTTTATTGGTTGATCACCATTAATGTAGGATTATCTTGTTGCCCTGATAAAATGATGAGGGTTAATCGAACCATCAGAGGCTGAATAAATTATAAAAGATAATTTATTTCTGTCGAGAGGAAATCATCATACGGATAATAATTACGAGAGCAAGCAGGTTATACACTTGCTACAAATTGTTACGTTTTAGTAGTTAACTTAGTATTAGCACAGCACCAAATGTCTTCTTAGATTTAATTTATTGAGGCTATACGTCCTAAAAAATAAAGTTAATAAGTGTTAAACTGTTACAGGTTACAGGCTATAAAGAGAATTGTGTACTGACAGCCTGCTTTATAAACTCGAGCTGTTCAGCAGCGGTCCCATCTCGTCATCGGCCTCATGACGTACTTTTTGTTTGCTCCAAGTCTTTACAAATAATAGATTATAAAATAAAGATGAAAAAGGCTTGACTTTAGTAAGCTCGACCCTCGACCTCTTGTTAATTGCGCACACGTGTTCCTAGAGATACATCAATGTGCTCAAGTCGGCTAACAGGTCTCTACTTGGCAACAAGATGTGTGATTTTAAAGGGTCTTTGATTTTTATTATAAGACGTCGGGAGGCGTCCCTAACGAGACCTGATAGAGTAGGCAGTCGAGAGTATTGTGCGGGAGTAATTTAGGGCGGACTGGGGAAAAGCGGTACTGCTCACAGCTCGTCAAGCACCTTCCTATTGTTAATTTCCCTTGTTAGCCTACTGTAAGGTCGGACTCGTGATAGAATCTCGGCAGCGGCACTGGTGCGTGCGTTCCCCGCAGTTACCCCTGCGCTCGTAGCCGGAGATTCACCCTTACCATTAAGGCCTCGCCTTCTAATCTCGATCCCTTCTACCCTAAACTTTACTCTTCATACATTATGCAGGTCTCTACGGGAAACTTTCCCTCTTTCAATTACTTATCTTTCACAAACGGATTCGTTATAGCAGGTCGAGATGTGACGAGGCCGGCCTTCTCGGCCACGGGGCCCCTCGCATCTCGCTTCTCCACTTTCGTAAGTAAAGACCAGATTAAAATAATAACCCACCGTGTCAGCACTTTTAACTTTTACTTTCTAATTCCCTCGACTATAAAAAATATCGCTTTATAAAGATATTTACGAGCTAATCAAAGCACATATTCCACCTAAAACCCCATCAAAACAAATTAATCGCGACTGTGAAACAACGAAAAATCAGTTGGGATAACTAAACACGGTTTCAGTTGTAATTTGCTTCGGTCAAGTAAATTCCGCTTAATTAGTTCATTTCGAGCTAAATTGTGTTTATTTATGGCCGTAAATTCCGCTTAATTAGTTAATTTCGAGCTGAATTGTGTTTATTTATGGCCGTAAATTCCGCTTAATTAGTTAATTTCGAGCTAAATTGTGTTTATTTATGGCCGTAAATTCCGCGTAATTAGTTAATTTCGAGCTGAATTGTGTTTATTTATGGCCGTAAATTCCGCTTAATTAGTTAATTTCGAGCTGAATTGTGTTTATTTATGGCCGTAAATTCCGCGTAATTAGTTAATTTCGAGCTAAATTGTGTTTATTTATGGCCGTAAATTCCGCTTAATTAGTTAATTTCGAGGTAAATTGTGTTTATTTATGGTCGTAAATCAAGTTAAACATTGACCTGCATTAACATAACTGAGACTAATTTATTATATGAATCATGATGGTCACACGACATATTAGGTCTTGCTTGTGTCTGCCGACTATTAAAATGATAATCTTAAGATTATATTTAAATAAACCGAGTAAAAGACGTAGTTGATTCCACTTAAACGTCGTTTGTGACATTATCAATCTAGAAACAGTATCGAGTATTTCACCCATTACAGAATCGAATAATTTCTGTTTAGGCTTTCCACAAAGCATATTGATATGAGCTTCGATAAATTTCAATTAGTGCAATTAGCTAAAAAAAAAAAAAACAACACAAAAAACTCGGATTCGAATCTCGGAATATATTACAGCGGTATAAACTATTTCCCCGTATACCGTTGTCACTAAAAAGTATTCGAAATGGTAAATAATGCATATGAATTTAAATGAAAAGGAAACGAGTGAGGGAGGGGAGATGTGATTTGGTAGGGCGCGGGCGGCAGAGTAAACTTGAGCCGCGTATCGGGGGCATTACCAAGTAGAATCACTTGTACAGTGTACAGGGGGGCATGCTACACTCCCGCAGATAAGGTACCGCCTCCACTGCCCGCCGCCGCCGCACACATACAAATCTTATTTACATATTAAAATTAATGCAAATCCGTGTGCATTTGATGAACATGTTTCATTCAATACTTCTGCACCCCGCCCCTCGAACATTCAGTCGATATCGACTGCCACGGGCCGCCCCCGCCGTCCCCGATTAATTAGTTTGTACAGTGTACTAGATGTGTGACTAAACTTGTCGCCCCTATTTCGGCACGGTGTAGAATAGAAAATATATTCCGATTGCTCGATTTACTTTGCAGCAAATTGAGCATTATTAAAACGATGGAAAAACGATTTGATGGGTTGCTAATTTGCGACTTGTGCGAAATAATTGCGAAACAAAATAATGAAGCAGTAACAGCCTGATTTAAAATGAATTAATACAAAAATATCACTAGTTATTATTATTCGATGTACCTACTACCAAAAAAAAAAAAAAAAAAAAAAAAAAAAAAAAAAAAAAAAAAAAAAAAAAAAAAAAANTTATTTTTATTTTTTTCTCTTTTTTTATCCTGGTATTTTTGTTTTTAAAAAAAAAAAAAAAAAAACTTTTAATTGAGAGGCGAAGTTTCATCAATCATGCTTAAAGCGGGTACAAGACTCTTTGCTTAATAGGCCCGTTTAACACGTATTTATATATGGTGGAAATAAATAATTATTATAAAAAACAAACGAAAATGACAAAAATCAATCAATGATGAGAACAACAAATAAATAGAAAATAGTGCTGAATTGGTTTGTCTCGAGTCAACTGTTAGGATGCTAGCGAAGAGAGAGGAAACAGCCGGAGAAGGGTCAGTTTATTACTTAACCCTTATAACAAGTAGAGCTGTCACTTCACAGTCAATATTCATGTGAAGAAAAATAATTCTCTCTATAAAACAGTAGTCCCACCGTTCTTGTATTGTGTGTCTAGCCAAAAAAATAGCATAACCCACAAAATGATTCAACCAAGAAAAAATAGGTTAACCCTTTAGGGATCAGGCACAAAAAAAAAAAAAAAAATTACAGTGGATTGGTGGCTTCCGCGGCTAACCACCTGACCATCTCTACGATGTGTTTTGGATGACATGTCTCCAGTTTTTGTTTTATTGTGGCTCATAGAAGCAATTTCTTAGAGCGGTTTTTTGTCAAAATACTACCAGTTTTGATTTAATATTGAGTTTTTATAATAAATAATTAGCGCTCTCGAGTTATTTGCTGATTTTTAGCTCGAGTTGTGAAAATTTAATAAATTACGTTGTCTTAGAGGTTCGGTGGTTCATTCCGTTAACCACCTACTTTAAGGTGGTAAAGGATGTAAACCACCAAACCTTACAGGGAATATAATTTTTATCAAGGTCATCAGAAGTACAAATATCCACTTGATTGGTGGCATCTCCTAGAAATCACCTAAAAACATTGTTTTTTTTTTTATGGGAGGAAGGCTAGAATTTTTTCAAAAATTAACGTAACGGGGGTTAGATGGTTTTACTTCGAAATTTTATGCAAAATGGTAAAAGCCCTAGTAAATGAAAAAATGAAAGTACACTCATATAAAGAGCTAAGAACGAAAGCTAATTAAAAAAATGATAATAGAGTCGGACCTTTGCTCTAGATTTTCTTTAATCTACTAAAGGCTCTCACTAAATATATACTGTATACATACTGACATTAGAATGCTAGTATGTATGCACAAATAAAATCTGGAACGTAATATAAGGTGTAAATATAAATTATTATTCTATATATTATTTCTAAAACTAAGTTAACCTTGCTTTTGATCATTTTTTTCCTTGTAAATATCGTTCATTGCAAACTCACAATATTTTACATCATACAAACAATATAGATCATTATAATTGTCTAAGTAAACGCCTTGTTATCAAATAAAGATTAAAAAAAAAAATGATATCGGTAACATAAATTGTACAGAAGAAGAAAAACTGACAACCGTTGGTAAATTATTTATCATGGTTAAAAGTGAGATATGGTCGGTTATCTAAGAGAAAAATGTCCTGATTAATTTCTGCCTCACTTGGAGTAAAATCAGTACCATCATTTCTTCTCCCAAGTGATAAATAAAATATCCATAACGATCCCGAGCATGGATAAAGGGAGTAAAATTGCTGTCATATTGGAAACGCGGTATATATTTGTAATCTAAATTTCAACAGCTTTAAAATTATAACCCACTCGAAGATTACAAAAATAAAAATTTTGTGTCACCGATATTAAAATTTGACTTTTTATATTAACTCCCGGAAATATCATTGGCCTACAGAGACAGAGAAGTATATTTATGTATTTGTTCCTCATTTTTTTGACCTTTCCTTCTGGGTTAGTGGGGGGGAGGGATTGTTATTGGTAGGTTTTGTTTTTAGTAATTTCGGGGGTAAAATGGCCGCAATAAAACGGGGAATCTAACCAGGGACCCATTACTCCACTTAGGGTTTGTTTTTTGCTTTATTTTTATGGGGCCTCCCATCTAATTTCTTTTTTTTTTTTAATTATTTTTACTTTTATATAGTGCGGGGGTGGAAAAATAAAAATGGTATTTCATAATAAAATATCGTAGGTATATCCTTGATAACCTACGAAACCCTCATATGTACGAGAGAGTTTCTCAGCAAAATCGTGCACAACGCACGCATTTATACATAAAGGCCCCCATACACGATCAAAATTTTGCGCAAACCTGATGTCGGGCAAATTTAGGGCCATGTATGGGGGCCTTTACTTAACGGATTAAGCATCGATTATTAAGTATTCAAAACTTCCTTAAATATAGAGATTCGAGAGTACCTGTGCCTGCGTTTAAGAAAATTTCGTGATAATATGAAAATAATAATGAGCGTCAGCACACTGGGATTGCATAATAATATCGGGTTATTAACATTATATGGTAAGTCGTTCACAAGATGACTTTCACCCGTTGACGTCAATAAACGGGGATAATCTTAAAAATTTCACTCTAAAAGGGACTATTTCTTGAAGACAGCAGAGCTCGGTAATAAAGTAAAACCATTGATCACATCTAATACAAGCCGTGGATGTAAGTTTAAGTTCAGGTACGAAAAGCGGACCAGAACGACTATTTATTGGGAAGTGGGTATTATGGTAAAATCTTAATTGAGCAGAGCGAAGCGAAGCTCTTATACTACACTTTGCGTTTTTTATGATGCATACTCCTCCTGAACGGCTAAACCGATCTGCACAAAATTTAGCACGGTCATAGTGACTAACCACAGGAAGGTATAAACCTGAAATGGTCCAAATTGGTACACAGGGGTACGAGATACGGGGTACTAAAGTTTCCTCCTGAACGGCTAAACCAATCCGCACGAAATTCATGGTTATAGTGACCAAACCAGTACACGACATGGGGGTGCAGGGTAAAAAAGATAAAATAGTATATTATGCCCTTCAAGATGCATGTCGTTGGAAAGCTCTTTAAGAGTACAGTTATTGTTGTATGTTAAATTTTGTCATATTTTCATTTATGTGGGGTCATTCTATTGGTAAAATAGGAAAAATGAAAAAAAAAAATAAAATAAAATAAATATGATTAAAATGCACGCTCAGCTCAATATTGCAAGCATTGCAAACCTAGTATACATATCATCTGGTTCGCTGATATTTAGAAAACTTAAAAAAAATAGATATCCAAGTAGATACACAAATATTTTCATACTAAAACCTGTGTTTTGTCGTAATTAACATGTTTTTTTTGTTTTTTTTTTTTTTTTTTAAATCGGACCTGGCTATAAAACTTGGTTTAGCGACACAAGAGAACGCTCAGTGGAATCGTTGAATACTACTCGAGTAGGGGTATTCAAAGAATCGGGGTTAAAAACGTAAAAATAGGGAATCAAATATATTCCGGGGAGATTAGTCTTAATCATGTGCGGTGGTGGCTTTAGGGTCAGAGCAGAGGCGTTATTTCCCTCCCGTCGCGTCGCGTCAGGACAAAGCAACTAAAGGATTTGGAGAAAATTAATTGATCGTTTTGATGATGATGAATGCTGACCATCATTGAGCGCATGTCGTGCAGGTTTAGTCGGCTGTCCTTTAAGAAGGGAGCCTAGCAAGGTAGTGTTTAGCGGGAGTGGACTGGCCTCGAACCGATAGAAGGAAGGGGTGCGGGGGCATCTCTGTAGTCATGATGGCCCATATGAATTTTTCCAGGGGGGGGAAAGGAATTTTTAAATGACAGCGGTTTCGTGTCTCAAATAAAAAAATGAAAAGAAGATAAAATATAACTAGTATGAAAAATCGAACAAAATAATGAAGCACAAGTAGCCTAATAAACATAGTCATTTTCTTTATTTTTTATAGTAATAAAAAATTGTATATTTTTTATAGTATATATAT
>KZ651753.1:284676-302414 GCA_001010745.2 Gerris buenoi
GAAAAAAAAAAAAAAAATAATAATAATAAAATAAAATAAAACTGAGAAAATCTTTTTTTTCCCCCCCTTTTTTTGATAAAACAAATGAAAAATTAAGTTTCAATAAGTGATAATGTTAATACATAGGTTATGTGGCAGGAAAGACATGAATTCCTTAGAATTAAATATAGTAAAATAATTAGAATACAAGATAACTAATAAGTTTAGAGAGCCAGCGTGGCCGTGTGGGTTAAATTACTTACCACGTCTGCTCGGCCATCACTGAATCAAGAGCAGTACGAGGTCGTAGGTTCGATCCCTCGCCGTGATGCTCTGATGTATATGGCTCACTAATTATCACGTCATACTCGCTTCGGCGGAAAAATTTAAAGAGGTATGATGAGTGAAGTGGCTGGAACTTTCTACCATGGGGATAGTAAAATGGGCCTGGATGGCCAAATTGCTAGGTTCCAACAAGTTGGTTCGTCCTACCCGCATCGCATAGTACTAGTACTAGCACCTTACTACTACTACCACTATTATTGAACTGTAAAAATACATAGATAATGTATATATTTTATTTATTTTTATTTATTTTATTTATCTCTGGGCCAACTCCTCTTCAAACGTCTTGGTGGGTTGCTTGGGATAAACTGAGAGGACAGGAGTTGTACAAGATTAGGATGGTGGGATATGGATTCATGGAATTTTCTATATCGGGATACGATTAGATCTCGGACTAAAGGCACATTTAAATCTTCATGGAGATTAAGGTTAGGTAAAAAATAAAAATGAAAAAGAACTATGAGCTAAAACTAGGATAAAATGGAAGTTGAATTGAGGGCCGATGTGTTTGCTTGGGAAATCTGGCACGCAACCGAAGAAGATTGATTGGTTAAAAGCTGTTTTATATCCGTTGGTTCAATTCTGAGCCCTTAGCTGCTATTATAAATTTTAGGAGATAATTTCTCTTTAAAATTACACAAGATAGTTTCTTTTTGCCTATATTCATACAAATGACTTTGACTAAATAACTATTAAGACAGAGAGATGTTCATTCCAATGCACTTGCAAGGATTATCACACTTTACACTTCTGTTTTTATAAGGGGAGTAACAGTCTAAACAAGAGTATTCCGTACACCTTCTTTAGATTGTTACTCCCCTCTGGTTTTTATTACAAGAGTATAACAATCTAAAAAAGTGCCTCATTCTCAATACATGCTATTAGCATAGACAGGGTGTTACCGAACTAAATGGAAAATTTTTTTTTGGTGAAACTAGATCCAAAATGGACCAAAACTCCACCATGCTCACTTTTCTATTTCAATCCGTTGCTGAGATATGATTTTTTGAATTATTTTTTTAAAAACAAAATCGATACGGAATCGCAATATTATTTATACCGTTCGAAAGAGTATTAAATGAGGAAGTTTTTGTGAGATTTGACAGTCTCCAAGAGTTTTTCTAGGAAAATAGTGAGCGTTCAAGGAATTTCAGAAATTTTATTTTTTCTAATTTTTGAATGTTTGAACTGTTATTTCGGTGTTTAGTTAATAACTTCCAAAAATAAAAATGCTCTGGCTTTATAGGAAATTTAACGCTATCGATATCGAAAATATGGTCAAACGTTAAAAAAATTGAGTTGGAGTGGAGAAAATTTGGTTTTATTAGCAATAACCGTGTTTTTTTTTTTTTTTTTTTTTTTAAATACTTCAAAAAATCATATCTCGGCAACGGATTGAGATAGAAAAGTGCGCTTGGTGGCGTTTTGGTCCATTTTGGATTTAATTTCACCCAAACAATTTTTTCGGTTTAGGTTGATAACACCCTGTATTATATAAACCGGTAAGATTTGAGACTAAATAGACATTAGGTAAACAAAATACTATAGAACAGATACCTGCAAGTGCAGCGTTTCTTACGGCATAACTCTTGTAAATTAGATTTTTTTTTTCAATTTCAATGATTAAAAAAAAATATGATATTAAAGAAATAAATAAACAATAAAAAAAAATGTATAGAACCTTGAAATATAGAAGATAGCTTGCGGGAAATCCAAGTTTAAAACTGTTTCGCGAGTTGTCAGAATAAATGCGGTTAGGAAAATAACTTATGTGTTTCTTTGCTCGGCCATCACTGAATCAAGAGCAGTACGAGGTCATGAGTTCGATTCCTTGCCGTGACGCTCTGATTTATATGGCTCACTATTGATAGGGTAACCATACGNGGGGGGGGGGGGGATATGTGTAAGTAGACGGGAGGTGAAGGTGGTTAAATGGTGGGCTACAGAGGAGGAAATTCACAAACCATCTAATATGAACTAATACGTTATGCTTATAGACATCTTGAAAGTTGTAGAAGAGTCTTAGGATAGAAGTTCAGGGGAAGAGAATATAAGTGAGGCAATGTGAGACAGTCCTCACACCTGGAACTATGATACTATGATTAGGAAAAGTAAGGGGAAAATGTGTAAATTGCAAGATTAATAAGTCAAGGGAAGAGAGATCAATATTTGATTATAACCTCATCGATATCTCATAATCATCAAGGTACAAGGTAAAAATATAATTAAAAGACGTCGCCGGAACAAAAGCGAGCTTGGAACGTATTAGATGTAAAGCGGATTCATTTTTTATTAATAAAGCCATTCTTATTCTTATTCTTAAAGCGAACTTGGAAGTTGAGAAACAGAAACTATTCTAATACGAGTAATTGCCTGAAGAGAAGGAAATCGGGACCAGATGTAATGTGGAATTAACATCTGCTATCAGATTCGCCTCTAGCGCCGAAAAGAAGAAGAATTCTTCAACTTTACGCACGATTAGCGAGTTTGTTTACATTTAACATAACTAATTTTATGTTAATTTAATAAAATTAACTGTTTGTATCGAGTTTTTTGTGAAAATAAATGAGTGATTTAAGTGATTATATCGAATATGAGGATAATTATACGCCTTCCGAAATAATTAATTCGGCACAAAATACAACTAATTAATTGATGTCATCTTTATCAAAAGAGAAATACGAGCTTACATACAGGAAGTTTATTATTTTTTTCTGCATTTATTATTAAAATCTAACAATCGTAGATAAATTACGGTACGCAACTCGTGCGAAAACGGCATTTTGCATTGCTCGTGTGGTTTTACTACCCTCGCTATCGCTCGGGTGCAAACTCCATTCTCGCATGCGAAATGCTACTTTCCACACTCGACGCGTAATGTACGATTACTTACAAGTGTATCTATGGTATTCTTCCGATATGGATAATTGCATGCCAAACATTTAAATACTATCTTAATGTATATTATGAAATTACAGCTGCAATTGATTCATTTTCATTGGTCGATGGACGTATCTCATAATACCTTTGACTATTAGTCTGAATTATTTCTATACCTGGGAACGCTTAGTTGAGTAAAGCTGCGTAGTATGTACAGTATATATAATGTTTATATTTGTGATATAAAGTTTATTTTAGATGATTTAAGACACGCATCGGAATCGGTCAGAGTTAATCGAGAGCAGCGATTGGTCATGCGACGTGTTCAATGATACGTCCATTGAGACTGTAGTGGAAGTTAATCGTATATTGTTTTTTGTGAGTTTTGTTTATTAGTTCATTTTTCCTGAAACCTCATTAGTTGTATAAATTTCATTAGTGTTATCTGGCGTGGTCGCAACCATTGCGCAAAAATAAATGTAAAATGAGGCTGCGAATTTCAAAATATAGCTGAAACTGTTACAGCATTTTATTATTCTAAAAATTATAAGTACGGTTGATACTATATATGTATATGGTTGTTTTACCCTGAAAAATATGATGTGTATGTATGAGATAGGGGTAAGCATGTATCCACTGTAAACGCTATGTTACCACTCGCACCGGCTACTAAGGGTTTTAGGTTAAATCACTACGATAAAGGACGGTTGTTATGGTATCGGTGTAGAAGTGTAAGTCGAAGGAAATGATAACATAAGGGTGGAAGAAGAAGAAGAAAGAGGGGAAAGAAAATAAATAAGTACTTTTAGCTATTTGATGTCCGATCACGTCTATCTGTATGTTATGATTTGTAACAAACACTACACAATTAAAAATGTTGAAAGACTTTTTCATTGCATCATGATTTGTAACAAACACTACACAATTAAAAATGTTGAAAGACTTTTTCATTGCATCATGATTAGTAACAAATCATAACATACAGATGGACGTGTTTAAATAATTGAAAGAGGAGAGGGTCAAGTACTGGTGCAGGTAGATTCTATTTTTTTAGGCTCATTATTATTAACCTTGTATAAATGTTATGGATTATTACCAGGTTTACAGGTTTATTTATTTTCTGTATGGGGCTTTTCGTAGTATCTCGCTGCTTGAGTTGGGATCGTACTTAGGTCCCCCTAGTCTTATCTAGCATCTAATTTTATTCTATAAAAGTTTTCTGAACACTAGATGGATGTTGCGTGCACTCTTTACCTGTGCGTGAAGAGCCCTTTTACAACGACCCTACCGAAATTTATTAATTCTAAATGATATACATACATTTTATTTTACTAATTTGTACAGCTTTGATTTACCTCGTTTTCTCCCCCCCCCCCCCTATTATGTTAATAATTTATATCGTTTCCCCTCATTTTTCTTCTTCGTATTCTTATACGATATTGAAATAGGTATGTAGTGTAACGACGACTAAGTATAAATCTCCGGTAGTGGGGCCCGGGGCCCGGGATGTTTTCGTCGGAGAATAATGGGTGGAAAGACGTGGAATAGAAGTTGTAGAAAACATGTTGAGGCAATCATTGTGTCTGAGACAACAATAGGTGATACGAAACGAGGCTGGACTTGGACTTGTTCTCAGCCCCTTCTGTCTGGCCACGATTCCTCACTGCCGATTGTTCCCTAAGTAATAACAGTAATTTTACCTCCCTGTAAATATAATCTTTGTCTAAAGGGTTTTCTTTTTACGATGGAAGAGCTTTACGTGCGGCCAGGGAGAAATAGGAAAAGGTTGTCGCTCGGGGTCCGTATACCGACGACTTTTCATGGATTGACCGGCTTTTCAGTTCAATAAGCACGGTACGTGGGGAAGGGGGGTCGGTAGAGAAAAGGGGTCGGCGGGTGGAAATAGAATGAGCGAAGGGACAAGGAATTATATCGGGAGTAAGGGCCGGAGAATAAATTTAATAAGACTCGGGGGGTGGCCATTTATCCACGACTTGTTCCACGGCCGCAGAAAAAAAGCTTTTCCCCCTCGGGATCCACCGATAACTCCCCCTGGGAAATTAAAATAATTAATGATCTTTCTTAAGAAATCCCTTTTTCCCGGTAATAAAAGTAGATTTATCTGTCCGTATAGGAAGTTATGTGAGTATATTAAAAGGTAAAAGTTATACGGCGCTGTTATATCTGGGCAAACGAGACTAACGGGCTACGTGCTCTTCCTTAGATTAGCTTATTAAAGGCAAGCAGGCCGACAGTCACAATGTGTCAGTAGATCTGCCGTACGTGTCTCAGTCGTTTTTCAGCGACGCCTTCACTACCCGTTTCCTTCGTTGTCCCGACTACCTGTCTACTTTTGTTAGGCCGTATCAATGTTCTTCCAGAGCTAAACAGCGTCATTTAATGAGTCGATATCAGCTCGTGACTTCTCCGCAAAGAAAATTTATATCTTTCGAACAGTAACCATTGGTGTGTTAGAAAAAAAACTGTTATCGATGAATAATTTTTGATGAGATCTTTAGACTAGAGAAAAACCAAGAGCTCGGATATTATGTTTTGGAATTATATTACGACAAGGCTTTAAAGAATTTTAAGAAATTACATTTTTTTCTGTACCATTTTAATGGTAAAATAATAATTGGTGGCTCGTAGCAGGAGGGAGAGGTAAGAGAAAAGGTAGAGGAAAGGTGAAATCGGATAGAGCGTGACTTGTCGAAATTAGTAACATCAGTTAAATAATATAAGATATAATACAGATCGTTAGAGATAACGAAAGGGAGAAAAGGAAGTGAACAACTACTGTAGGTATCCAGCATACCTCCTACTGAAACTAATGGTTTCAGTTGAGAGATGCGAATATGGAAGAGAACGATAAAAAAAAATATTCTAAGCCACCGAATAAATAATTATAAAAAATAAAATTTAATCGAAAATAAAAGTTAATCTTCCGTAAAATGGAAAAAGGATGCCGTGTCCAAGAACAGAAGAATGCGTAATAATAATGGTACTTAAGCTAAAACACTCGAGCAGGAAAAAATCGAATAACTTGTGAGGAAAGAGTCTTAAACCTAAAACTCCTGGTATGACATAAATATTTATAAATATTGGATTTAAGGGCTGGAAAGAGGAACCAGTTTGACAACTGGATGACGAAAATGTACCTGCTTTGTACGTAGTATAGTACACTACTCAGACAATCCCATCTTGTCACAGATGAACTGCTTCTGTGTCCGAGGTGCCAGCAAAGAGAAGTGCTTAGTTCTTTTTATCAATCTTTTTATAGGTAAGACTGGAGTAATACACATATCACCAGCTTTGCCAAAACTAATTATTTGACGAAGTAGATGCCACTGAGACAGACATTTAGCCTATAAAAAATGGCCGGTGGGCTCCAATTATCCGATAGACGGAAAAGAGGACGCGAGTTAAAAAAAAAAAAAAAAAAGAAAGAAACGCGGAAGAAATCTCCAAACTGAAATTCCGACTACCTAAAGTGTCAGTGACTGATGTATCTGAGAAAGAGGTAAATCAGCACATGCGCCTCGCATCAGATCGTATTCATTGAGGGAGATCAGAAGTTACTAAAACACATTTATAACCTAATAGGCCATCGACGATGAAAAAACGTAACTCATGTTCTTCATTGGTTTACGAAGTGTGGAAAAAGTAAATTTTGAAAATATTATCGACGAGATGATTGATAAGGAAGTGGAATTAAATCCAAATCCCCTCTACTAGCAAAGATAAAAACGCATCCAATAATTTTTGTGAGCACAACATTAAATATTACAGCCACCTTCCACCTTTGTCAATAAATCCTTATATATTGCTAATAATCCCCGCTTGTCTAAAGAGGAGAGAAAGATTTTTTTCTCTCAGACTCAAATTTGAACTGGCCTAGTCTGCTCTGAACGGCGGATATAGTTTAGATAAGGTGCAACTTATTTTGAGGAATTAATTAAATTTGAACCAATTTCTAACAAACCCTCAAAAAAGCATAAAAGATTTATTATTATGTAGCCCAACCATTAGGCACACATTCGCCACTACACACTCTCGCTAAGAGTTTAAATATATATATATGTAGTATTCATATTATATCCAGTTATGATGTCAAATCTAACTGCCGCAAAACTGTATGTTAACCGCACTTCATAGCAGCAATTATTATCAACAATTTATAACAATAAGCCTGATGTAATGACTACTTCGCAGAACCACGTCTCTAAGGTGGATTTCCCATCCACCTCTCGATCAATTTGAATTTACTTTAAAGCTCTCATATATTCTTTAACTTGATCATTACTGTTGTAGAGTGGATCTAGTTGGTAGACATATATATATATTATAATAATAAACTTTAAAGTCACTTTTCTTAAACGTATTTATTAAATGTGCACTGGCCAGAGGCTAGAGAGAGAATGAGCCTTGTATACAAGGATAAAAATAACTATTATAAACAGATCAAGGTTCAATATACAACAATTACTTTGCTGAAATCAAGTGTAATAAAATTATATTCAATAATAAGCTGTTCCAGATCATCAGGGACCCGACGACGATCTATCTCTGGACCTATACCAGATCCAAAAGCCCTATACCTGGCTTATCAGTATCAGAGACGAGCGTGCTCTCATACCGCCTTTCATGCTTGGCTGGTAAAACAGATTAGCAATAAGGTACCGTGTTTGCGCACTACAATAAACTACACAATATTTGTGAATGAAAGACGCCAAGGGATAAATTATGCTTGCGTGGCATATAGGAACTGTTCCAACGTCAGACATTAAGATGTTAGACATCATTAAGATGATAGCTCGGCATTGTATCATGTCCTGCATCGCCTCTGATAAGCCCTGTACCTGATCTTCTGGATTTAGAATAGGTCCAGAGTAGGGTGGACATCTTCGGGCCCCTGATGAGTCCGGAACGGAAGCGACGAATCTATGCAGGACATGACGTTATAGTATGGTTAATTGTAACATACTAGAGGAAAAAAGGGCGTTAAGGAAAAGGGGGTGTTATTCAAAATAATAACACCCTCGTCAATTTGAAAACGCAAATTTAAAAGTAATTTTGTTGTACAGAAATGACGGGAGTAATGTTAAAATTTCCTTTGAACCTAATTGGAAGGAAATGTTAATTAGTTGTTTGGCCGGTGCAAGAACATGTTGTCGAATGTTACACGATACATGGGTCCGTACGTAGTTACATAAAGGGGAATTTGTTTACCCCGTTCTTTACTACTCAACTCAATTACTCGTTCTTCCCCGCATCTGCCGTTCCAGATCGTGCTTTTATATTTCTTCTCTTTTATATTTTTCATCCGTTATGAGAAGAGGTTGCAAAGTTTCGGGAGAGGCTAATTATTCTGTTTTTGAAAACGCACTGAAAACGTAGGATGTCGGCGGGGCTAATCCCGAGCGTCTGAAGTCTTTTTCCCTGTTATTAACTGAGTGCCGGCCAGTTACCCCCCTCTAGTCGAAACCCCAAAATTTCTATAGAAAGCCGGTTTTCTATGGAAACCTATATTGAATGGAAATACCGGGCTGTTGGTGTGAGTGAAATCTTTCTGTACAATCTTTTTTATTTCCCTTCTCCTGCTTCCTCTTATAGACGATCTTTTTCGTAGCACGAAGTTTCAAAATCGGGTTTCAAAGTCCGACTAATACTGAAATTGATCTTTTGAAGTGAGATACGGCTAAGAGATTATACGGGACAATAGCCGATCCGAATGGACAGCCCGTCCCAGACAGAACGTACTATGTCGGGCCCCTCATCTACGTCATCAACCCTAATGTGAACGTATCTGTAGAAAGTTAAATCTTACTTTTCTTATAAGATACATTAATTTATAATTTCCGTACATTTATTTTATTACACATCTGGTGGTAAACTAAGGTGACTTGTAAGAGCGTCGACGACAAACCGACAAGTTTTTCTCCTACATTTGTCCTCTTGTCTTGGGGCTTTCTCTTAACTCCCGACTTTTGTAGTATCCTCTAATACTTCCTTCTCTTACTCTTTCAAAGCAACCGATTCAATTGTTATTTTGATACGAACCGTAGTTTGAGACACCCTTTCCTAAATACGACGGAATTGACGCCGTTAAATCTGGTTTTCGGGGGATTATTTGTTCGTCTAATCGTGCTTTGAAACTAATCTGTCGATCGATTTTTTACAAGACAAAACAAAAATCTATTTACACACATCGATGCGATTGTCTTCCGGCTAGTTCCGTGTTTCAAGTTTACATTTTTATTAAACTAAAAACATTTAAGAGACAAGGTGAAAAATAGAATTGAGCTGTGGCATGAGACGCGGGTTTCAGATGTGTATTTATGCTTGCCAAGACTTGATATACTCTAATTGTTTCCAGCGTTATTCCGTTCGAAACAAAGGCTTTACTTTGTTAGTTGTGCGTACGTAGTTACCGTCTCGGTGCTTTTTCTTCTTCCAAGTGTAAAAAAAACTCCTCGTAAAAAGTAGAAGCCTTATTGAACAAGTTTTGCAAGGACGAGGTCTTTAAGGGAAACATGTAAAAGGGGTGATGAAAGCGGGGAAACGCAGCCGTTCGTAAACGGAACGGCCAATAAGAGATGTTCTTTTCATCCGTTAGGACCCGGCCTATATCCCCCTACAAAGATAATATAAGGGAATATCTTTTTACCCGAGCAGTCCTTCCCCTTCTTCGCCGTTTCTCCTTTGCCATCGATTGTTTTTACCTTTATTTCCTTTTTTTCTTTTACGTTTAAACTACGAAAATACGGAGGAGAATGCTCGGCGTTTCTTTTTTAAACGTTTTAGTTTAAGACTTAAAAGGAAAGCGAGAAAGAGAAGAGTTGGATGTAGTCGCTTTATCTCTGTGCGAAGGTGCAATATATCGACGGATTCTATAATATTATATTCTACGGTACTCCCTCTTTCTAAGGCAAATGTAACTTTTATTCCAGTTCTTTCCGATTTACCTCTTTCCCTTTTTTACCCCGAAAAGAGTGACGGAATAAACAATATTCTATATATTCGTTTCTTCGGGACGGATTTCCTTTAGTCGTGGGCTTCTGAGAGCTTGAAATACCCTGCCGGACAGAAGCGTTGCACTCTAATAGAATAAAGAAATATACCGTGAATAAAGGCTATCTTTTATTATGGTCTTTGACGTAGTGTAATATTGGGTTTATCGTCTCTAGGTCTATATAACCTTAGACAATATACTATCTGAAACAAAAATCTAGACTAACAATAGCGCCGAAGAGAAAAATATCGGCTCCGAAGTTTGGCGATCAAACACATTAGCGATCGGTAGCCTACACAGCTAGTGTGTGCACATGCAGCAATTACACTTTTTATATTTTTTTACAATAACTAAAAATACACAATTAATGTTGCGGGTATGAGAGGCTTCCCACGGCCCCGGAACGTTCAAATTCTATCTCACCAGTTAGTCCTGCAGAGCGGATCTGTACGGTTCTTTTTCTCTGCACGTTTGTCCTTCTCTCCTAGCTCTTTTACTTCTTCGGTAATTTAAATTTGATTTATCGTGTTGTATACAGCCGACAATTGTTGGCCCACCGTGAACGTGAACGTGTTGTCACAAGTGAAACTAGTGTGCTTCTGAGAAAGAAACCATGTAATGTGCAATATGCCAGAGCTTTTTATTATGCATTCTCATGTCGCTCAAGTTTTCTTAGCTATTCATTTGAATTCAAACAAAAATGTCGACTGCAGGATCCGTATTCCGTAGAATCTGTGTATAATTAATTTATAAGCTTATTTGCTATATTTTATTATACTCGTATAGTCTTTGCAACTGATAGACCAAACAGTGAACTAAATTGAGAAATCACATTTCGCTATCCGTTAAGACTACTCAGTGATAATTCGAAATAAGTGTAGTAAACTCTTATCGATAAAGCGTATTAATCATCAAAATCCGAGCATAATAACATCGGTAATTAAAGATTGCGTACTAATAAACGGTAATCGGTTATTTTGGTCACTCGAAAGAGGTCATTTGGAATAATATGGACAGAACGGAGAAGCTGGCTGCCATTCTTCATCGGGATTCCACGTATCTTATACAAGCTGCACTTATAACTGAAAATAAATCTACAAACATTAAAGTAAAGCAAACGTAACACCGAAATTATCTTCTAAACTCTACTCTACTACTATTTCCACAACAAAACCCATGACGTCATAGGGGAAAAAGAATGCTCTCTGCCATACAGAAAGCCCACCCACAGATATCGCTTTTCGATATGCTGATTATTATATGATTTCGATTTCAAAAATACCCTTAAAGACCTCCATCCTAAAATACTAGATTTCGATTTCCTTTAATATTGCCGGCTTGAAAAGTATTAAGTGGAACCCTATGTTTTTAGGGTTTCGAGGCCATCCTAGAAATCATTATGCATTTGGTAGTTCGTCGGTCGCATCTTGGATCATATTATCTCCCGACCTTATTTAGCCAGAGATGTGATATTTTTTATACAAGTTAAACTATTGTGCCCCAAAACAAGAATAATGTATTAAACTTCACAACTCAAAATTTCTTCAATCAGCGAGTAATTGCTAACTTTTTAGGGTACCGAAACTATGGTGATTTTAAGTACCCCTTCATAAGCGGCGAGTAACTAATATTATTATAGCTATTGTGATTTTTTTATTTTCTATATATGGTTTCTAATTCTTAAATAGTTACATAAACTATTTATGTTATAAACTTTTTTTTTATTTTGATTCAGTACTGCTTAATCTGGGGTCAAAGTCGAGTGTTGCCATATGGCAACATTGGCCACTCAGAGTACATAACTGTCAACTCAAAACTATTATGGCTTTAGCTAAAATGTACATCATATTTGGCATACCACTCATTCCATGATTTCTTAATATACTTCATACCAGAACGAGAAATCTCCTAGGAAACGATGGTTAGGTACTACCACGGACGACGCGACATAGCTTTTANCTGTCAACTCAAAACTATTATGGCTTTAGCTAAAATGTACATCATATTTGGCATACCACTCATTCCATGATTTCTTAATATACTTCATACCAGAACGAGAAATCTCCTAGGAAACGATGGTTAGGTACTACCACGGACGACGCGACATAGCTTTTAATTCATTGATTCGTGGTAAACCTGAGAGGTTTGGTTACAAGATATGGTCATTGAATACTCCGAACGGAAATCTGATTAATTCTGATATACACCAGGGGAACTCGTACAATTATTATTATTACGATTACAACAAACACATGGGCGGTACAGACAAGATGGATGAAACTATAGTATAGCACCGTATCAACAAGAGAAATAAAGAGCTTCATTGGGCTACAATATCTCTGTTGATGGATGCTGAAGTAAATGAAGCTTGGCAACTAAATAGAATGTCAGACAGCTCAATCACACAATTAAAATTTAGAAGAGAAGTTGCTATGTTATGACATACTTGAAAATATGGCATTCCAAGAAGAAAACATGGCAGACCTTTATCTTCATTAGGACTTTTGTTCCCAGTAAAATTTTGCTAAGTATCAAACTATCAACTTCGATGGAATGTATAATTTTATATATATAGGTATATATATAGAAAAACAACCAGGCAACAGAAAAAGTCGTAGTATGGGCCAATATTGCTTGCCAATAATGAGAGCAATATGTGCAAATTGTGGTATTGGGTTATGCCTATAGATTGTTTTGAGACTTATCACACTGCGAAATTATTTGAATTTTTAATTATAAAATGTTATCTTTAATTTTCATTGTCTTCGATGCCAATATTAGCTCAAATTATATCTTAAATAAAAATATTATTATTTTCCAGTAAATAATTGTTTCTTACTCTGAGTAGCCAATGTTGCCATATGGCAACACGTCGCCATTGCTAAACTACTGAAGAAAAAATTAAAATTTAATTTTTATTCGACTTATTGGCAGTACTAGTAATAAGTTTTGTATAAATTTTGAAAAACATCGAAAAAAAATAAAAAAAATCGGTAACTAATGGGTTAAGAATCATAACTATGCTAAAAGATCAAAAATGAAGCAACATATTTCATATATTTTCAAGGAATCAATTCTACTGCTTATACAAGAAAATGTTTCTAATAAAACTAGATGAACACTATAAAGCTATATTAAAAATATCATTACTCAACTAAATTTTAATACATGTACATATTTCTATAACGTGAAAATAAAGAATATTATTATTATTTATAGTACAGCTTTTTACTGTTACGGTGACTGCCTTCGGCAGACGACATCAATGATATTGCCTTATAATGTTGTTGTGTTTATATTACATATTTTACATTTATTTGTTTATTAAAATAAACGATCACCGTTATTTTTAAAAACAGATATACTTATTTTCAAAAATCCCGATCATAATTGGATTTGAGATTTCTCTGTCTAGTTATTAAAAGGTTTTTAACATTGTAGGATGGAACGATATTCCATTTTCTTATTCCTCCCCCTCCTATTCCATAGGGCGCAAGAGGAAGAAACGGTACGGTTAATGAATTGAATCTTAGAAATTGTTCACTGCTGACTCAACTGGAAAATTTAGGAGGAAAAGGACGAAAAAATTAAATCGAATAAAAGAAGGGCTGTAATGGAAGGCGCTCGGCCATTAAGAAATGAAACTGCATCGAAAGCAAAATCGTTTACTTAATTAAATTTCCAACACACTTTCTACCATCGCTGCTTCATTAAGACCTCCCCTCCTACTGGACTATCTGACCATTAAGGAAACTTTACTCCTCCAAATCATCATATTTGGCATACCACTCATTCCATGATTTCTTAATATACTTCATACCAGAACGAGAAATCTCCTAGGAAACGATGGTTAGGTACTACCACGGACGACGCGACATAGCTTTTAATTCATTGATTCGTGGTAAACNGTTCATAGTCTCGCAGACATTACTGTTCATTTTCATGTGTCTACAAACTTAGAGCCAGTTGACTGGCTTCTTATGAAGGACTATGGACAATATGTCTAAAATAAGCTTTATTACACTGATAATACTTAGCAACGCGTTTCTGCTTACTTCATTGCTTATAAAACTCCTGAGGTGAAACTCCTGGTTTCATGTCCAGGCACCTCCCTTTCTATCATCCTTATCCAGATTTCCCTGGGTCTCCCAGGTCTACGAGATCCCAGGTGCTTCCTTTCCAGGACCTCTTTCGACAGGCAGTTTTCTTCACTTTTTTGAGCGTGGCCTGTCTAAATCCACTTCCATTTGTTTAATTCTAGGTTGAAAGGTTGCTGACCGGTTATTCTCCTTAGCTCTTGGTTTGTCTTCTCTGGCCACCATATCCTGAAGATAATACGAAGGCAAAGATTCGTTAAGACCTGGAGTTTAGGACCCCTGTTATCTTTCAGGACTCGCATCCATATAAAAGGACACCTTTTAGATTAAACACATTGTAGTGGTTTGTCACGTTAAACACTTTTCCTTTGACAAGGTCCGGATGGTATCTTTTTCCTATCTCCTCTAGTCCGATCACTTCTTCTTCTGCCTCCATCACAAGCTCCCTAGTTCTTTTCCATTTTTGCACTACCCTCTCCTTCACTGTCGTTTAACTTCTTCCTCGTAGCTAGAATAGTCTTAGCCTTCGCTGTTGGTCCTATTATTCCTTCCTCTTTTAAAAGTCTAAGATGCTCGGTCCAAGTACAGTGTAGCCTTTCTACAATTCCTCTTGACTTAGTGTGTCCCGTCCTAGTATAGTGGTGTTCTATTCGCAGGCTATTTAGTATTTATTTGATGGTTCGATTCACGAATTCTCTTCCCTGATCTGTTATTATTCTCTTTGGACTAGCGTAGCGGGAGAACAGTTCGAATAACGCACGTTACATATCATCCGCTGTTTTGGTATTCACCTTGATAGCCCCCGCGATTTTGAAAATCTATCAATAGAGGTCACGAATTTATTCCATTATTATAGAGGGTTCCTAATTAAGTTATATATAAAGTACAGAGAAAGAGAAGTAGGAGATAGAAAAGGAGAAGAAAGAGGAACTATAAAAGATAATAAGGGAAAGAAAAGAAGGATAAACAAAGAAACAAGAGAATCAGAGAGAAGAGTAGAGGGAAGAATTAGACAAGCAAAATATGGGTGAGATTGAAGTGCATGGAGGAAAGATTGAGAAATAAATTAAATTATTTTAATGAGATAAAACTTGAAATAAATAAGTTAATAACCAAAATAAAGTTTTTTTGTTTTTTTTGTTTTTTTTTATAAATACGCAAAAGCCCTTAATACAGCGGCAACGAGAGTTAGATGATAGAACCTACATTTGCAAGCAAACATTACGCGTTCGGAAACCCATCTGGGATCCACTGAGGAGAAAACTAAAATCAAGAAGATCAACATTTTTAATAACTTACAATCAAGCCGTTCGCAACCATTCAAAAAGACCGATAACATAATATCCAACAAATTCCGGGCATGAAACCTCAAACTCGTTAAGGAAATGAAAAACGCGGAGCAACCCAGACGTACATGTTAATCCGTTGACGCCATGAGCACAGCTTATATTCAATGGCTTCCGTTTCTGCTTATATTTCCCTATAAAAAAACCTCTGTTTTATAGTATGTAGAGTTTAATTTGGCAAGAGCTCGGTGTTTTGAAAAAGACGGCCCGGAGAATGATTGACACGGCTTTACATGGTTCACGCCGCTCTTAGTTTTACGGATACACATCACTTTACTCTGTATCCGTAAACCTAAGATTGCAAATTCGTCGCAAATTGTAAACGGTCGGTACGAATTAGTAAAGCTCTCCCGCTCGGCATTATCCTTCGGCAATTCTCAACAGATTTAATCCGTGCCTAGGGTGCGTACTCGATGGCAGGACTCATTACTCAGTATTAGTGATATCGATCCCGGATCCTCTCTAGTTCCGATAACAGTTACTAATAGCCTTGGAGAGGCGGTGTTTAAGAGGATACTGATTGGATTTCGGACCCTCCATTAGAGAAATACCTACCCCTACACTAGCTTTAGCTTAGGCTCTATGTACCATGTTACCTTTAGGTAAATACTTCAAACCGAATTGTTCTTCTACTGCCTTTCCCCTCTTTTTGCCTTCCAGATCTCTCCGCCATAGCTTTAAACCCTTATTGACATTTATTATTTTTTGTAATCCCTGTATTAAATGAGAGTTATTTTACATTTTCCCGAGTAAATCTTCTTAACAAAAAATCTGTTCTTTTATACCGGGGTGGAATCCAATCTTCTTAAAAAGTGTTTTCTATTATATTTTAAATGGAAATCGACTCCGCTTTAAAAAAGAAGGGGACATGTATTATGTATTAAGAACGGTCGTCTCGGAAGAAATAATACTAGACGAACCTTGAGTAATACAACATTTCGGTGAGAATTGTGATGGCAGACACTTGCCAGTTAAGCCAACAGACAGTTAATTATTACTTGTTCGAAGGTCCCCTTACTGGTCATTCTTGTGATTTCGTAATTTAAATTTTGGTACACAGGGATACAGGGTAAAAATCTAAGTCAGATATATATCCCTCATTATACATATCACCAGAAAGCTCTTAAAGAATGTAGTAATTGTTGTTATGTACACTTTTGTCGTATTTTCATTTAGGATTCGATTCCTTTGAAATTACACTCCACTCAAAAATGTAAAATATTGTGATCTGTTCGCTGATGGAAGACATTTTCAAGTGTTTAAGTTCATAATATTTGTCCTGTTTTTGGGCAAAAAAGTCTGAACTTGTAGAATTTAAAATCTCTAGCTACAGTACAGCACGTCGTGAGATATCCTCCAAGATGAGACGGTCGGACCGACCAACTACTAAAAGCACAAGGGTATCTAGGACGACCTCGAAACCCTAACAATTAATACAATTTTGTTTTGACCGATTTAAAAAACGGAGGGAAAATGAAATAAATTTACAGTCATACGAAATAGGATGCAAGCAAGCTATGTGTCACACTAATCGGCTGACTACTTCTCCTTTAGTTTATTGTTTTATAACAATACAAATGCAGCTAAGGTCAAATAATGTAACTGCCATAAAATTTAGGTGAGCTGCTTCGTTGATTTCAAGATTAACGTGATTATCTCAACATTAATTTTATACTCCGAGGTACAATGTGTAGTTTATTTTAAGAGTAATAAGTAGTATTTTTATTAAATGAATTATTTAATATCGAAGCTTATTTAGTTAAATAAAATACCAAAATACTTTATTCAAACTAAGAACAGTCTCTTTATTATTCTTAGTATAGGTCTTAGCCAAGCATGGTTCAAAATTGTTTTAAGAAAACTATATTTGCTATAATGATTCTTGGTGTTTAGGTTTTTGGTTGGAAATATTCCTGTTTCGTAAGTTCTTGGTTGTACAGCATAAAGGAATAATATTGAATCCCCTGTTCATTTCCAAGTCTTGGGAAAAGTATGTAGTTCTTTTTTCTTGTTACCACTTCAAATACCCGCTCTCCCTTCCTATATCTTAACTGGCTGTGGATGTCCCCCCCCCCCCCC
>KZ651753.1:332637-343660 GCA_001010745.2 Gerris buenoi
CTCAAGAACTTTATCAAATGATTCGTTAGCTTTTGAAGATTTGCCTGGTTCAGTAGATTCTGAATCCGATATAAATATTATTGGACTGCTGTTATATGAAATGTCTAATATATCACTTACATTGTCTCTATCCTCAGCTTCTTTCAATTGTTGTAATGCCATTTCAGTAATTTTTCTTCCTCGAAATGCGCTCATTTTCTTCTTTTTTTTAATAAACACTAAACTTATTTAACACTTCACTTATTTTTTGTTCTAATTTATTATTTTTTTTTTTTTTTTTTTAAAACTAAGTATTCAACACGAATATTGCACTATTGTTTATAATTTTAGTTATAATTTACGTAAACATAGTAAGCAAGTTTGTTAACGAACACAACAAAGTTAGTAAATGAAAACTGTTACAATGCAAATTATTATAAAGTGGCACAAAAAGTAACTAAAATTTAATTTAACTCACAGAGAAAGGTCTGAAAATTAATAACGCACGCAATCAGTAGGTAGTTAGGTTGATAAATGACTTAAAAACTGTGATATTAAATCTGTAAAGTACAGAAGAAGGGCCTACAACCCCCACCTAACCAGCTAACTAGTCTAACATCCCCCACCGAAATCTAACTAGTTCCTTAACTAAAGAGCAGTACCAACGTACTTCTTCTGGACTTACTGCTTTCTAGCTTAGCAAACATCAGATACTGCTTTTAAGCTAAGAAACTCATGATTTTTGAAGCACATACTGCAACAAAAATTAAAGATTTTGGCTTAAATAATTTTTTTTTCTGCATTTTAGCTATTTGAGGTGAAAGGTAAATTCAAAACAAACCTAGAGAACATAATAACTCAAAAAACACAAAAAGTGGAGTTACTGCGTTTTAGCTATGGACGGCAGTATGGGCACCCTGACTATAATCTTTCAATATCCACGGGCTTTAAAAAAGGGATGATAAAAAAAAGTTATGTGAAAAGTCTTGAACTTGTGGGTCAAGGATCAAACAAGGAGAGAGATTCCTTTAAGAGAATTTTTTTAATTATCTGAAAAAAGGCCAAAACACTTTACTATCAGTTATCCCCGATTCCTGAATCTGCAGTTCACAGTGGAATGTAACTCCCACAGATATCAAGGGATTACTTATTTTATGTAGAGTTTATACCTGTGCATAAGTTCCAATAATCTCATAGTTCCAAGCCCTGGAAACCCACTTAGCTTGCTGTTCAGGAGAACCTTGCCCGAGTATCGCAGGTACAAATACAAAGGTGTGAATGTTGAACGGAGTGCCCTGACTTGAAACAGCATACCCTATCAAGCCACCAGCTACAGACCTGGAAACAAGTCAATATTTACTTTACACAGTGTTAATCTACACTTGAGTGCACACAAATTAAGCATTCATGTTGCTACTAAATAGATCAGAGCCAAAGGTGTTCTATTCAAATTTTTTAAAGTTAGTCACAAGAAAGAGTGGCAAAAATCTTGAGTAATTAATTTTATTGAGTTCACAAAAATTACTAACAATTACTAAGTTCACAAAAATGATTAAGTTGAAATTATTGAGTGTTATATTTTCAGTGTGTTTTTTGTTGCTCTCTTTAACAGCAATGAAAAACACAATGAAACTATAAGTTGTAACTAACTTTAATTACTTTCCTTGTACCGAAGACACAGAATTCTGAGTTAAACACACTAAACTACACCTTTGGTATATTGGCTATTCTAACACTTCCTTTCCTTAGAGGTGAGATAGCTGCTGGTAAGAGCTTTACCAATTACGTCCAGGTCCCTCAGAAGGTTGAACTTCCTAGGTAAGTAAGAAGGTTAAAGAAAGGCATCATCATTATATTTATATTACATCATAATTGTTACAAGTAAAGCAGACCTTTGTTGCAACACCAATCAATGAACCTTGCAATGTTGCAACACCAATGCTGAGCAAGTACTCCCCACAATACTTATGACTGGAGGCAAATCCTTTTAAAGTGGAGCGGTGTTATAAAAAGGTTAATCTATCTAGAACACATCGACATCAGTCCTCCAAGCCAATGAGCCAAGGTTGATGATGACATCAATCTTTGTGATGTTTCAGGAAAACATCGATGTTGTCCAATACATGAAAAAATCAACATCGATGTTTTCTATACATCGACATCGATCTCCCAACCCTAATTTATATTAAGTAAACTATATATCTCTATTCTTATTTAGGTATTTTCAACTTACTTGTACAAATCAATAGCGGAGATATCAGGGTATTTATCTTGACAACTCCAAATCCTCTTGACAAACTGAATGGCCTTGTTCAAAGAAAGCTCGTATCTCTCTTCATGACTGAGATAATCCATTGGAACTTTATCAAGCAGCTCTCCATCAGCAAGGAAGAAATCAACTACAATCATTAAAAAAAAATCACATTTAACTCAAAACAGATTATTATAAATATATAATTATCAGTATAAACAAGAGCTTAATTTATGTCCACAAAAAATACTTCTTGAAAAGCTTGGTAGTAAAATAATTTTTTTTAAAAAAAGGAAAACTTGAGCACTTTATTCTTAAAATACTACAATCCACAGTGTGTGCCAAGATAGAGTATCTAAGAGGATTTTATTTTTGGATTTTCAAAAAAAAAAAAAAAAAAACATTTTTGGGATAAAAAACAGCTGTTAATAAAAAAATTGGCAACACTGAATTTGTTTTGCCTCTGTTTTGTTTTCTTGGTGACTCAACTTTCGTTTTTTTTACAACTTTAATTCCTTTAAATCTTTTATTTATTACAATGGGAATATAATAATTAGTCTAATTTTTCCGCCGTTAGTAGATAAAATATTGTATATAACCATGCAGCAAAGGAAACATTTCTGATTCATTTAAAGATTACCTGCTTCGGTTACACCTTAGCAGGTAATTAACTTTTTCCTGCCTCGGTTTCGCCTCGTCAGTCAACATGTAATTTTCCTAAAAAAAATAAATAATAATAAAATAGTAAATTTCCGGCCTCGGCTTCGCCTCTGTAGTAGATTAGTTTAGCCTATCCTCGCCTTCGGCTCGGAACTAATTAAAACCTTGTCAGCAAAATGGAATTTTGCTGCCTTGTAACATAAATAACTATTATCCACTCACGCTATTCAGATAAAAAAATGGAAGCTTAGGTAAACATATTACCTAATACCTTAATAATATAACATTGCTTTGTGATATGGTAAAACAAGTAGGTATAAAACTAAATCAAAATAAAATTTAACGCAAACAAAAACAGATGTTATGACTCGCACTTGGCACTTGTAAACGCTGCATTCCTGCCTCGGCAGGGAAATATTTCCCTGACTGTTTCAATTACTTTCCTACCCGTTTTTAATATTTTAATGAAAAATCAGCGAAATACTTTCCCCAGCCAAAAACAATTAAGTAATGCTTAATTTTGCTGCCGTGAGTAGATAAAAATACATTCTTTAATTGTACCCTTTCTCGATTACTTGGACTTTTGCTAGATTCCATCTGCTGGTAATCTGGTATCATGGAATTACATTTAAATAAGGAGTTATAGGTTAATAGGCTACCCCGCAACATACTTTTAAGTGATTTTTTATTCTTAAGAATATATTTTCTGGAGCCACATTGCTTTGTATTTGGTTTCTTTGTATGTCAAAAAAAATAAAAAAAAATGAATAAGTTGAGCTTTGTCTTCTCCTGATAGAATAGAAATATGGCGGAAGAGTGGGGAGTGCATAGATACGGTACAGCTAGTGTACTCTGGCGGTGATAGATAGTACTAGACAAGTTACAACGTTACATTATAGTCTGTAGTCTATGGGGTCTATAGTCTATAGTCTATGGTTTACACGCCACCCTCCTCCGTCTATTTGTTTTGATTGTTTTATCAGTGTCTATAGTGGGATCGGCTTCATTTATTCCCATTAATCCCGGCTATTCTATTCGATATTTTCAGTGAGCCCGGTTTTGCAGTAGAGATAGTTTGTTAGTTAGACGCTTGTTCGCTTTTAATTCTTTATAATGTCGATGTTCGGTGCGGCAAATTTCCTCGGCTCTTCTCTATTTCAAATGCAGAGATGTTTGACGTCGAAACCTAATGTTTCTAAGGTAAAATATTTGTCCATGTTTTATGTCACGTTTTACATAGTTTTTTTTTGTTCAATAACCTTCAATATTTAACGATAAAATCGCCGTTTCATTAGACTAGTAACATTAAATATTTTACGAGGTTTAATCTTATTTTAATAAAATATTTTGAATTTTTTTTTTCTTTTTGTTTTTAAATGTAGAAATTCGGCATAAATGTGGCGAATCGACGCTCTAGATGTGTGACCCGGTGTGTAGCTCACTAAATCCACGTCCCACGTCAAATATTTGTTATCATTACAATATCTGGTCGATTATCCCCAGCTGATAATAATTGTCCTGATATGTTAATAGTCGGGCTAACCGAAAATCGCCTTCAAACGAAAGACAACAAGTATTTTTTTTAGAATAAATAACACTGATTATTATTTTTTTTTATCTTTGGTAGAATTACAGGACACAGGTGCTTTCTGCCTTGTTGGTCCACCCTTGCATCCCTGTTAGATACCTGAGATCTGTTAATCCAAGGGATATATTATGATTCTAAAAACAAGTAACCCTAGGGATATTATCACTACCAGGAATAATATCTGGAGAGAGTATTCCTGTGTCTAAATAACTTTTGGACCTTGGAACTATTAGGAATTCTAGTTTAATTGTTGTTTTTTCATTCTCTGAATGGTTCTATTAACTTTGTTTAACTTGTCTAAAAGAGTAAATTTTTATTGTTGTATATAGAAGGAAATACATTTAACTACATCGCGTGACTCTATCATTGAAGCGAGTGTATAGTGTAATAAATATGTATTGAATATTGAAAAAAATGGTACCTAATCATGAATCATGATGAGTTGATACTTATAGGGTATGATAGTACATAGTACATAGGCTAGTAGTAAGGGAACCACTCTGCATTCTCCTTTCAACTCTTATAAAATGTATTACTTCACTACACAAAAATTTCTGCTTGCATCAAGTTGTAATTTGACATGCCTGTTTCAATTGTACTTCACACAATTTTTTTTATAAAGTTTTATTAAAATCGTTAAGTTAGAACGTAAGATATCAGTAAAAGTGTGAATCGTTTATTCTATTTTAAACGTTTAGGCCCGCTTTAATAGTTTTAACGATCTTTAATTATTATTCATAGCGGTGTCGCTGTTGATTTTTCTAAAAACTGTTATTTGGAAAAAAAATGTTCGTCTTATCGAATAGGTGATGTTAGAATCTTTTCCCGTCCTGAAATTCCAATTTTACATTTTAAGTTGACGTTTATGCGTTTATGCAACGAACTTAGCCTGAGTATTAGTAAGAGGAACATGAATACCAAATTTTAACTAAATCGGTCAACTTTTACTCAAGTTATCGTCAGACACGTAAAGGTTACACACAGACAAACAGACAGACAGTCAGACAAGATGCATATTTGGTTGAATGTAAGAAGCTGCCTCACGCTCGCTTCTATTATCTGTTATATTATCTAATGGGTTACAGTGTCCACAGCTTCAGATAGCTTCTAGTCCAGTTAGTATTTAATTATTCGTATTCAGTTAATTATTGCTTAAGTTAAAGTATTAATTATAGAATTCAATCACGGTACTTCTTTAGTTTGACCCTGACCCTTCTAATAGGCAGTCGAAGCCCTGTTTATTCACTCCATTAAAATATAATTTGATAAACCTTTATATTATTATTTATTATGATTTATCTTTTGTTCCAGACTTTGACTTACTTGAAATATTTATCGACATCATCAAAAGTGAAGCCCGAGACTAAAGAATACGTCACCTCCAGCTCAGATTCCTCGTCAGATGCTGATAGGGTAGGTTTTCTTATCACTTATCCCTCGTAGCTCATAAAAACCTCTTGTGGTGAATTTCTTAAAGTCTACTATTGCTTGTATAAAAGCTAGTCTTTTTGTCTCAGCCTGTTGAATTATAAACTGAGAGAAGATTTAGTGTTAGAACTGGCAAAATTTTAAATCTAAACTTAATAGAAACGGAAATGAAATGTTGTGGGTTTCTTTATACAGTAGAGTCTCGCTAATCCGGGTTTGACAGGACCGGACCCAGTCCGAATTACAGAGTCCAGATTAAACGGGATCAGTTTTAAAATGTCTGTAAAACAACCTTTAGTTAGGTAAAACTATTAAAATCGAGGTTTATATCATAAAAATTACTTCTATTAGTCTCAAAAGCCCACTATATATATTTAAGGACTTTTCTGTCACCTGTCCGAATATCAAATAAATTAAATTAAAATGGCAATCTAATACGCATGAAATGAAATTCGAGCAACAGCTAATCATTTCACAAAAAGTTAAGACATCATAAACGTGGAACGTTGGAATGTACACCTGTAAACTATACTAGGAACAATTTTATAAATTTTAATAGACAATAAAAGCAAAATCCCCAATACAATTCATAAATCTAAACAGGCCCTAGTTCCAAATTGTACATAGTTTTTGGCCCATATACGGATGTCCGGACTAGCAGGGTCCGGCTTAGCGAGACTCTTCTGTAATTGAATAATCGGAAACAGTGACTAATGAAAGACAAGCTTTCCGCAAATTCTAAAACTAGCTGTAGAAACTTTTTTTTTCTTTCTAACTTTTATGTTTTAGACTAAATTTTTAAGTTTTTGGTAGAATTCATACTATGGAACGTTTAAATTTTAATTTAAATCAAATTATAATCACTATTTACTAAGGGAGACAGACAGATAAATATAAACTTCAGCGCCGGGACTCGAACCACGGACCTCCCCATCATTTCCAGTGTACGTGCTCCAGCCAATTAAACTACACTGAAGAATAATTTCCTCTGTCGATAACGTTACCTAGTCCCGAATTAAGCTTTCAAATTTTTCTACAAGTCTTAAAAGTCAACATAGCGACAGTAGTACTAGACCGAGAAATAATGCTTGTAATTATAAAGTACTCAATTAGTAACTGTTCTTAGTACAATCAATTAGAAATTCAATTTTAAGTTTTTGGTAGTATTTATACTACAGAACGTTTAAATTTTAATTAAAATCAAATTAAAATTATTACTTACAAGGTATCGCTATCGACAAAAGAAATTATTCTTCAGAGTAACTTAATTNTTAGAAATTCAATTTTAAGTTTTTGGTAGTATTTATACTACAGAACGTTTAAATTTTAATTAAAATCAAATTATAATTATTATTTACAAAGGGAGACAGACAGAGAAATATTGCTTGATTCGGGACTAGGTATCGTTATCGACAGAGGAAATTATTCTTCAGTGTAGTTTAATTGGCTGGAGCTCCCGCACTGGAAATGATGGGGAGGTCCGTGGTTCGAATCCCGGTGCTAGAGTCTATTTTTCTCTGCCTGTCTCCCTTTGTAAATAGTAATTATAATTTGATTTAAATTAAAATTTACATTTTTATTTACTGCCTCATTTATTGTTTTTTAGACAGGGGATTTTTATATTTATTTTATTTTTATTTTATATAGAGCTGGGTGATTTATGGGGTACTCTGAAGAGTAGTTCCTCTAATATTTTGACAACTTTGTAAGAATTATTTTCTATAAACGGTACAGATAATCGCTTGTAATTCGTTAGTAGATTATTTGAATAAGGCTGCTTTAGAACAGCAGAAATTGTTTGATTGTTAATTACAATTTTTTGGTGTGAATAGGTTCTTTGGTTTTTGAACTACATATCTTTCATGATGAGTCGCTATCTCAAATTAGAGAAAAACACGGGATCTTAAATGGATTCGACAATTTAATAGTGATACATAACTATTTTCATACATATTTTTTTTTTTTTCAGGGCCGCAGTGAATTTTGGAGAAGGAAAATGAGGACTTTTCATGGAATCCTCGATATTAATAAAGACGGTGTTGTTTCATTTGACGACTTTCAAATATTAGTGGACAGGTTTATTTATCTTGGACATTTGCAAGCACAACATCAGAAAGAATTTCGTGAAGTAGTCAAGGTAATTTTTTTAAAATGTCTAAATAAGCCAGCTGGATTCCTTTCCGGAATGTGTTGTGTTGATTGTTTATTTATTTATTTATTAATTATTGCCGAGTACCACTGTATGTACTATTTTATTAAAATTGTAACTTGTGCGTTTAATTTTAACTCGTGAGATGTATGTGTGTGTACTCATATATTACAAGATAGTAGATTTAGTAAAAGAAGGGAGAATAAAGTGTAAAAGTGATTCCCAAAAGATGCTACTACCAGATCGATTAAAAAAGATAAAATGAAGGAACTTTGGAACTCCCCCTCTAAACTATCGAAGAAAATGAAAAATTATCTTAAGATTAGATAAATACCGACATACTCACTTCTCCCAGCCTGAGAAGAAGTACAAGACTTTAGGTAAAGTAAAGTATAAGAACTCGATCTGAAGTTGAGATCATAGGGAAAAGCAAAACAAAAAATATTATTTCCAGTCGTATAGTACGAGGAAAATAAAAAACATATGTGACAGATTAGAAAACGGAGAAAAGATGAAACACATCATCTTTAAAAAATTTAAAATAACAGTTAAGACCGACCGAAACCTCAAACTACTAGGTGTGTAGAGAACACAACTTAGTAACAGGGCGACGATACTTGGATCCTACTCTGAAGGTGGCAATCCTTGCCAGCAAGTAATTCTTCCGCTCTTGGCTATAGGCCAGTGAAGAGGTAAAATAGAGTCTTTGATTACGGTTCCAATTTTGATTGGATCGGTTGGGGTATTGCACTTTTCCCTTGTTGGAAGAGTACGAAGGTACTTTAGATGCCAGCAACGCCAACATTGTTGAACACGGAGGTCCGATAGCTGATAACGAGAAGGATGATTATCAGGCTTGGAATTGTCAATGCGGGAATATTAGGCAAAGGCGCCTGTAGAAAGAAGTGTGCAGGTGTGAGAGGATAGAGATCATTAGGATCACTAGTCAATAGACCTAGAGGGCGACTATGTAGAAGGGCCTCAACTTGAGCAAGTATTGTAGAGAACGCCTCCAGTGTCTAGGTATACCATGTCAAGTTGTAAACAAGTGTGACTTAATGGACCTGACCTGTCATTCCCAAATACCCCCATGGTGGGGAGCGGAAAGAGGACTTGTTCTGAAATTTATATGTCTAGATAATTATTAATTTGCCAGTTCAAGATTTTATTCTTTGTTGTTAGTTAACTGATTGAGCCGAGCGAAGCGAAGCTCTTATTCTACACTTTGCATTTGGTTGGACACATACTCCTCCCAAAAGGCTGAACCGATCCACTCAAAATTCGGCACAGTCGTAGTGACCGACCACAGGAAGGTATAAATCTGAAATGCTCCAAATTGGTATACTGTATTGGTACACCAAATTAGTATATGCCCTTTATTATGCATGTCTTTGGAAAGCTCTTTAAGAGTACAGTTATTGTCGTTCTGTTCACTTTTTGTCAATTTTCATCAAAGAGGGGGGTAAAATAGAAAAACAGGATAAAAATGCTTTTTAATTAAAAATTTGAAATATTACTGTTTTCGATCTGATTTTAGCCGTGTTTATAAATTTAAATGTTTTTATTGTTTAAAATTAAAATACACTATCAGCTCGATTTTGCAAGCGGACAACTGCTTTGCAGCATAGTATATTTCATCAAGGCGAGAATGGGCACTGATGAAATTAGTTCTACAGTCTGAATATAGTGTGTCAACAGGACCACGTCAAGCTAAAAATCTTTTAATGGCATTGAGGAATATTTTAGTGGGCAGAGTCAATACTATTTCAACATATGATTTCTGCTCCTTGATTCCTCTTCTTCTATATGGTGTTACATAAAATGGGCCGGCATTATCTACGCCGGTATGAAGAAATAAATTTAGGTCTCCCTAAGGGGAAAATAGGATGCTGCTTACTGCTTAGAGCGGAAACAAGTATTTACAGGTGTCAAGTCTTTCTTCTCGGGCACCCAGGATCCAATATTTTTTACAGAGTAAATCAAGGACTAGATTAGGACCTGTGTGCAAATTAGATAAAAGGCTTTGTAAAAGGGGAAACCCCTCCAAGGATTAATGTAAGAAGGTGCAATAGGTTCTCTCCTTTGTCCCCCTTATTCGCCTATTAAGAAATGTCAATATTTTCATATAGGACACCCTGCAGTGAGTGAGTTACACACCCTGCTAGAGTTGCAACCATTTTCAGTATATTCCATCACTAAAATAAATATTAACTCTAGCCACACCTAGGGTGCATATTACCCATGGTACATCATTTTACTTTCGACAGATTGTGTTAGGAATTGGACTTCCCAAACTGTGAAATTTTCAAACAATAGCATAAGCGGTACCATTTTTATACATTATTGCATTGCAGTTTGGCGTACATTAAATTATAGAATGTGTTTAATAGTCATCAAATTATACTTAAAAAAAAAATGTTTAATTTTTGTATTCTGATTTCAGAACATGTGGGAAGAACGGTGGGGCAATATTAACCCATACAACCTAGTCACCACGGAGCAGTACTTGGAGGATATGTACCACATAGTAAACGACAAGCAGCTCAGGAAAAAAGTTCATCATTTCTTACCCTACCTATTCAAGGTTTCTATATTTAACATTCTTTTATCTTGTTGTAACAAGAAAAATCAAGTCTATTTTAAAAATATAATTATACACCTGTTTTTATTTATAAATTTATTTTGGCATTTTGGTATGTTTGAGCCAAGTTCCTAATGCCGATTGTTGATTAAAGGTCTATTCACCCACATCAGTCACAGTACGTCTCTGTTCTGTCAGTTCCAAGAAGTATATGAACTTCACAGTCCATATGGACAGTATATGAACTTCACAGTCCATATGGACAGTATATGAACTTCACAGTCCATAATGACAGTATATCAACTTCACAGTCCATATGGACAGTATATCAACTTCACAGTCCATAATGACAGTATATGAACTTCACAGTCCATATGGACAGTATAT
>KZ651754.1:3346-29476 GCA_001010745.2 Gerris buenoi
TCACCTATCAAGTGATAAACTAACATCAACTTGATTAAAGGTCTACTAACTAATTTTGTACTTTGTACTTATGATCATGAAAATCACATTAGTCACTAAAATGGGCAGGACATGGCCGCTTTCCACCGGCTTTTTTTTTTCAAATGCCCACTGCCAAGCCGTGTTCCAGCACCCAAGAGAGTTTCCCGTTAGGCACACTCACCACCGGCTTTCAGGCAGAGATCTACGCCATCCTAAAGGTGGTAAGACAGCCTGAGGTTGTGGATGCAACAGTTAAGTCTATAGCTATATGCTCGGATAGCCAAGTGGCACTACACACTCTCAATGCTCCTGGTGATACCTCTGCACTGGTGAGGGAGTGTCAGGAGACACTAGAGATGCTGGCCGAGAGTAAGAAGGTAACACTGCTCTGGGTCCCAGGACACCAAGGGAAAGATCAGGTAAAATCAGCCATTAAGAAGTGGGTGTGGGATGAAGCAGATAAGGAATGGTTAAGCACAGAGGAATGCAGGCAGTCTAAGATGTTACTGCCGAAAATAAATAAACGGAAAACCAGATGGCTGCTAGGACTGAGCAGGACCAACCTGAGTAATCTGGTCGGAGTGCTAACTGGACACTGCAGGCTCAGGAGGCATCTGGCATTACTGAAAGTAGAAGAGGACCCCACATGTCCAGTATGTGGTGAGGAGGAGGAAACAGCTTACCATTACCTGGGAGTGTGTGAAGGATATGGGAGATAACGCTTCCATATCTTAGGGAATGGAGAAATTAGGGAGAGGGAACTTGAAACTCTGAAGTGGCAAGATATCCTCTCCTTTATAATCCAAACTAAAAGGTTTGAGGATGAGGTGGAGGTGGTTTGAGGGGTGTGGGAATGCCTGGAGTTGGCAAAAAGGATCCAAAGATGGTCTGTTTGCCAGGCTTGGCCTCCCCGCCCTTACTACTACTACTACTACTAATGGCCGCTTTCCACCGGCTTTATTTTATTTATTTATTTATTTTTTTCAAATGCCCACAGCCAAGCCGTGTTTCGCAGACGAACTTAGTCACCACATATTCTTAAAAGGCACCAAGATTTACTTATACACAAAATTCTAGCTTGATGTTAGTTTGACACTTTTTTGCATGTCTTTAACATTACCAAACAGGACGTGAGAAAGCTATGTGCCACACTAATCGATTGACTATGTTATTTATTGTTACTATATAGAGTAAAGAATTCATACTGAGGCTTAGTTAGGTTATAAAGGAGAGCAGTTGGCTAAGTCATCAATAAGGGAAAGCAGCATCATGCGTGGTCACATCTTGGATGGGTAACCACAGATACGGCCTTCATTCCTGGACAGCCAACTATACTTTTACTAACTACACTATAGCTTTTATACTGCTTTAAGATATTTATATTTACCTGAGTTAGCTCCGCTTCTGAAGACCGAAGGTTGATCCTTATATTGTAAGTAGTACTGGACATGACCCATCTCGTGATGAACAGTTGTGAATTGGTCCTGTGTCACTACAGTGCACATTTTGATCCTAAACAAAAAATAAAATAAACAGCTTGGTATACCGGTGAAATCCGCGTCACGACGAGGTTGAAGTACCACGTTTCGCTTTCACTGCTAAAAGCATCATCAGGGGTGCATCGTGGTGTTGACTCGAAGCAAACACAAGCTGTACTAACGACTGGAGAGAAAAACGGCGTATTTATACTGGTAAAAGGGGGAACACCGACAAAGGCAGCACCTGCGTGATTACATCATCCCGACAAAGGATCACCTCGAGTAATGGAACACCCAGGTACAATCTAAGGTCTAGGAAACCAGTATAAATATGCAGTTCTTCTCTCCAGTCGTTAGTGCATCCTACGTTTGCTTCGAGTCAACACCATAATGCACCACACCCCTGAAGATGTTTTTAGCAATGGAAGCGAAACGTCGGACTTCAACCCCTTCGTGACGCGGATTTCACCGGCTTTTATTACGAGTCTACCCGCGGAAGCCTACGCACCAAGTTAACTAATAAAATGAATAAGGTACCGAATATGACTTATCTCATGATGAATAGTTGTGAAATCGTCCTGTGTCACTACAGGATTGATTTTGGTACACAGGGGTACGGGGTACAAATGTCAAAGTAATGAATACCCTAATACAGTAATTGTTGTTATGTACAGTTTTGTCATATTTTCATTTAGGAGGGGGGTAAATGGAAAAACATAGCTATATCTTATATATATAAAAAGAAGAGTGTCTATGAGTGTCTTTTATACAAATCTACAGTTTTATCCTATTTAATGAATATTTAAAAACTTTTCCTTTAAAACAAGGCGAAGGTCACTGCCTAAATGAGAATACGACGTTAAAATGTTGGTCCACAGAAGTGCGGGGTACAAATGTTAAAGTATTGGATACCCTTCATGATGCATACCGTTGAAAAGCTCTTTAAGACTGCAGTATTTGTTGTTATAGGGGTAAAATGGAAAATATATCTATGTCCATGTATAACAAACTAATAATTGTTGTATCTATGTACTCTGATTGGGCTCAAATTTTGTATTTTCACTGAATGAGTAGTCCAGACAACGAATTCAAGTTTAGAAAATTTTATATCTGTTTGGCTGTGCGTCAATCACGTCCAAATGGCTGAATGGATTTTGGAGGTTCTTGGGTACAAGCTTGAGCTCAATTCTGCGGTTGATATAGGCTGTAAAGCTTTATATGGAACGTAGAACGGGGCTTCTAAATAGATTTCAAAATTCTAATTTAATTTTTTATATAAATTGTATTTAACCAAAATTCCAGAAGAAAAATACCACTGCTTTTCCTTTTTATAAATTTAAGAAGTTTTATTCAGTAGTAGGAATCAATTACTAATTTAGGATATTAGAAAATTATCTTATCAAAGGGGAGGGAGTATAGAAATAAGGTGGAGGGATAGAATCTAGATATTCTCTCTTAGTAAAATAAATTAATGTTTCTTGGTGGTAATTTATAAATCTATTTAATTAAAAATAAAACGCCCAGTAGCGAAGCACGGGTATTTATAAGATACTATATTATATTATAAGTACATTATACTACTAATATAAGATACTGGACATGACTCATCTCATGATGAATTGTTGTTAAATCGTGCTGTGTCACTACAATGCACATTTTTATCCTAGTGTTAAACAACAAATAAAATACATAAGGTAATGAATATGACCCATCTCATGATGAATTAAACATTTTCCAGCTCTTGACAATATCAGGGGAAAATTTTTGGGGTTAGCAATACTAAACAGTGAGATTTTTGTTAAATACGGTAATAGGCTGAATACGTGATTTTCCTCTTCCACAAATTCAATTTTATACAAGTGAAAGAGGCAAAATCTGCATCACAGCCTGATCAAATCGTTCATTTGATTGAAGAAGTTGCCAATATTGCCGGAAAATTAAATTTATAAGTGGATGATGATGTCAATCAGATGGATTTACACAATCAGGAGCTGATAAGTAATGAGCTCGTAGAAATGAGTGAGTTAAACATTGAAAAACCTAATTGATCTACCAACTTCAATCTGAAGATCAAATGAAAGTTGCAAACTTAACTGTAGGTCTGAGTTTAATTGATAATGGGTAACAAGTTTTGGAAAAAATTGACGATTCTGCTACAAAACAGGTAATAAAAAAAATGATCAGCATGCTACAAAGAAATTTTGCGTGAAAAGCAAAAATCTTTTCATCCGTCAGAAGATGAGATCCGTTAGATTTTCTGATTGTTAATCACTCGAAACCCTGATCAAAACACTTAACAAAAAGGATAAGGATCAGCATCGCCATAAAATGGTAAGTATTAAGTGAAGTTGAGTCAACCATGTTACAAATGGCAATAATATAATCAGTTTATACAGCTGATGATTATGTGAAGTGACGACTAAAGGTGGGGTAGATATCCTGCATTTTATACGCGCTTCAGAATAATCTATAATCTACAGGAGGTCGCATAAGATGGAAAGCATTGATTCCAAACCAACTTTCTCGCGTCAAAGCTAACCTGAATAAAACCTTCCCCTCCTCTTCCCTCTTGTTTATATTAATATTTGATTTCATTTTATGAGTCATCCATTAGCATAGTACATTTTAAATACACACTTATTCTTCATTTTACAACCATCCTTTATGAAAGTTAGTATTATATTTGAATGATACATTTGTCTTTTTATAACCTGAATGGAATACTGCGAAAGGGCACAAAGCTGGGGGAAAACACTGAGTGACGTCTCTCCGTCTTCAATTTTTTTTTTTTTTTTTTTTTTTTATCCATATGGATCAAACGCGCGTGAAAAAAACGCATGCTATGTACCGCACCTAACTGGTTGTTTGTCAATTCTAATGTGTTTTTAATGGAGCGAGTCTATTGGTTTGAATCTTAGACCATGTATATACATAGACACGCCACGTCAATCACTCAGTGAGACCAACATCTTTCCTGGGCTGTGACGTCACGAACGGGTAAAAACTTCCAGTTTGACATAATAAGATAAACAAAGAATAATTAAAAAGAAACAAGCGTATCAAACAAAACTCTGAGATTGACAGTAGCAGTCACCACCGGGCAAAACTGTCAAAACATGTTGTTCTCAGGGTTGTATAAGTATATACAATGGTGGGTCTAGGTATATACATGGTCTAAGGTTTAAATTTATAATATAAATTCCCACTTATCACTAATTCACACTAATTATAATTAAACTCCCACTAAACCCTCAATACAGTGTTGACAATTGTAGAGTGAGATATTATCTCACTCTACAATTGTCAACACTGTATTGAGGGTTTAGTGGGAGTTTGTTTTTGTTAGGCAAGTCATTTACATGTTATACTTGTTCACTGTGTATATTTAAGTCATGTATATTGTATGTTGAACATGTTATGTGTATATTCTCAGGGTGTATATTATTGTAGTTAGATGTTTCATTATAACTAACAGGTTATGGGCCCAGCTCACTTCCACACGTGTCATCCACTGCATACGAGTATATGAGAGTTGTATATGCACATTCACAGGCACAGGCTTAAGCTAATTACGCCATTTTCACAGATAGTTAAGGGTTATTAGTACTTAGTTTGTTAGAGCATTACCTGAAGTCTTCGCCGTTGTGAAAGTCCCAAGCAGAAGCGTGGCAAACGAGATCCCTTCCATCCTTTGGCTTCTCTATGATGGAGTTCTTCCAGAACTGTTCAGGCATGGGGCTCAGGTTCAACGATACGAAGAAATCTTCAGCCATTTTGAACATCTTCAGTGGGGTATAACCCTGAAATGGAGAGAAAATTGTTTGGTAACCCATAACCAGAATATAGGTATATTTTTTCAGAGAGAAATTATTTGAGTTTAATTTATCTGCTGTTTTGCATCAATGCAGACACATTGAGTTTAAACTAGAGGTCTGAATCTGATAAAATTTATCCTTGGTGAAATTGAGAGATGTATTTGAGCTCCAAATTTTAGGGCGTTAAAAACTTAGAAAAAAGTGACATTTATTTCTCGTAATAATGTTTTTGACGATTTAGCTTTAAAAAATCTAAAATGTAATTCATAAATACAAATCAGAAAAGAGGTTTTTAAAAAATGTCTGTCCGTGGAGACGCTTCGAGCCTATAAACTACCTTGCCTATTTTGACGAAATTTACCATACGTGTTCAGAAAAATAATATTCCGAGGTAAAATCGGGAAAAGTATTTCAGCTCCATGTTTAGGTGTGCTACCCAAAAACTCTGAAAAACGCGAAAAAAAAAAACCTGGAACAAGGTTTGATTTTGGCGTATTAATATGAGAGAGTTTGTTTAAGTTGTCTCGCACCGATTTTTTTTTTTTTTAATTGTGTTAGTTCTTTGTTTTTTCCAAGCAGAAATAGCATTTTTGTTACTCTGTCTATTCTCCATCAATTTTGTGGATTTAATGCTCATATTTCTTCTAAAATAATGTGATATCAGAAAGGCCTCAAACAGGGCGACAATTAGTATAGCCAGACCTAAGGCTCAACCAACAGCTACTAGAGAAAAAAACTGCTGCAAGAGAAACAAACTGCACTAGAGAAACAAACTGCTACTAGAGAAACAAACTGCTACTAGAGAAACAAACTTCTACTAGAGAAACAAACTGTTACTAGAGAAACAAACTGTTACTAGAGAAACAAACTGCTACTAGAGAAACAAACTGCACTAGAGAAACAAACTGCTACTAGAGAAACAAACTTCTACTAGAGAAACAAACTGTTACTAGAGAAACAAACTGCTATTAGAGAAACAAACTGCTACTAGAGAAACAAACTGCTCAAAATTAAGGCTTTTGGAACGAAGTTCCTTATAGCACATTACAGCGTCTGGAGCCTGGGAATGAATCCGAAAAAAACCTACGTCACAAAACCGACCATCACTAAATCCACTGATGATAACTTGAGTAAAAGAGGATCGATTTAGTTAAAATTTGGTACAAAGTACACATGTTCATGTTACAAATTTCAATCAACGTTATTACCGATATCTTACATTCTAACGTAATGATTAATAATAATTCATACATATCGCCTAAAGTACAATTGAATAAGGCATGTAAAATTTCAACCTAATACAAGCAGTAGGTTTTGTGCAGGTAAGTGATATATTTTATAATAATTTAAATCGTTTCTGGCCGGCGGAGTGTGAGGGAACAGGATTCCTCACTACAACCATCTGCTTTAACTATAAACTCGTTATAATTTAAAAACATTTCTTAATATTTAATACAACAATATTGCAAGAAGCTCACTTCAATGATAAAGAAATTATTTTCTTTTAATTTTGCCTTAACTCCGCTAAGTAACAATTAACAATTAGTGACTTTTAATTTTGTCTCTTTACTATCTCCACCATGTATAAGTAGTTATGCATCGTATTCTGAGCAGTATGATCTTATAATTTATATTTAATAAAAGCGTAAGGAACTTCGTTCCTAACGGGTGTCCCACGACACCACACGATCTTTTCTTTCTTTCTTTATCCGGCGCTACAGCCCGCAGTGGGATTTGGCCTCCATTACAATTCGCCTCCAACCGGTCGTCTTCTTTGGATGTTCAGCCTCTAACGCCCATAATTGCTTAAGTCCTGAAGGACTCCGTCCATCCATTTGTAACGGGGCCGTCATGCCCTCCTTCTCGAGTGCAATCTTGATCTGGCAATCCTAGCAGGCATCCTATACTCACCCATACGCTGAACGTGTCCCAACCACCTTAGTCGTTGTGCTTTTACAAAGCGTACGATGTCCTGCCCTTGCATTATCTGGTCGATCTCCTGGTTACTACGCCACCTCCAAACGCTTTCTTCTCTCACTGCTCCATAAATCCTTCTCATTACTCTTCTTTCAAATATTCTTAGAGCATTGCTGTCTGCTGCTGTGAGAGTCCATGTTTCAGATCCATATGTGACTATTGAGCGGACTAGTGTCTTATAAATTCTAAATTTACTACTTCTGGAGATGTACTGATTTGTAAATAGTTTTCTGTTAGCGAAATATACTCTTTTTCCTGCTTGTATTCTCTCAGCGATGGCGGCACTCATGTCGTTATCACATAGCTGAAGTTGCTTAATGAATTAACCCAAACAATACTTTGGAATGTGTCCTTTGTGTGTGTACAGTGGTGTGTGTTTCATACTTTTATTTCATGCTTTTTTTTTTTTCGCTAGCAATGCAAAATGCACCAGTTTTGAGGTTTGTATATTATCTTTGGCTAAACATAAAATAAGTATTTACCACCAATCCAACAGCGATATGCTCAGATAATGAACTAAAATGGAACCGGATAAATTAAAGTAAATATTTTAACAATTAATTTTAACGTTTTTCAACTATTTAATTTAAAATGCTTTTATCACCTGTTTGATCATTTCGTCCGTCACATCGACAGATGTTTTCCCAGGGTAAGGTACTGTCAGGTCTAGAGTGTTCATCCAGTTTTGAGCCCACATGTTACCTGAAACATAATCAAGCTATCAATATCTGTTCTTGTTACTTGGACTGTTATTGATTCCGTTCCTTTATAAAATAACAATAACAGAAGATGGTCTGTTATTGTTATAAAATCTGTTCTGTTATCTGGGCTGTTATAACATGAACTGTTATTCGATAACAGACAGAGGCTTAACTAAGAAATCCGCCCCCCCCCCAATATTGAAAATGCGCCCTATATAGCTTACAATAGCTATAGGTATAGGGGATAGCTTACAAAATTTACACTACCCCTCCTCCTCATTCTTTTCCCTCTTCGTTAGTCATTTTGGCACTGATGAAGTGAGGATGATGAAATAATATGTTCAATAAACTCATTGCTGCATTTTATTTATTAAAACATTATAATATAATAGAGTGCTCTTTAATGATGTTATCCTTTTACGACATATTATTGTTAAATTTATTTATCGCCCTCCACTTGTAAACATTGCTGTCCTGAGCGGGAGGTAATGTTCAATATTACAGCCCTGGGGCTGGTAATAATGTATGGTTTATCCATTACAGTGCCGCTAATTTAGTTCGAGAAGCGGCCGCTTCCTGGCCGGGCCGCGGCGTGCAGGAAGTGCTAGTAGTACTCAGCGTCAGCTGTTCAATTTGTAAACAATCAATATTTTTATAATTGCGGTTTGTTTTGGTAATGATTTAACCTTGATATGCGTTTATTGTTTTTGAAGATTACGGCAAAATAGTTTTTTGAAGTTAGTGTACATGTGGTGAGCGATAAAATTGTGTACGCACCGCGAGCAGTAAGCGCTATGACAGGCCTCGGGCGTTAACGCACTCGTGCTTTCAAACTTCGCCCTCGGCCTGTAATAACACCCTTACTGCTCTAGTTGCGTAAATAGCTATTAATTTTCTTCTTTTCTTTTTAAATCTATAATTTTCTATTTCTTACAAGAATTATAGAATCAATTTAGCAAAAATTAAAGAGCTCAGACGGTTTAAAATAATCTGGGATTATCTGCAGGCTAGTTACGACAAACCAAACCATCTAAATTTCATAAAAATCAGATGAGTACTTCTGAATATAAAATCCTGACTTATCCCACAGTTTTGTGACAGGGATTTAGTTGCTTTAAAACTAGACGGGAGTCACATGGGACTAGAAGGAAGGGACATTGTGGTCTGCTCCCTGTATCTACCTTATGACTCTCCTGAACCTCCACCTTCAGCTATCTTAATGGACTGGGTTCGTTTTTGTACCAATGGTGGTTTTCCCCTCTTGGTTGGGTGTGATGCTAATGCTCACAACTTGGTATGGGGTAGTACTGATACTAACCCAAGGGGAAGAGCTTTACTTGAATATCTGACAAGCTCTGAGCTCTATGTTCTTAACCGTGGAGCCGTTCCAACCTACTTCACGGAAAGAAGGAAAGAGGTCATTGACATCTCTTTCTGCACTCAAGAACTTGTGTCCAGAGTGATGGATTGGTCTGTATCACTTTAAGAGTCCCTTTCGGACCACAGATACATCCTTTTTAAAATAAAGGCTCCAGTGCTAGAGGAAATAAAGTATCGTAATCCCAGATCAACTGACTGGGAGCTATTCCGAGAAGTACTGGAGAGTGAATTGGACAGCGTGGGACACTGCCCGAGCAGCCTAATTGAAACTGAAACGTACATCTCCGGTTTTACTAAAGCTATAATCACAGCTTATGATGCAAGCTGTGATCTGAAAATTCGCTCTAAGAAGATTTTAGTTCGTGGATGGACTCCTTTGACGGAGAAACTTAGGAGGCAAGTTAAGCGACTTCTTAATAGAGCAAAAAGAAATAACTTGCCAATTCTATGGGAAAATTATAAAACAGCCCGTAGAGCGTACAAGGCGCAGATTAGGAAGGCAAAACAAGAAGCTTGGAGGTCCTATTGTGCGAATATTAGTGAGGTAGCGCCTGCTGCTATATTTCACCGCATCCTCTCTAAATCGCCTGCTTTGATCAATGGACCTCTCCTAATCAACGGAGAGATTTTCTCCTCTACAGAGGAAGAAGCTCTCAAGCATCTTCTGGATTCTCATCTACCAGGATGTCAGCTACTCAAAGACAGTGACACCCCCTATCAACTTCCCTCAAGTTTGCCAGCTGGAGGCTCAGAAGTTGCGAATTTGGTCGTTACTGAAAACAGGGTAAGATGGGCAATCAGAAGATTTGCTCCTTACAAATCTGCTGGACCGGAGGAAGTCATGCCGGTTATGCTTCAGCAGGGGCTTGACTTAATTGTAGGGAGCCTTACTAAGGCTCTTAGGATCTTCCTTACTCATCAGGCAGTTCCTCTGTCCCGGAGTGAAGGTGGTATTTATTCCTAAGCAGGGTAAAACAGACTTTACCCTCAGCAAATCATATCGTCCAATTAGTCTCACTTAGTTCTTTCTTTTGGAGAGATTGGTAGACAGGTACTTCAGGGATAACTTGGCGATTCCCCTGAGCATGCAGCAATACGCCTATCAAGCAGGCAAATCATGTGATCTGTGCTGCTCTTCACCATCTTGTTAGGAAGATTGAAGGGACCCTTAACACCAAGAAAGTGGCCTTAGGCTTGTTCATGGATATCGAGGGAGCCTTCAACTGTGTTCCTGTCGAGGCAATTGGCAATTTGTCAAGCGACAGGTGAACATGGGATTGACGAAGTACTAATCGGATGGATAAAGTCTATGTTATCTCTCAGATTAGCGAGAGCTCAACGTAATGGCTGTACTTTAAGTGCAGTGGTTAATCGAGGCTGTCCGCAGGGTGTAGTTCTTTATCCCCTCCTGTGGTGCTTCGTACTAGACAGCCTTATTGAACTCCTTCAAAGAGAGGGATTTTACATCCAAGCGTTTGCTGATGATGTTGTGGTATTAATATGCGGTAAGCTTATTAACACTATTTTTGAGCTGGCTCAAAGAGCTCTTCGTACCATCGAGAGACGGTGTGGGAGAAATGGTCTAGGGATCAATCCAAACAAGACAGTTGTAGTACCATTTACTCGCAAGAATGAGCTAGACGGTAATCTGGAACTTCAACTTGGCGGGAAAACCCTGGAGCCTTCTAAGTCTGTGAAATATCTTGGAGTAACCTTGGATAGGAAGCTGACTCTGGCAAAACACCTTGAGTCCAAGGTAAACAAGGCCTTTGCATCCTTTTGGGTGTGCAGAAGGGCTATGGGCCCCACATGGGGCCTACAGTCTTCAGCAAAAGTACATTACTGGATTTACTCTGCAATGGTAAGGCCAGTGCTTTCCTACACATGTATTGTCTGGTGGCCTAGACTGTCTGTTACTACCTCCAAACGATCACTAGAACATCTTCAAAGGACAGCTTGCTTAGGAATTCTCAGAGCAATGAGGACAGCACCAACTCTAGCATTAGAAGTTTTTAGCATTAGAAGAGAGAACTCTTTAAAAATATGTTAATATATTAATAAATATAACCTAGTGAATGAAGTAGTAAGTACTAACCAAGAAGGTGGGCAGGAATAGGTTCGTCTTTAGGTACAACATCATCTCCGTAGTGCTTATTAAGTTTTCCCCTAACGTAAGCATGTAAGTCCTTGTATAGAGGCTCCATATTAAGCCATAGAGCTTCAATTTCCTGTTCAAAAATCGGCGATTCAAATTCATCTATATCGTGGTCAGCTGCATTACTGAAATCTAATACAATTAAATAAAATATTAGTAAAATTTCAATTAAATTTAGTAGTTTACATTCTAGGTTTTCAGATGAAGTTCATGTTACATGTAGAGGTGGTTAAAGGTGGTAAGAGAGGATTTAGAGGTGATTAGATGTTTATAGAGGTGGCTTGATGGAGTTAGAGGTGGTTAAAGTTGGTGGGAGTTGGTTAGATATGGTTAAGGGGGGGTAAAAGAAGGTAAGATGTGGTTAGAGGGGAGTTAGATGGGGTTAGAGGTGGTTATAGGTGGTTACAGGTGGTTAGATGTTGTTAGAGGTGCTTAGAGGGGAGATAGATATGGTTAGATGGGGAGATAGATAGAGATAGATGATGTTAGAGGTGGTTAGAGAGGAGATAGATGATGTTAGATGTGGTTAGAGAGGAGATAGATGATGTTAGAGGTGGTTAGAGAGGAGATAGATGATGTTAGATGTGGTTAGAGAGGAGATAGATGATGTTAGAGGTGGTTAGAGAGGAGATAGATGATGTTAGATGTGGTTAGAGAGGAGATAGATGATGTTAGAGGTGGTTAGAGAGGAGATAGATGATGTTAGATGTGGTTAGAGAGGAGATAGNCATTAATACGAAGTTGACAGACACTATCAATAATTCTGTGTAAAATGTCTGTTTAAAATAATTTTTGAAATTTGACCACAAGCTTTGATTCTCCAATACAAGGGGAAGCCCTTTTAACTAATTTGACATAACCATTCTTGAACAACGCGTCAAATACAAGGTAGCAACACCATTGTCACAATGAAGCTTTCCCCTACTTTTAAAACACAGTAATCAATGAAACAAACTGAATTGAATACATTTTAACCGCAGGAAGTACAAAAAAAGTAACGAGTTTATACATTTTAGTTCAATCTTAAAAGGACAGATTTTATAGCTTGATGATAAAGCCACTTGAAGATGCGTCCACATAAAAAGAGTAACAAGTAATGTTTACTTACGTGACTCGGATTCAGCTTTACTACTGAAATTGCAACATGCAATTATATCACATAGAGTTACCTACAGGTATAAAAGACAAGATGATTTTATCTATGTTGTAACAATATAATAATATAAATTTAAAATTAAGAGCAGTCATGATTTCGTAAAATGTTAAGTAATTTCTGTATTACAACTTACTTCCATGGGATTCAGAGTTGTTGAATTATTCATATCGTTAAAGTGGTGTTGTTTAATCTAGTATTAACATTGTCTATTTTAACTGAGTTAATCATTCGTATATTTGCACGGCTTTATATAGTGATTCACTAAAATAACATGAATTAAATATTTTACTTGGATAGGAATTTAGTATGTTAATCTTCTCTATTTAATTGAATGAATAAATAATTAAACGAGTACGTTTTCATTTAAAATTAACTTAGCCGTGACAAAGTGATTGCAAAATGATACCAATACAAGGGTAATAGGTCAATTATTTTGCGGGATTATTTTACTGTTAATTTTTGTTTCATAATTATGCTGGATCTCATTATTTATTCCACACGATCTTATCAAGGATTTGAAAAACTTCGAAGAATTTCTTGGTTTGTACAGGACTATAACCCAAATTTCCATTGAGCAGCAAGATTATAAGAGTTACGAAGGGATGGGATATACAAGAGAAATAACATAATTAAAATTACCGCAATAGAAATTATATTAACCTGTGGAGAATTGGGGGGATTCTGATTGTTAGAATCTGGCCTGCCAATAAAGCACGATAACCAAGAGGGCGGGGAAAATATGGTGAACCCAGAAAAACGTGAATAGATATAAATTATATTTTGAATTAATAAATAAAATAGTTTTGTAGGTTAAAATAAAAACTGTTTCACCTGCGGTTTTGATGGCTTGAGAGCGGGAAGCGGAGATTTCGGCGTTGGACGTCCATATGACGAAGAATTAAGGTGGGATCATGATTTTTTTGGTCTTAAACACGCGTAGTTCGATCGCGAACGCGGGCTAATACATACTTTTTAAATTGACTGCGGATTAAAGATCTACCATCCCATGAGGCCGGCCGGCACTCAGCTCCCTCTGGTCGGGCGATGTAGTTACCCTATCCTACACAGTCGAGGTTCGGTGGAAGAGAGATCGAGACGCGGATGTAGCCCCACAACCCAGCGGCGGGCGCTAGAGGGGCGGTAGGTAAAAATGGCGTGATGGCGTAGACAAATCAGAAGGCAGGAAACTCACTGTAGGCGTTATCTTCCTTGGGCGATGATAAAAATAGATACGTATATATGGAAATATATATATATATGAATTTATATAAAAATATAGAATTTTTAAAAACAAAATAAAAATAACGTTCCTAAATTCACCAGGGGAAGAATGTGTGGGGATTCCAGGGGGGAAGAATGTTTTTAAACATTTACATGGAATTTATTTAATGTTATTATTATGTAACCGCATAAAGTTTGAAGATGACCTAAGAGAAGGTCGAAATATAGCCAGTATCTACTGAAGAAGATAGTATTATTATCCCTGAAACCTATTTTAAACCAAATGTCTTTCTACCCACCTCTAAACACCTCTGACCATCTCTAACCACCTCAAACCATTTCTACCCACCTCTGTCCACCTCTAACCACCTCTAACCATTTCTACCCCCCTCTAAACACCTCTAACCATCTCTAACCACCTCTAACCATTTCTACCCCCCTCTGACCACCTCTAACCATTTCTACCCACCTCTAACCACCACTAAACACCTCTGACCACCTCTTACCATTTCTACCCACCTCTAACCATTTCTACCCACCTCTACCCACCTCTAACCACCTCTAAACACCTCTGACCACCTTTAACCACCTTCAACCACTTTTAACCACCTCTATAATACACTAAGTAAGATGACAGACTCACAGCAAATGAGTTCCTTGCTTTAGAGAAAGTAATCATTAAGTTAATTTAACTTACTGTTAAGATTAGCTGCTTCATTAGAAAGTTGGACAAACTCATTATAGTACTGCCTCATCTTTTTTCCCGAGTTATCTCTCCAGGCTTGCCAATAGTAAGCAAGTTCCTTGGGATCTCTGCTTGTCTTTAGTATCTCAGTCAGCTCTACCAACATAAACAAACAAAATTTTAAATATAAATACTTAATGATCAAAAAGTTCGTTGCTTTGACTGAGATTTTGTGGTAATCAAATATAATGATGGTTTGTATCACTTTTGAAAAAGAAATAACACTGTATTATAATACAGTAATATAATAAAGTATAATACAGTATTATAAAGTATAATACAGTATTATAAAGTATAATACAGTATTATAAAGTATAATACAGTATTATAAAGTATAATACAGTATTATAAAGTATAATACAGTATTATAAAGTATAATACAGTATTATAAAGTATAATACAGTATTATAAAGTATAATACAGTATTATAAAGTATAATACAGTATTATAAAGTATAATACAGTATTATAAAGTATAATACAGTATTATAAAGTATAATACAGTATTATAAAGTATAATACAGTATTATAAAGTATAATACAGTATTATAAAGTATAATACAGTATTATAAAGTATAATACAGTATTATAAAGTATAATACAGTATTATAAAGTATAATACAGTATTATAAAGTATAATACAGTATTATAAAGTATAATACAGTATTATAAAGTATAATACAGTATTATAAAGTATAATACAGTATTATAAAGTATAATACAGTATTATAAAGTATAATACAGTATTATAAAGTATAATACAGTATTATAAAGTATAATACAGTATTATAAAGTATAATACAGTATTATAAAGTATAATACAGTATTATAAAGTATAATACAGTATTATAAAGTATAATACAGTATTATAAAGTATAATACAGTATTATAAAGTATAATACAGTATTATAAAGTATAATACAGTATTATAAAGTATAATACAGTATTATAAAGTATAATACAGTATTATAAAGTATAATACAGTATTATAAAGTATAATACAGTATTATAAAGTATAATACAGTATTATAAAGTATAATACAGTATTATAAAGTATAATACAGTATTATAAAGTATAATACAGTATTATAAAGTATAATACAGTATTATAAAGTATAATACAGTATTATAAAGTATAATACAGTATTATAAAGTATAATACAGTATTATAAAGTATAATACAGTATTATAAAGTATAATACAGTATTATAAAGTATAATACAGTATTATAAAGTATAATACAGTATTATAAAGTATAATACAGTATTATAAAGTATAATACAGTATTATAAAGTATAATACAGTATTATAAAGTATAATACAGTATTATAAAGTATAATACAGTATTATAAAGTATAATACAGTATTATAAAGTATAATACAGTATTATAAAGTATAATACAGTATTATAAAGTATAATACAGTATTATAAAGTATAATACAGTATTATAAAGTATAATACAGTATTATAAAGTATAATACAGTATTATAAAGTATAATACAGNGGACAAAGAAATGTCGTATTTTTTAATATTATTATTGAATATCGTATCTACATTAATTATTATTGATATTTGTGATAGTGATGCGGTGTTATTTTGACAGTGACATACATGGCGGAATTATTTTAGGCGGGAATTATTTAATTCAGAATTATGAACAAGCAAAATAATAAAATAACAAGTGAATGAGGAAACAAAATAATAAATAATTTAAAAAAATGTATAATAATAATTATTACAACAATAATAATAATAATAATAAGAAGAAGAAGAAGAAATTATAAGGTGTAAGTTGGGTGCTACTTAATTATTGATGTGTAATTCCACATTTAGTTGATCACTGGGGCCATTGTCTCCTTAGACGGCGAGGTAGGTTATCAGGGACAGATAGGGAAAAAAGAAGTTCATCTGAAGACTTGGGGTGATTTAATAAAAGGACTCGTGGAATTTATGGTATCTAGATATATGTATATAGACCACGAACGAATGGAATATTGAGATCATTGTGGAGGGTGAGGTTAGATACATACTAAGGAGCTTCGGTCATTATAAAATGATCAGATGAGTAAACGTGAAGATAAACAGATGAGTAAACGTGAAGATAAACAGATGAGTAATCGTGAAGATAAACAGATGAGTAAACGTGAAGATAAACAGATGAGTAAACGTGAAGATAAATGTGTGTTTGTACGCGTGTTGAAGAGATACAAATGGGCATAGAAAGTTAAAACGTTTATGGGACCAACAAAGGGCAAAGTGTAGCCAAAACCAAGTTCAGATTGGTTTGATATGGCTAACAATGTGAATTATCAAACAGGAAAGTTGCTAATCTATTGGATTTTCTTGAACGTTTATAATACATTGCGATAATTATTAGTCGCAAACCTCGTTCTAATCTGATGAAGATAATTTGATAGCAGTATAAAGGTAGTGCATGCGCTTGAAACCTGCCCTGAACTGTTCATTGTTATCATCAATAATATATATGCGGTGTTCCAAAATCAATTTCAGAACAATTCAAATAATGATAATGACAAAAAATAGACCCCACTTGACAGTTTTGTCAATAGACACTGCTTGACAAAACAATAAACCCCACATAACAAAACAATAGATCCATTTTAACAAAACAGTAGACCCCGCTTGACAAAACAATAGACACTGCTTAACGAAACAATAGACCCCAATTGACAAAACAATATACCCCACTTGACAATACAATAGACCCGACTGCCACTTGACAAAACAATTGACACCACTTGACAAAACAATAGACACAACTTGACAAAACAATAGACCACTTGACAAAACAATAGACCCCACTTGAAAAAACAATTGACACTACTTAACGAAACAATAGACCCCAATTGACAAAACAATAGACCCCACTTGACAATACAATAGACCCGACTGCCACTTGACAAAACAATTGACACCACTTGACAAAACAATAGACACTGTTTGAAAAAACAATAGACACAACTTGACAAAACAATAGACCACTTGACAAAACAATAGACCCCACTTGAAAAAACAATTGACACTACTTGACAAAACAATAAACACTGCTTGACAAAATAATAGACCCCCACTAGACAAATTAATTGACACTGGTTGACAAAACAATAAACACTGGTTGACAAAACAATTGACCAGACTTGATAAAACAATAGATAATGCTTGACAAAAGGATATACATATTTATATCACGATATAGGATCATTTATATTTGAATCACAACATTAATCATTTATGGCTTAATAATAGTTTCATCTTACCTGGGTCTAAGCTGAGATCACATTTAGTGGGATCCTTGTAGTCACAAATTTTAGCCTTTGCGTAGATGCTAGACATATTAGCTATGATTTTGGAGTACTGAAAAAAAAAATTAACAAATTAATGACTAAGTATAGTTGGATCGTGTAAACCTTACTTCAAAGTTCTACAAACACTTGGACCAATTGGATTTTAGCGAAGTTACTTGGACCAATAAACAGCTTGATTTTCCGGTGAAATCCGCGTCACGAAGGGGTTGAAGTCCGACGTTTCGCTTCCATTGCTGGAAGCATCTTCAGGGGTGTGGTGGTTCGTGGTGCTGACTCAAAGCAAACACAGGATGTACTGACGACTGGAGAGAAGAATGGCGTATTTATACTGGTTTTCTTTGTCGGGCGGGTGATATAATAAGTGTAATAGATTTCCTCCGTCATATGAATTCTATTCATAGGAAAATCCAATATACTATGGAAATTGAGGAGAAGGACTGCCTACCCTTTCTGGATGTGCTGGTGACGAAGAAACCAATGGAACTCTAGGACACTCCGTCTAAAGGAAGCCCACGAATACGAATAGGTACCTGAATGCAGCGTCACATCACCACCCATGGAAAGAAGAGAAGCAGCACCTCAAGTCAACCATAGGAATGAATGGATTCAAGAAAGAATGGATGGATACTGCGAACCATCCGCCGCGAAGAGAGCACCGAGGAACGCACCCCAGCAGAAAGGACAGAAGACCAGCGGAAGGCTTATCTCTCATACATCCAAGATACAACTGATAAGATAAGCCGGATTCTCCGAAAACATGGCATCGGGACCACCTTTAACGCAAACATGACCACCAGAAGCCTTCTAAAGTCATCAAAGGACCACCTTCACCTCAAGACTTGCTGTGTATACCAGATCCCATGCAGTTTCGGCAAGAACTATATCGGGCAAACCAGACGATCGATCTCAACCCGAAGAAGCAACCGGAGAACTTCAACAGAGAGGATGGTTTGACTCTCTCCCGGACCTGGAAACCTCTGGTTAGCACCTGTGCCAAGCAGAAAGCAAGGAGCGGCGCCGCGTTCACTTCCCGACTTACATCACCTACCCGACAACGGAACACCGACGAAGACAGCACCTGCGTGATTACATCATCCCGACAAATGACCCCCTCGAGTAATGGAACTCTCAGGTTCAATCTAAGGTCTAGGAAACCAGTATAAATACGCCGTTCTTCTCTCCAATCGTCAGTACATCCTGTGTTTGCTTCGAGTCAACATCACGATGCATCACACCCCTAAAGATGCTTCCAGTAGTGGAAGCGAAACGTCGGACTTCATCCCCTTCGTGACGCGGATTCCACCGGAAAACCAAGCTGTTAATTACGAGTCTACCCGCGGAAGCCTACGCACTAAGTTTACTTGGACCAAGTGGATTTTATCAAAGTTACTTGGATCGTGTAAATCCGGCTTTATCCCTGCAAGAAGAAGAAATTTAATATGAGAAAATAAATATATTTTATTATGAATTATATTCATACCTTTGCGTATTTATCATCGGGTAGTGCAGCTTTTCCAATATCCCATTTTATCATGAATTTCCTCTTGAGATCTTCATCCTTAAACTGTTTCCAGTCGAACATGCGTATTAACTTCCAGTCTTCTTTGACTTTCTTCGCTACTTCAGCAGAGGTATTCAGCTGAAACAATAGCGACGCAACTGATTAAGTAAACACAATAAAAATGTTATTTCATAGGTAGCAAGTAGAATATAGCTTTTTATAGAAGGATTTGTAAGTCTAAAATTAGTTATATATCTACTATTTCTCGAGTAATGCAATCAATGTAATGTAATCTCGGGTAATGGTAAAAAAAATTATTATTATCATATGTTACAGCTTATTCGGCGGAGATATTCAGCAGTACTTGTAACAACACCAAAACAACCAAACATCTATCTATTCTCAACCTATTTATCCAAATCTAACTTCTAAAACCACCTCTATCCTCATCTATCCACCCTCCACCTAGTGATCTAAATCTAACATCTATAACCACCTCTATCCACCCTCCACCTAGTGATCTAAATCTATCGTCTATAACCACCTCTATCCTTATCTATCCACCCTCAACCTAGTGATCTAAATCTAACTTCTATAACCACCTCTATCCACCCTCCACCTAGTGATCTAAATCTATCGTCTATAACCACCTCTATCCTTATCTATCCACCCTCAACCTCTAACTTCTATAACCACCTCTATCCTTATCTATCCACCCTCAACCTAGTGATCTAAATCTATCATCTATAACCACCTCTATCCTTATCTATCCAATCTCAACCTATTAGTCCAAATATAACTTCTATAACCACCTCTATCCTCTTCTATCCGCCCTCCATCTAGAGATCTAAATCTAACTTCTATAACCACCTCTATCCTTATCTATCCACCCTCCACCTATTGATCTAAATCTAACTTCTATAACCACCTCTATACTCATCTATCCACCCTCCACCTAGTGATCTAAATCTAACTTCTATAACCACCTCTATCCTCGTCTATCCACCCTCCACCTAGTGATCTAAATCTATCATCTATAACCACCTCTATCCTTATCTTTCCATCCTCAACCTAGTGATCTAAATCTATTCTGTGGTAATATCATGAATAGTTTTTGGTGTGACAGTACCTTCCTCTTCAAGTTATGCTGAGTAAGATTGCATGCATAGTCCCAGGATGCGTACCGGGCAGCTAGAAACAGATCCTTGTTCTGTATTTGTAATGTAGAGAGTAGTTCCTTCGCAGTCTCCTCAACATCGGAAGATGATTCGACAACATCGGAAGATGATTCGCCCAGACAACACCCCGCCAACCCAACAACCAACCACACTACCAGCGTCATCCCTGAAAACAAATTAAAAAAACAGCTGTTCAAATTATTGTTAAATAGCAACAAGCAAAGAATAAGTAAAGACATAGTCTGCCAATTAGTGTGGCACATAGCTTCCTCGAGTCATATTTCGTATACTTTAGTAATAAATATGACAATATTGCAAGAAAAATAGTCCTCAATATTATATAGGATGTGCATTTCTTGCGAGCTTACCGAAGGTAAGATCGTTCTGCAATACGCAATTGTCCGCAATGCATACGATTTCAATAATGCCGCATGACAAAAACGTTAACGACATTTTTGGTACTGTGTCTGTGTGCCAGAATATCACTCCATATGTGACGGACATATCTTAACCCACACGTCCAATGTTAATGACATTTTAATGGTTGATCATGTTGGATAGATGTAAGTTTCAACCTCCTGCACCAATGGATTTCTCTTGCACATGCGCACAAGCACAACTTTAATTTAGATGGTTGGACGAAAATAGCCCTCAGGCAGCCCCAAATAAATGTTTTCCGTATGCTCTCTTTATATCTTGCTAAATTAATACAATAATAAATATAAATAAATAAATAAATACAATAATTTATTTTTATATGATAATTAATTTTTATATAGCAAACATCACAGTACACTTCTCTCATTCTTATCCTCTATTAATACAATAATTCATGTAAAAAAAAAAAAAAAACGAATTTGTAAGATTTAAAAAAAGGGGGATAATAATTTAAATAAAGGCAACATTACCAAATAGTTGATAATCAAAATCATTTAAATCAGTGTAAAAAAAATCGGTCCGAGACAACTTAGACAAACTTTCTCATATAGTTTTCGTATATTCATTTAATTATTATTAAAAATTTCATCAAAAATTATCATAAAAATAACTTCTCCTGGGTGGGGAATCGAACCAAGGCTCTCTCCATCCGCGTTTTATGCTATTTTCTCAGGAACTAGATTTTTCACAGGAAAAAGAATTATACCGTTAGATTCGTATTTAAATTGACTACATTTTAGATTTTTTTTAAATTAAAATCGTCGGAACCGTTTTCGAGAAATAATTTTGTTTGACTCGACAGGTTAGCAGCTTATTTTTTAAAAAAATTAGAGAGTTAAATTAGAACGTAATTTTGATTGCCGTGATACTTTAATTTTAACATAATTTTAAAATGTCCTATGACTTTACAACTGAGTTCAAACAAGACATAGAAAAGACGTAGTAGTGAGGAGGTTATAGATAGGTTACATCTAATTAGGATATATTTATGTTTTTGATTTCTCATATTTTAGTGATCAACACAAATAAATTAAAAATAATTCCAAGATAAAATGAACATATTTATTTATTTATTTATTTATTTATTTTTTTTTTTTTCATATGTTTTACTATTTTCTTTTGAATCGTATAATGTGTAATGTTGATAATAATTTTTTATTGTCAAATAAAATTTTAGTGAAATATAAATAGTTCCGAATTTATTCACATCACTCAAATGACAACCATCTAGAGAGCTCATCTTAAACCTATAAAAGGAAATATCTTTGAACAACGGATCTCACCAACACCGAATCTAAACCGTGGCCATCGATATGGCCCCGTGTAGGGGAGGGTAAGAGAAGAAAAATAAGTACAAGTAAAGAAGTACAGATATAGAAAAAATCGGGTACGGGGTACCTCGGAACTATTCCTCACTTCAGAGGCCACTAAATTGGCCACTCCTGCTGCGAAGCAGCAGGAGGAAGCATCATTCTTTAAAAAAAAAACATTTTAGGGGTTTTTCATATTTGTTCCTTAATTTATTCCGGTTCCAACGATATGCTATATCTCAAAATCCTATTTATACTTTCGGTATCATTAACCGTCAAAGTTTAAAAATTCAAAAATTGATAACTTCAAAATGGCGGCCAATATAAAAATGAAATGATGTGGGCTTGTTTGTCATACAGAGAGGTATATTCGTGCCAAATTTCAACTCTATTTTTTCTGCCAAGTTTCAACTCTCTAGATTAAATACCTTGGGCGCTACGATGATAACACACATACACACATACATACGTCATGCTGAAAACCACTCAGGAGGTCTTAAAAACACCTAAAACGGATTATTACGTTGAAATCTCGACAAAAAATTTTTTGGTAAAAACAATACTTTTCCTACTATTAGTAGTGAGGAAAAGTAAAAATAAACCGATATCTCGTACACAAGTGTAGACAAACCTGGTTGTCATACGTCAATTAATTTATTTCTTTGTTTACTTATTACTTTTCGTTGTCATTCAATGTTTACCTCTTAATAAAAAAAAATAATAAATTTGAAACCTGTCAAAATGATGATTGTAATTATGGGATATGGCAAAACAAATAAAATAACTTGTGGATTTTTTCCGAACTAACTTTCCATACAGCAAACTTGCTGAAAAATAATTAAATTCTGCTGAAAATGACTAAAAGTATTAAAATAATGCATTGTCATCGTGTTCTGAGCTGTTTTAAAAGTTTCAAATGACTAGCTACTCGGGATGTTAGTTAAAATTCGATTGCAAGATTTGTACCGGACAAACAAACAAACAAACAAGGAAGCAAGCTAAATAAAAACGAAGTAAAATAAAGTAAAAAAGGTGATAAGACAACAGTGACCGATTAAAGTATCTCCTCTTCACAGTTCATTTTATACGCAGTAGTTTGACCACGGTAAGACGTATAATATTAAATTGCAGTTTAAGTCTTATTTAAACTCTCTATTCTTTTAATTTATTTTGTTTACGTTTTTTGACTTGAAAATAAAGTTATAATTCAGGTAGTAATTTTGTAGTATTAATAAACATTTTACATAGTTATAGAAAGTTATTGCGGAAATCAAAGAAAATAGAGTTGGAATTGATGAATTGCATATTTAATTTTACTACGTTTTTATTAACTTGGTTTCTTGTTTGTTTCTTTGTTTGTTTGTCCGGTACAAATCTTGCAATCGAATTTTAACTAACATCCCGAGTAGCTAGACATTTGAAACTTTCAGAACAGCTCAGAACACGATGACAATGCATTATTTTAATACTTTTAGTCATTTTCAGCAGAATTTAATTAGTTTTCAGCAAGTTTGCTGTATGGAAGGTTAGTTCGGAAAAAATCAGCCAGTTATTTTATTTGTTTTGACATATCCATATTTACCTACACTATTCATTTTGACGGGTTTCAAATTTATAATTATTTATGACAGAAAATTTAAAAACGTACAGTTTATAAGATTAGAGTTGGCACAATCAAAAGGCGGGAAAATTTTGAGGGAAACGATTTTATTGGTCCCCCATGTTGAATGCAACTTCAGAAAAAAATGCTCTACTCTTCCCCTGTTCCACAAAAAAAATATAACATGGCAACACCGATTTTCCCTTTTTATAACCCCAAAACTACCTCCACGTTAGTTTCTATTGGTCAATTTATATATATATATATATATATAGACTCCAAACTACGATTTGGATAATATTATATTCTTAGTAATGGAATGAATGATGTATAATATAGTCCTGATTTTATTCCTAGAAGGATTCGGAAACAAAACTGTTTAAGAATTTAATTTAATTGCTAGGCCTACATATCAATAGAAAACATAGCCACTAATACCTACCATGAGCCTCACGTGGTGCGCAGTGTGAAAGCCCCAATAAATAAAGGTAGGAAATATAATAAATACATTATAAGGATCGACCACGATGTAGTAATCTACATAATTGTGACGACACCCTGACTGTAGCTCATCTATTGACTGACTACCACTCACATGACTTACAACCAAGACTACCATAACTAATTTGATACGCTAATCAGTGGCGTATCCAGCGGCCAGGGCTGGAGGGGGGTCATTAATACAGTTAAGAGGGGGGAGGGGGGGTATTCGTAGTGGTAACAAGAAAAGGGAACTACATATTAAAAAAAACTCCCCCCCCCCCAAAAAAAAAAAAATATATGCACCCAAATATCAATAAATCAATAAATGTTTTTACAATATCTTACTGTAAGTCATGGGCGTCGTCTGCACTTAATTGTTAATTTATGCTAATCTCCACTAAAATATACAGCGGATCTATAAATTTAAAATAAAGAAAACCTTTTTACCGATATCTTGCGTTCTAACGTATCTATTTAAATAAAACTTCATGTACGTCGTCTAAAGTACAATTGAAACAGTCATGTAATATTTCAACTTGATACAAGCAGAAGTTTTTGCGTAGTGAAGTGATACATTTATAATAATTGCTTAAAAGCTACTACGGGTGGTTGATTCTTTTAGTCGTGTTGTGTATTATAGGTTTGTTTAGGTTTAGGAAGTAAAGCTTTGTACCGAGTACCCCCACTCAATCCACACTACCCTCTTTATCTTTAACTATGACATTCATAATGGTTAATAAATTTCAATATTCAGTATTTCATTGCAATACCCTCGATTCAATGATAGAGCCACGCGATGCCTACTATTTAATAATGTAATTTATGCTTATTCTAACTTGTATCGATAATAATATTAGTTAATTTGCTGCTTACCTTTGCTGTATAGTGATGGAGATTTGAACTAAACATAGAATTGGACCAGCTTTTATGTTTTCACAAAAACCTATTAAAAATAACTATGATAATAAACCAAATATATGATAACAGATATTACCTAAATTATCCTAAAATTAATGTGTGTGTATAAGTTTGTAAATTTTGTTTCATACGTGCTTAAAGCAAATAATTTTTTTTTTTTTTTTTAACAAACATTGATGTTTTAATGTTCATTTATACATTAGAAAGATGACACTTGAGTTTTATTATATTATCTTTACGAAGCATTTTTTTAATGCTACTTTAGTTCATAATTTTACGATAAGAGATAGTGTTTAACTAAAGTGACAAATACATCCAAATCATTGTTTATGTCTGTAGTTTCATTAGTAGGTAACGTTTTATATTGCTTACTGATCAAGAACGTTTTCGTTTTATTCCCTACCTTATCAAGTTACGGTTTCCTTTGAGTTCTGATCAAGTACGTTATCGTTTGATTCCTTACCTTATCAAGTTACAGTTTCCTTTGAGTTCTGATCAAGTAACGTTTTCGTTTGATTCCTTACCTTATCAAGTTACGGTTTCCTCTGAGGGCTGATCAAGTACGTTTTCGTTTGATTCCTTACCTTATCAAGTTACGGTTTCCTTTGAGTTCTGATCAAGTACGTTATCGTTTGATTCCTTACCTTATCAAGTTACAGTTTCCTTTGAGTTCTGATCAAGTAACGTTATCGTTTGATTCCTTACCTTATCAAGTTACGGTTTCCT
>KZ651754.1:35973-48970 GCA_001010745.2 Gerris buenoi
ATTAATATATATATATTTATTTTTTTCACAAAACATTACATGACAGCGTCTGGAGGCCGTGAGTGAATCCGAAAAAAACGGCCCTCCACGAAATCGACCGAAAACGATAACTTATGTAAATGACGACCGATTTTGTTGAAATTTGGGTACACATGCCCATTTTACCAATGCCCAGGCTAAGTTCGTTGGACAACGTTATCCACCTAAGCGTTCACGCGCAATGCTCGCGTAAACGTAAGCTTCGAAAATGTTAAGACGGGAAAAGTCGAAATACCAAGCTTATGGTTTATAAAAGCATCATAAGACCAATTGTCACTTATGGATAAGAGACTTGGACACTAGTAATTAATGACGAGGAAAAACTCCGGAGATAGGAGCGTAAGATTCTCAGGAAAATATATGGAGCGGTCCTGAAAGAAGGAGTGTGGAGGAGTAGGACAAACAAATAGATCAGTGACATGTACGCTCAACCAGACATGGTAAATCATTAAAGCATCAAGAATCCGCTGGCTTCGACATGTTGCCCGAATGGAAGAGAATAGGATACCTAAGAAAACGATGAACGGAAGAACAGGGTATGAAAGAAGAAGAGGGAGACCTAGATTGAGGTGGCTTGAGGATGTCCAAGATGACCTGAGGAGGCTAGGCGTGCGCTCTTGGAGGAGGCGTGCGCAGGATAAGGAAGAATGGCCAGGAGTTGTCATGGCGCCAGATAGAGGGTTGCGGCAAAAAAGTGACTCCATGGAGATTTGTAAAATGTCTCCTACATGGGACAAATTACCTTCCTCATGGTTATAGGTTACCAAAGAAACGTGTGGCAGGTTACCATAACCTGATTCAAAATTAACCAGAGGTAACCCTTAAAACTATCAAAGAAGGTAATTTGTCCCAGTCAAAAGGTCGCGGAGCATGCGCAGTATGATTTTTTTCTCCAATTTCTCTTACTCTACAAATACCTCCATGGGGTCACTTTTTTGCCTCAAACCCCTTCTATAACGTTCTATCTCTATTATATAAGATCTTTGGGCTGTACATGGGCTGTAGCGCCAAGGAGTAAGTAAGAGTAAGTTTATTTCCTAGGACGAGTTAGTTGGACAAAGTTATCCGCCAATGCATTCGTACGCAACGCTCGCGTAAACGTAAACTTCAACTGTAAAGCTCTTCTTTTAATTTTGCCTTAACTCCTCCAAGTACAAATAGTTAATTAGTTTTAGTTTTGTCTCTTTTTTAACTCCGGCATGTCCAAGTAGTTAGCATCGCACACTTAGCAGTAGGATTTTACACATAATGTACTTATTTAGAAAAATTAAGTATTAGAACGGAAAATCTTCTGCTCTAGTCAGGTCAGGGATTACTTACGTTATGATTCTCAGGATACAGTACATAAACATAGTTCGTTAAAAATAATCATAATAATGTTATTTGCTACATATTTTATTGTATTAGTTTAAATTAAGGACGCAATGTAATACATTGCGTTTACTACTATTATAATAATGTTGATGAAGATTACTTGATGAATGGAGTATTAGCAGCAATATGATAATGCGCACCAGGATCGAAATCATTCTCACTTCGTTCAACTGGGGGTTGAATTCCTTGGTACCTTGTCCTGAAAAAAACAACATTAAAAGTAGCTGATTATACAATGACTAAAATTTAGGGATATTTTGATTGCCTAGGTTGACAACCATGGTTATCACAGTTTGATTGTTTATAACTTACAATTATTCGAGAATAATTCATTTTTGCGCATGTTTTAGAGGAAGGGTTATCCTCACAAGTTCGAAATTGATAAGGAACATTATGAATCTTTTAACCTTCATAATATACTGTACCTGTGTATCACTTTCATTAAAATAATTTAATAGTACATTACGCGTCGAGTGTGGAAAGTAGCATTTTGCATGCGAGTGTGGAGTTTGCACCCGAGCGACAGCTCGGACAGGGTAGTAAAACCACACGAGCAATGCAAAATGCCATTTTCGCAAGAGTTGCGTACCGTGCTTTATCTACGATTGTTAGATTTTAATAATAAATACAGAAAAAAAGAATAAACTTCCTGTATCTAAGCTCGTATTTCTCTTTTGATAAAGATGACATCAATTCGTTAGTTGTATTTTGTGCCAAATTAATTATTTCGGAAGGCGTATTATTCTCCTCATATTCGTCATAATCACTTAAATCACTCATTGATTTTCACAAAAAAACTCGATACAAACAGTTACTTTTATTAAATAAACATCAAATTAGTTATGTTAAATGTAAACAAACTCGCTAATCGTGTGTAAAGTTGAAGAATTCTTCTTCTTTTCGGCTCTAGAGTGGTAAAGAAGAGGAATTATTCAAAACTATGAGACACCCATGCGCAATTAATAAAGGTGCGTAAAGAATCACTTTCTACAAATCTAAACAGAGATACAATGTTTATATTACGTATCAATCGTAGATAAAAAAAATATTACAAGTATTAAGAGATTTCTATTTAAGGTCTTCAGGGGTATAATAAAAACCAACTACGTTTTTTTTGCAATATTTCGTCCTTACTTTAGGACATTTTCAAGCATTTTACTTATTTCCATTGTACAAGAATTCAAATTTATTTGTCAGGTAGTCAATTAAAAAGTGACATTTCCATATCCCACTTCTTAATTCCGTCATAAGGAAATTCCATAAAGTAAATTAAATTAAAATTCATATCTTACACACACAGATATACATGAGTCATGAGCTAAGATTGAACTATGACTCAAAAGATGGAAAAAGTTTTAGTGCCTTAGTGGAAAAAGGAGCACATTAGGGTGGGCCGAAATAAAAAATTGAAAAAGTCCAACCTCGTAATATTTGTGTATGCATTAGAAACGATCATATGTAAAATTTTGGCCCGATCGAATAACACCTAGGTAGTGCACAATCGCTTCAAAGCTTTAAGGAACAATATTTTTATATTTAAATTTTTTAAGTATTTTAGTTATTTTTAGTCACTTATAAGCATCTATTTGCTCTTTGCTGACATATTATATGATTGCAGGAAGAAAAAAAAAATAAAAAAGTAAATTATAGGCTGAGATAAGTCGGTACATACAAAATACATATGTGTACCATCGAGTTATTCCAAGGATATTATTAGGATCTGCATAACACTAATTTCTCTATAATCCTTGGTATAAATAACTTTTTTATTTTATTTTTTTTCTTCCTGCAATCATATAATATGTCAGCAAAGAGCAAACAGATCCTAATAAGTGACTAAAAAAAAACTAAAATATTTAAAAAAATTAAAATATCAGAAATTTCTTAAAAGTTTTTTAAAGCTTTGAAGCGATTGTGCACCACCTAGGTGTCATTCGATCAGGCCAAAATTTTACGTATGATAGTTTCTAATGCATACACAACTATTACGAAGTTGGACTTTTTCAAATTAAAAAAAAAAAAAATTCGGCCCACCCTAGAGCACATCAGAGCTTAGAAGGTGAAAATTAATAAAGGGCCTCTTGAGTACCAACTTTAATATCCCAGCCAAAATAAAATAATTTTCAAAAGACAGACTATCGTTAGATAAAAATTGTTCCTTGACGTCTGAAACACACTTCTATTATGAATGATTACGCGTTCGATAACTAAAAAGACAGACATTTTCTTTGAGTTTGATCTTCAGTGGTGTTTGATGTTTAATCCTTTATTAATTGCCATTGTTTATAATTATTTTAATTTGGTTTATTTAATCTTTGTTTAGATTGAAGTTATCATTTAAAAGTAGTGATGGATCCTTTTAGGGTAATAAATAAAACTATCGCTTATGTGGCAACGTGCTAATGTGTTTTGCCAGCCAAGCAAGAATGGCGGTGTCAGAGCACGCTCGTCTCTGATAGTAGTAGTAGTCTAGTACTTCCTACTAGAACGGGTAGGAACCTTGAAGAACTTGTTTGAACCTTGAATTAGGCCATCACTTAGGAGCCCATTTTAATCCCGTGGTGGAGAGTTCCAGCTACTTCACACTTTATAATAATAATAATAATAATAATAATGTCTTTATTTCTAAATAACAAAATATTGTATAACATTATAACAATAGACTTTGACACCCATGGCCTCAAGCCGTCGGGCGGAGTTGCACATCTAACACGATAATAAACAATTAAGAACATATAATATATATATATAAACAAGAAGGAACAAAATATAGTAAATAAATATTTAATTTCCACGGTAGAGCATACTTTTATTAATTATAAAATTTTAGAATTACTTAACTATACTGTATTAATATACACAATATACATGCATATACACATATACATATATGCATATATATACATACATACACACTCATGCACATTCACACACATACCTACATTCATACATATATATTTGGATATTAATTTTAAAATATTAAACATAATTTATAGTTACTACATGCACAATATTTAACCATTTATTTATTAGCAATATTATTTTTTATTTATTTAATTGTCAATATTTTTTTCTAAGTTACATGGTTTAATTAAAGTTAAATTCCTCAATCAGCGTTTTCCTGTAAAGCCAAGCCCTTTTNGGCCAACTTGTAGTACAAAGCTTCCCTATTTATTGTATCGAAAGCCGCCTTGAAGTCGACAAAAAACGCGTAGACTTTCTTTCTTTTGACGGATGTGTGCAGTTTGATAATACTCATCAGATTAAAAATATTGTCATAGGTGGAGTAGGATTTTCTAAACCCGGCCTGATTCTCTACAATCACCTTATTACTCTCCGCCCAGTCTATTAGTCTTTTATTAAGCATCCCAGTATACAACTTGCCTAAAGTATCTAAGAACGATATGCCCCGGTAATTAGAAGCCTCGTTAGGGTACTTCACACTTTATACATTTGTACATTGTACCGCCGAAGCGAATGAATGAAGTGAAAGAGTATGGTGCGGTCATTAGTAAGTATATAAGCGAGCGTCAAAGAGTGGGGGAAGAGTCCCCATAAAGGGTGTCCCTCGCCCTGCACCGTCCGCGATTCATTGATGCAATTCAGAGTGTCATGGCACGGGATCGAACCCACGACCTCGAGATGCCTCGACTTAGTGATAGCTGAGCAAGCGCCTTAACACGCTCGGTTACCCTGGATCCCTCGTCTCTGATAAGTCCTATATCCGAACTTCTTGATCTGAATAAGTCCAGAGTTGGGTGGGCATCGTCAGGCCCATGGTAAGTCGAACGCGACGAAACGATGCAGGACATGGAGTAATGCCGAGTCAACATCTTAATGACGTAATGTCTATAGTTGGAACAGTTCCTATGTGTCATGCTTGCGTGGCACATCCCTTGGTGTCTCTCACAAATTGTGTAGCCTATTGCAGTGTTCAAACACGGTATTACATTGCTAATGTGTTTTGCCAGCCAAGCAAATATGACAGTATGAGAGCACGCTCGTATCTAATAAGTCCTATATCTTAACTTCTTGATCGAGTATAGGTCCAGAGTTAGGTGGGCCCCTGATGAGTCGGACACGACGAAACGTTGCAGGACATGGCGTAATGCTGAGCCAACATCTTAATGACGTAATGTCTGAAGTTGAAACAGTTCCTATGTGTCATGCTTGCGTGGCGCAATGCCATACTGATAAGACTAGTAGCTCTCTCACTCTACTAAGTGGAGTGGGTCTAGGGCACTATATGGACATAGTGCTAACTTATTCTTAATTCTTTGGAGGATGAATGCCTGACGTGAATGAAAACGTGCTTACACCTTAAAACTCGTATTACCTAAGTCTCCAGTAGTGACAGTTGTAGTCTTCCTCCGTGGACTTGCCTCTGTAGACATCCCATCGCCACTGAACGAGTGAGTAGATAGAGGGAAGAACTGCGACCTTGTCCATAGCTTGAGAGAACAAGAAGTTTATAGATGTTTCCTTGTCCAATTCAAAATCTTTAGGCAACAGACCAATGCGTTTCATATGTTTTGGAGTCGACACTGACATCGCAATAACATCTCCAACAGCTTCATGGAAACCTGGACAAAAACACAGAATAATATAGTATCAACGAACAACGTTCATGTATTGTCAATGGTGAATTACTCTAGACTGCTGCCATAGTTGCTGAAGTGCGCTATGTTCAAATCAGTCAATTTTAACGCTACTTAACGTTAGTCAAACGGACAGACTTTTAACTCTGTCTTGTCAGTGGTCATGTCCTGCCCATTTCGGTGACCAATGTGATTTTCTTGATCATGAGTAGAAAAATAGTTAGTAGACCAAATATCAAGTAGATGTAAGTTTGTCGCTTGATAAATTAGTTTTTCAAATATTACTCCAAATCTCCTATCAAGTGACAAACTAAAATGGGCAGGACATCCCCGCTTTCCACGGGCTTGTTTACAGGTAATGGAGCTACCCACTAACCCCCATTACATTCATTAAAATAGATTTATGAATAGACTTTTTGTCAAACTAGTCCTCCACTATCTGTTACGCTAGAGAGTCAGTGAGAGCTGATTAGACTATACATAGCTTTTATATTGCTTTAAGATATTTATATTTACCTGAGTTAGCTCCTTGTCTGTAACCTCTTGGTTGATGCTTATATTGTATGAAGTACTGGATATGACCCATCTCATGATGAACAGCAGTGAAATCTTGCTGTGTCACTACAGTGCACATTTTGATCCTAGTGTTAAACAACAAATAAAATATGTAAGAAAATGAATTTGACCCATCTCATGATGAATGGAACATTTTCCAGCACTTGTCAATATCAGGGAAATAATGTTGGGGTTAGCAAAACATATTAATGCTAAAGTAATTGTTGGAGACCAACAGTTGTTCTTTATTTACTTTATTATTTATGTTTTTTATTATTTTGTAAAAAATGGCAATTTTAGTAACAAACGAACATATCACTTCTACATTTTAAACTCATTTCTTCGTTAACGTAAATAACGTAAGATTCGCAAGAAACCACGATGCAACCTCCTCCTTTTCTTCGAATGTGTTCGGAAAAGGCATCACTTTCACTGGAATTCGAACACATATGATTCTACGTAAGATTTTCCTTACGTAATTACGTAGCAAGATAAGGAATCCGTATCCTACGATATACGCACTCGCCATTCAGAATCTGCAGACGACGGATCTAATCGCTTTCTAAGAAAAGCGTCCGACACGTGCACGTGTCACCATTCAATTTTTATTAATGTTTAAATAATCTAACTTCATTAGTTTAGTATCAGGGCCCTCAGCACCATTTAATTTTACTTCGCATCTTCGCATCTCTTCGAGTCGAGACAGTAGAAGACTTGGACTAGCAGCTTGCAGCCTAGCGTCGGCGTAGTCAAGTCACCACGGCTAAGTCCATTTTATATATATAATTTCATGTATTTAATTTAACTTCAGTGTGAATGTGTGTGTGAATGATTGTTTTTGGTGTGAAACAATTTTTTATGTATAAATTTAACTTTTAACTTAACTGGTGTGAATGCGTGTGTGAAAGAAGCTTCACTTCCCTTAAATTCCCTTTGTCCGATCTATTGTCTGTGTTCGGTTTCAGAACGAATACAGACAATATATCTGGTTTAACTTCATTTTCATTTTAATAAACTTTATCCTTTGTAAAACAACTGCTGGTATACCGCGTGGCGTGTGCCACACGTAAAAATTTATTTGCAATTACATGCTTTCGTTACGCTATCAATCATTGTTCGTAGTATTTTATTTTCCTTTTTTAAAGGTGGTCCTTGGGTTATGTTGTAATTTTGGAAACCAGAAATTCTTAGAAAATCATATAAGGTTGGTACCCTATGAGTCTAACAGTAATATTTATGTTAAAGTTCAGTGATAAACTTCCGGCAAATTTAATTTTTTACAAGTGAAAGAGGAGAAATCTGGACTAGAGCCTTATCAAATCGTTTGATCAGGGCATCATTTGATTGAAGAAGTTGCCAATCTTGCCGGAAAATTAAATTTAGAAGTTGGTGATGATCACAATCAGATGGATTCACACAATCAGGAGCTGATAAGTAATGAGGTAGTAGAAATGAGTGATAAACATTGATAAACCTAATTAATCAACCCACTTCAATCAGAAGATCAAATGACAGTTGCAAACATAACAGTAGGTAACATAAGTTTAATTGAAAAAAAAAAACCTGTATACAAAATTATCATCAAATTCATGAATTAATTGAAAAAAATACCTGTATACCAAATTATCAAATTCATGTAAAAAGCAAATTACCTGTCCTCGTGTCAAGAATTGGCTCAACCTATCCTATCACAATCTGCAACATCTATTTAAATGTGGAGGTCACTTTAACATTAAATGAACTGGATATCCTCCTCCAACAACTACCTCCCCCATTTATTATTATGGGAGATACAAACGCCCATAATAATGGATTATGGGGATCGCCTAAAACTGACGCAAGAGGAAATATTATAGAGAAATTTCTTAGTAATAATAATATATATTTGCAGAACAATGATGATCGTTTTACGTATAAGGATGCCAGAACTGGGCAACAAGATGCATTAGATCTAGCCCTTTGCTCTTTAGGATTGGCCAAGTTATCAGAATTTAAAGTACTAACCAATTTGTACGGCAGCGACCATTTTCCTCTATCTCTCACAATATTTCCAAACACGCCTAAATCAGAGCCATCGACTGCATGGGCCATTAAGAAGGCAAACTGGGAGGAATTTACAAAACATCTAATATCGATGCCGGATTTCAGAGGTTCCAATAAAGAAGACGAAATAAGAGAGCGACTTGCCTATATTACAAAATCCATACACGAGGCCGCTTCAAAATCAATCCCAGTCGTTTCCAAAGGCAGAGGTCGTCCACTGATGCCTTGGTGGAATGATGAGTACAGGATAGCGGTTAAAAACCGTCGAAGAGCATTACGAATATTCAGGAAAAATTCATCTTTGGTCAATCTGATAGGTTATCGTAAAGCAAGGGCTAAATGCAAATATATAATGACGCAGGCAAAGAAGAGATCTTGGATATAATTTGTGTCTTCAATAAACCAAAACACATCTTCTAAGGAAATCTGGTCTAAGGTTAGAGCCATGTGGGGCAAAAGAAAGGACTCCTCCCTCCCCACCATGAGGAGTGGTGGTAGTATGATAACAGATCCAGTGCAAGTCAGCGAGATTTTGGCGGAACATTTTGCGTCGGTAAGCTCAACTAAGTCTTATGATAATGAATTCCAAAATTTGAAAAAAACTACTGAAGAAATCGAAATCTTGTTCGAATCGGATACTGCTGCAAATTATAATAGAGCATTTACTATGTGGGAAATGGACGCCGCAATAAGATCGTTAAAACCAACAACACCAGGACCGGATAAAATTCATAATCTTATGATAAAGAATTTACCAGCAAATTTTAGACGCCATCTACTGATTCTTTATAATATGGTGTGGGAGACTCATATATATCCGGAAGAGTGGCGAATTGCAACGCTAATACCTTTGGCTAAACCTGGAAAAGATCCCTCACTTCCAGAATCATACCGACCAATCGCGTTGACCAACACTCTTGGAAAGCTGCTAGAAAAGATGGTCAATCCGAGACTACTATGGGAACTTGAGTCTAGACAATGCTTAACTCCATTCCAATCTGGATTTAGAAAATCCCGCTCTACTCTGGTAACATAAGTTTATGGAAAAAGGGTTACAAATTTTGCAATAAATGACGATTCTGCTACAAAACAGTGGGAATCTTACCATGTAAAATGCCGATAATCAGTTTGTACAGCTGATGCTTATGTGAACTAAAGGTGGTTCAGAGCCTGCGATTTATACGATACGCGCTTCAAAATAATCTATAGGCTGTAGGCTGTCATACCATGATGCAAGAAGACTTAGTTCCAAACAACTTAAGGCGTTAAGGGTTATTAGTACTAAGTTAGTTGCAGCATTACCTGAAGTCTTCGCCGTTGTAGAAGTCCCAAGCAGAACCGTGGCAAACGAGATCTCTTCCATCCTCTGGCTTCTCTATGATGGAGTTTTTCCAGAACTGTTCAGGCATGGCGCTCAGGTTCAACGATACGAAGAAATCTTCAGCCATTTTGAACATCTTCAGTGGGGTATAACCCTGAAATGGGAAGATACTTGTTTGGTAACCCATAACCAGAATATAGGTATTGACAGAGTTTTATACATGGCAGCTCATTAATTCTACATTTGTGATGTAAATGCAGAGAATAAGGTTCGATTTATGGGAATGGGGCTTTTATGTTCGTCAAGTTCAAGCAATTTTATTTCAAAAAATTCATATGCATTCAAGTTTAAACAATTTTTGTACTACCAATGTTCGTAGGCTTCCGCGGTAGCAATTATAATGAAGTTCTAGGTCTTCCGGTGGTCGCGTCTCGAAGGCTGTGTGTCCCCACCGTCGAACAGGATGACACATTACCGGCTGATGTAACATCTTATGCAATCCCCACCAGATATGACCTAAGGCCAAGAAGGAATAAAACCATCTCTAACCACCTCTAACTACCTCTAACCACCTCTAACTACCTCTAACCATCTCTAACTACCTCTAACCATCTCTAACCACCTCTAACCATCTCTAACNCAAAAGATCCCATCGAAGTAGATTCCGACGAAGAAATTTACGACAGTGAAATCAACATCCCTGTTCCGTCTACATCGGAAATGCGGAACAGCATAAAAATTATGCGTAGATATTTAGATGCGCATTCGAATGGCGATTTAAATAATTCACTCGACAATATTGAACATTTTGTGGACAATTTCTTGTTAAAAAATACACTGCAAAAAAAAATAAATAAACAAGTTCTACAGTTTTCTTAGAGTATATTTAATATTCCTACCAATTACGCATTACAAAACAAAATTAAAAAAAAATAATTTATCTTAAATAGTTAAATGTAATTTTAACATTTCAATTTCATAAAACGGTAATTTTGAAGATGAATTTGTAAAAAAACCTTCAAATTATAGACAAGTTTCAGCTTCAGGATAGTGTTAAAATGTAAACATTTCAAAAATTTCCGGGGGGGGGGATCTCCCCCCCTGAGTTGGGGGTATTCCGAACCCCCAGACCCCCCGTGTGCGCCTTCCTCATGGCTAAGGTTGGCGCCTTAATCATGAAGCCAGTCCGCCCCTGNAAATGAAAATTGCACCGAAAAATCAAGCTCGTTGAGACGACGATCCCCTCTGAAAATGGGATATTTATGACGTCATTAACCTCTCCTAATGAGTCAGCAAATATTTTAAAAAATACAAAAAATCAAATGAGGTATCGTATCTTATGTTTTTTGGGTTCCTCAATCCAAAAAATGAGTTACCGAAGCGATTAGAATAATTTTCTTTTAATAATAATGACAATAGTAATAGTAATAATTTATGGGAGATTTCTTGTAAGCACGATAGCGCTCGAACGAATTGACGTATCAAAATGAAAATTGCGCACCGAAAAATCAAGCTCGTTGAGACGATGATCCCTATTGAAAATAGGATATTTATGACGTAATTAACCCCTTCTGATGAATTAGCAAAGATAGAAAAAAATAAAAAAAATCAATTGAGGTATCGCTTCTTATATTTTTTGGGGTCCTCAATCTAAAAAAATCCTACCGTGGGTTTCCGCAATCCGAGCGAATTTCCATTAGAAATTTGTAGTATTTGTATAATCGTGGTAGTTTAAAAGAAGTTTAAACTGCACAACATTGAACTACAAATTTCCAATGGAAATTCGCTCGGCTTGCGGAAACCCGCGGTAGGATTTATTNTTAGAGGAGGTTAGAGATGGTTAGAGGAGGTTAGAGATGGTTAGAGGTGGTTAGAAGTGGTTAGAGGAGGTTAGAGATTGTTAGAGTTGGTTAGAAGTGGTTAGAGGTGGTTAGAGATGGTTAGAGGAGGTTAGAGAGTTGATTACATTAGATGAGGTTAGAGAGTTTATTGACATAATCAGTCTCTAAGATTGTCAAGAGCCGTTTTCTTTATAGGCGTATTACAAGGAATAAGATGAGAGGATAAGTTCTGGATGAGAGGATTAGGATGATGGATGAGCTTGGCGTGGATGGACTTGAAGCGAGAAGATGCTAGGATAGGGACGTAGTCAACATTATTTAGGTAGTTATGTATTATGCGGTTGGCCACGTAGGTGGGAGCAATTGATATTTTCTGCATCATTAAGATTGCACAGATTGGATGCTTAAACACACACACTATTCTTCTATAAATCGAGTACTTATTATTTCATTATTAGAGTTATTAAATAAAGTTTATTATAATTTACTGGTACTATGTAGGCATTTCATTTAAATGCTAGGACTGCATAACAATAGGAAACGTAGCCACTAATACCTAGCATGAGCCCTGCTAGTGTTATATATATATTTAAGATTTTGACGCAGGTTTGATCCCTTTGTTAATTCTGTATGTGATTTATAGGTGGGTCAATTTAGGGATAATTTCAAAACAAAACACCTCCTTCCAATCATCCCTAGCTATATTTCAACCTTGGTGGGTCATCCTATCCTAACTATGTATTTAGACATATACTTTCACTGTGATAAGATAATATGTAGGCATTTATTAAAAATGTTCGTTATATATTGTTTTAAATTGTTAAATATGTACTATGTATTTTGTTATTGTTATTGGTAAGATTGTTAGTGGAGAGTAAATGTTAAATATGTGATAAGTTACCAAATAAGTCATATTTTAGTGACCAAATATATATTTAACTAGCCTTCACCCCGTGCTCCGCGCGGGGCTCATGCTAGGTACAAGTGGCTATGTTTCCTTTTGTCATGTAATTAAAAAATAGCCTATAGAAACTAATATGGATAGTAATTGATACAAATACTAAATAATTAATATAAAAATTCCATTTTTAAAAACTGGTCTTATGTACCTTATTTTTTTTTTTTTTTGCTTTTTTTTTGTTTCTGTATTCTTCACCGAAGTTGTTTCTATGTGCAAAATTTGGGGAAGATTGAATGACGGGAAGTGGTTCAAAATTGGGGTAATA
>KZ651754.1:92652-115691 GCA_001010745.2 Gerris buenoi
TTTTATTTATTATTATTTTTTTTATTTTTTTAATTTGTTGCTTGAAATGAGGAATCTGGTTTATGATCATGATAGCTGTGTTAATCAATTGTTAGTGACTGTAATCAGTATGTTTTTTGTAATTATAATTTTTTAAAGACAACTACTTAAGTAATATTAATTTTTGTATAGGTGCTTTTAACCATGTAGTTCTGCGCTTAAAATAAATAAATACCTTAACTATAGATGCAGCAGACGAAGAGAAGCGTGGTAGAAATGGACTGAGGTTGAAGAGAGGAGGAAAAACGAAACAAGGAAAATTGGGACGCGCGGTACAACTTGGTACAAGGGTACACTAACACTAAGAGCGATAGCTAAAAGAGACTGTGAGTCAGCGTGTGATAACGTCTGATTATATCTTCCTTATTAAAAAGATAAGAACAACAACAAAGATAAGAAATACAACAAAATAAAGGTCATTTGTACTTATTGGGCCGAAAGAGGAAATAAAATCTCTACTAATCTTCCATCAAATAACTATATTTCGCCCCCTCCTCGAGGCATACTCATGTTCACAACTGAAACGTTAAATCATAATAATTATTCCATGCTGAATTAAATTAACCATGCAATAACAATACCGAAGATTTTATTTCCTCTTTCGGCCCAATAAGTACAAATAATAATCAATAATATGAGGAACAGTAACCAGACAAACGATAAAGGTCATGTTATAAAACCTTTTTTTGGTGAAAAATTAAAGGCATAAATATTTGTAAATGTAGTTGTTAATATCTAAATAAACAAATAAATTGAAATCTTAGATTTCATATGTATGTTATTTTTCTCACTGCTAGAGGAAAAATCTTGTACGTACTACAGGAGCAAAAAGTCATAGTACCCTCGCTATAATTAACTCCCTCCGCGGCCATGCCTCGGGATTAACTTTATGGTTCTTGAGGCAGTCATTTATATATTAAAAAGTCTTGAAAACAGTCCAAAACCGCACAAAAGTGATAGGTCCATTACTGTACAAAGGAAGCCGACACTGGATCCCTTGTAATCCGAGAAAAGGTAAAAAAAAAAAAAAAAAAAAAAAAAAAAGTTAGCGTCCAGTACCGTATACTTTACTTCTATTCATATATAATTTATTCACATAAATAATAATAAGTAAAAGTCTTATCAATGATGACGCTAATAATTTAGTATGATGTTAAATCAGGCAGTCTGTGAATGTGTTTGAATCTAATAATTTTTATGTTACTACTAGAGAAAATAATTTTGAATCTTGATATATTAATAATTTTAAGGGGAATATAATAGATCTCGTCGGAAACTATTTCCTGCTATTCCTAAATCACCGGAAGAAGCTATGTAACCAGTGAAATAGATAAATAGTTGTTGGTTAATACGATGGTGTCTGTAGTTTCATTTGTAAGTAACGTTTTACTTTGCTTACTGATCGAGTAAGTTTGCTTTGATTCCTGATCAACTTACGTTATCATTTGAGTTCTGATCAAGTACATTTTCCTTTGTTCTTATCAAGTTAGTGTTTCCTTTGAGGGCTGATCAAGTAACATTTTTCTTTGATTTCTGATCACGTAAGTTTCCTCTTTGAGTCATGATCAGAGACGGGAAAAAGTCATAAACGTCATAGTCATATGATTTTGTCATTTTACGAATAAACGTCATAAAATGGGGTTTTTTGGAATCATAGAATGGCCATGGAACTTTGTCCTTTTTTTTTTTTTTTTTTTTTTAAAGTTAAAGCAAATTTTATATTGAAAATTCGTGGTCCGATTCCAGGTAAAAGTGCAGTTCAAACAAAAAACCCCTTACACCAGCTTAGTGAAAGGCCTGGGGTCTAAATTCCCTGATCACTTTCGGACTTAACTAATGCGCTTATGCATATCTGCAACTAAAGAGGCACCGAGGGTCATCCCTAATTCCAAACTAGGGCTCCTGATCAGCTCTTTTTTGAAAGAACTCCTCCAATAAGAATCCAGGAAGGTCAAGATAGATTCTCCAATCAGACAATAGAAAACTCATTGGGTTGGGCAGTCTCCTGATTAGCTGTTCCACAACTTAAGATTTTGTATATTTTTATATTCATGGTAAGGTATTAAAAATTTTAATTGCTTATTTGATTTCTTACTACTGATTTTGTTACTTGTTTTTTTTTTTTTTTGGGTTTCGTTGGTAAAACCAAAAAAAGAAATCCTTATATAATAGTTTTGCTAGGTGTACCCTGTAGTAATATTTTTGCTGTCTTAGGTGGATCCTTTTAGGGTAATGTGTAAAAAGAAATACACTAATTCATATTTACTCTGGCAACGTTTCGGCTAATACCAGCCATTTTCAAGCCTAAAAATAACGATTTATTTATTGCAAACATGACATCATGATATGATTAACAATAACTCACATGAAATACGCTATCAATATAGTACCTCTGTAGTCTAAATGAGCCCTCAGGCTAACGAGTCAAAATTAGTGAGAATTTCATCTACTTCAAGAAATGTTTAATATAAAATATATTTGGGAACTGGTAGTTCACCTCGTCTAATCCTAAAACCATAAAAGCAAACAAGGTACACGCACCCTACTATTATTACTAAAAATGATAACTTAGAAACTAATAGTACCAACAAAAAATTTGTAGGTTTAACATATATTAAAGGCCTTTCTGAAACCTCACAAAAACTCCTACACAAGTTTGATTGTGGAAATATTATAATAGGACACAAACCCTGCAATAAAACCGAAAAGTTTTTTCACAGTCTTAAAGACAAAATCCCAATCGGCAATTCAACAGGTACCATCTATCAGATTCCCTGTGGAGACTGCCCAAAAAGCTACATCGGAGAAAGCAGCCAACTACTTAAAAACAGGCTTGAGCAACACCGCTATGACCAACTGAAAGGCAACACCAACACTGCTCTTTCCAGTCACGCCCTTGCTACTCATCACTCTTTCAAGTTTGAAGATGTTAAAATCTTAGGGAGAGAAAATAAAACTAATAGGAGAAAGATGCTAGAAGCGCTAAGCATTGCCATTAATTTAGACAGATCAGTCAACCTTAAAACTGATTCGAGATCACTCAACAAATTTTACAGTGGAGTTTATTATTCATATTCAAATCTCCCGCCACGCAACACGTCTCAGTTACCATAGATAAGATCACCCTTTTTAAATACTATTAGAAAATTTAAATATTGTTATACTACTAAATTACAAATTTAATATTAATTATTGTTACCAGTATATTCACTTTTTTATTATGTATATTTTTTATTGTTATCACTGATAAGACAGTAGTGTTATCAGAGACCACTATCATACAGTACCAATGATACTGGGACTTCTTCTTTTTTTACAATTCTAGTTTGTTTTTAGCTTGTTAATTCTCACTGTGATATTGTTGTTAGTTGTTCTTGTTAATTTATATTTATTGTTAATTTTTGTGGCTGTGATAGATGCGTTTTTAATGATAGGATCAATTCATACATTTGATGTTAAACACACACCTTTTTCATTAACGATTAAACCTACTTTCACTGTAGGAATTATTCACTTTTTACACTGTTATGTTTCACACAAATAGGACTAGAATAGTAACTATGTACCTTATTTGCTTTTATGGTTTTAGGATTAGACGAGGTGAACTACCAGTTCCCAAATATATTTTATATTAAACATTTCTTGAAGTAGATGAAATTCTCACTAATTTTGACTCGTTAGCCTGAGGGATCATTTAGACTACAGAGGTACTATATTGATAGCTTATTTCATGTGAGTTATTGTTAATCATATCATAATGTCATGTTTGCAATAAATAAATCGTTATTTTTTAGGCTTGAAAATGGCTGGTATTAGCCGAAATGTTGCCAGAGTAAATATGAATTAATGTATTTCTTTTTACACATTACCCTAAAAGGATCCACCTAAGACAGCAGAAATCCTTATAGTTTCGTTCACATGAGCCTGTCTATCTGTCAGTCTGGACAGTACAGTTCCAATGATTGTTTAATCAAAAGAGATATAGAAACATGAACCTTTCCAATATTAAAGATCGTTTTAGTGTATGTTACGGTTTTTAGGATTTGACGTGGTGAACAAGTAGTTCCCTGATTTTAATGAACTCAGAACACTGTTGTTAACGCTTTAGCTTGAGGGCTTTTTAGATGAGTTATAGAGGTAATGTTTTAATTATACGTAATTCACACTCAACTTATGAAATTAGTCATAATGTTACATTGTCATGCTTACAATAAATTATTGTTTTTAGGCTTGAAAATGGCTGGCAAAGCCGAAACGAAAAAATGAAACAGTTTTTCTTTCTTCCTTCTCCTACCCTTAAAGGACCTACTTGTATATAACATAGTATTTTTTATTTTTCCAAGTCTTTCAATTGTTTTTTTCAACTAAACTGTTTCTTTACTTAAGTACCTGCATTTAAATAGCTTAAGAGGAAGTCTGGGGCCTGGGGCTAGGGATGGCCTACGCAGATTCGATTATTCGATCAATCGTTTGCCTAGAATCGATTGTTTAATTCTGATAGTTAAAACTCAATTAATCTATTGAATCGATTCTTTCCATTTTTGAGGTAGCGATATCTCACAACAATTTGACTTAATATAATTAAGTCAAAATGATTGAAGCTTATTTTTTTTTAAGCTTGAAGCCAATTTTATAAAGTACTCGTATGTTTACAATGTCAGCGAATTTTAGTCTCCACTATTTCCCTTCCGAGCTTACCGAAGGTAACGGAAGCTCTGTAATCATTTCTGCCTTTTAAGCTTCTAGTGGCCCTGCTAGGCAGAATGGAGGAATGCCATTTTGTTCCCTATGTAACATATCAAAGCAAGGCAGAATGGAGGAATGCCATTTTGTTCCCTATGTAACATATCCAAGCTGTCTTGTAGATCTTCGCTATGTTTTATCTTTTTATCAGAAGTTATTTTAGATGTTATTTAGAAGTTATTTTTAGATTATTTGAGAAGGTAGTTTGTATGCTACAGAATCGTTTGACTGCCATTTAACTTTCTAGTATAATCGTCAAGGTAGAGCCAGTGTCAGTGTTGCCATGAATAATAGACTTGTGACTTGTAACATAATTCAAGAGGTCTTGCAGATCCTTGATTATTATTACTTCCCAGCTTACCGAATATAACGGAAGATATCGTTCTGACGAACGAAAAAATGTTAGGTCAAAGATTCCCGGACAGAAATCCGTTTCAGACATCAGGGAACATTTTTGGTCTCGTGTCTGTCTGTCTGTCTGTCGGACTGTGTGTCCGCGAATTTTGAAACGTCCGACGATAACTTGAGTAATTCTTGACCGATTTTAATNATCGTTTGACTGCCATTTAACTTTCTAGTATAATCGTCAAGGTAGAGCCAGTGTCAGTGTTGCCATGAATAATAGACTTGTGACTTGTAACATAATTCAAGAGGTCTTGCAGATCCTTGATTATTATTACTTCCCAGCTTACCGAATATAACGGAAGATATCGTTCTGACGAACGAAAAAATGTTAGGTCAAAGATTCCCGGACAGAAATCCGTTTCAGACATCAGGGAACATTTTTGGTTCCACGACTGTCGGTCTGTCTGTCTGTCGGTCTGTCGGTCCGTCGGTCTGTCAGTCTGTCGGTCGGTCGGTCTGTCTGTCTGTCTGTCTGTCTCTCTGTCTGTCTCTCTGTCTGTCTGTTGGTCTGTCGTTCAATTTTTAAATAGTAAACAATATTTACTATCAAATCTAGATTTTACGCTGTACATTCTTAATCAGGGAATGTGGGTTAGAATAGATTAGGAAATGGAAAGAGGTTAATAAAAACATCAATAAATAATCAAATTAAATTTTCTTCTCATATTCATTTTAAATTGTTTCACAAAAAAAAAAAATAATAAAATATTTTTAATTATATAAATCTGAAACTAATTTAAGTAATACATCCATCTGACTACTACCTATAAATACATAAATCTTGTGACACAAATATATTTAATTTGTGTAATTTTTTTTCCTTCTTTCCTTTAGAGTACCTGATAATTATAAATCTGGACTATCCATGATTTTGGTCCAATTAGACCAGCTATGATCCACATTAGTCTGGTTAATCAAGATTTCGCAGTACTTAAACGAATTTTATAATTTTATCAATGCTCAAAAATCGCAACTTACTATTTAAAAAAAATTATAAAAATTAAACAATTTAAACTTCTCGTCCAAACACACAATAATATTACCATATGGAAATTATGGGTTAATTCGTTGAGTGCACCGACACCCATTACAGATTTACTGTTGCTTCTAAGAATCACCGGTAAATAATTTTTGTTTAAGTTAATAATTTGTTACAATAATAAAACAATTTTTTTATAATCTATGATAATATATATTGAAATCAAGTTATAAAGCAATAATTATTGCTAACAATCCATAATTCATGGATGCTTAGCAAAGGAACTAATTAAGCCTTGTTTATTTATTATTTATTTAAGTACATAAAATGGATATATTTTTCGTTTTAATCTTATAAATAATTGTTTATATTATTAGATAGGTATTGAGGTACTTGTAGGGTAGAGATGTGGAGATAGAGGATGTGGAGGGGGTAGAGGTGGAGGAGATAGGGCCTGGCCTTGAAAAAGGAGTGGGGCTAGAGGTAGGCGTGGCCTAGGGGATAGTGGTGGGGGTGGTCTAAGTGGCCCAATACCTACAGAGTAGTCTAGTTCCAGAACGAGATAAACCACAAAAAATTATATTTATGTAACTTATTTTCTTCTTTACTCCTTTATTTTATATAATATGTTTGTTGAAGGACTGCACTTTTCATTAGGTTAAACGTTTTTCTCGGTCTCTTACTTATCGAGATGTTTAGTTTATAGTCAAATAAAATCTGATGTTAACCTCTAATTTCTTTTTTTTTTTTTCTCTTCTTGACAAATCTAAAAGGGCGATTTTGTCTGTTTTTGGAACTAAAAGACTCATAATATTTTTTTTTTTATTTTATTTTGATTTATTATATATGTATTTGTGATGTTTGAAAAGCGTTAGATATCTGGAGAATCTTTTGTTGAAGTACTTCATCCAATCTGCATTATCAGCATGTCAAGATTTCACACAAGCTGAAACAAACATAAATATATAGATGAACAGAAAGATAAAATAAATTAATAAAATAAACACATATGAAACAAAAATAATCTGAATTTGAGATAAGCAGATAAACACATACAAATCATAGACCGAAATCTAAAATAAACACAAAGAGTAGGTATTGGGCCACTTGAGCCAGCCCCCTCTCCTGACTCATTAGACTACGCCCACCTCTACCCCAGCTATCAAGGTCACGCCACTGCCCTCTACCTCTACAACCAAGAGTGATAATTAGTCTTTGACTGTTAAATATAGGGTAACAACACGTTTTTACATATGCATATATATGTAGATATACATATCCACTCACGTTTATTTTAATCCTCGCTGCTTAAATGCCAGGCAGAGAATTTATTCTCCCTGGCATTTAAGTAGAAGAATTCTAATAAATGTATATACAGTAAGTATATACAGGGTGACTGGCGTTATATGTGAAAAAAATGAAGTGGGTTGTTCTATGCCTCAGGGGCTACAAAAAACACTTTATAAACCATAGGTCAAATCTTATCCGTTTTCCCTAAAAATTAAACTTGATGATTTTTTTAAGATCGCATGCCTTTCCTCATAAAAACACTAATTGTTTCAAAAGTATAAGAGCTAGAATAAAATTTTTGGTTTCGTTGTAAAGCTGAAAAAATGTCCTATAAGAAAAGAGTAATTTTCATTTTCATTCCCTCAAATTACATGACAAAAAAATTTTACAAATGTTATTTTTAAGAAAAAATAAAAAAATCTTTTTTCTTTGTGATTCCAAAACATAGAATAGAACCGAGCTTAAACTGTTCGGACTTCAGGAAAAACTTCCTTATTTACTAAGGTTTTGATCAATATTAATATTAATACCTATTCATAGGGCGTAATTTTCAGTAAACTTCGCTAAAAGTATAAAAGAAACATGCTTATGGTTGCTATTTTTGACTTACAGGTGAGTAATTAAATAATTAAAGTAAATAATTAAAAACACAAAAAAAAGCAAGACTGGTTTAGTATACTCACCAATATTTCAACAAAAACAACAATAAACATGTTTTTTTTTTACTTTCAGCGAATTTTACTAAAAATTCCACCTTATGAATAGGTAATAATATTAATATTAATCGAAAATTTAGGAAATAAGGAAGTTTTTCCTGAAGTCCGAACAGTTAAAGCTCGGTTCTAATCTAAGTTATGGAACTACAAAGAAAAAAAAAAAGTTTATTTTTTATTAAAAATAAAATTTGTATACATTTTTTGCCATGTAATTTGAGAGAATTAAAATGGAAATTACTCTTTCTATCATAGGAAATTTTGTCAGATTTACAGCGAAACTAAATATTTTGTTCTAGCTTTTATACTTTTGGAACAAGTAGTGTTTTTATGAGGAAAGGCATGCGATCTTAAAAAAAATCATAAAATTTAATTTTTCGGGAAAACGGTTAAGATTTGACCCATGGTTTATATAGTGTTTTTTGTAGCCCCTGAGGTGTAGAACAACCCAATTCATTTTTTCACATATAACGCGTCACCCTGTATAATCATATGTGTAAACATGTTGTTTTCCAATTTATCTCAGTTGTAGATTTTGAATTTGATTAAATAGTCTTCATTAATTAGATGCTTGTGAAAAGAATAGATAAAAGCCTGAATAAGCCCGGAAGGTGGAGAGCGAAATATAGCATTCGAAAAAGAGAAAATGGTTTAATTTAATTAAAGAAAACCAATTATTAATCCTATAAAAAAGCCCAATTCTAAAGAGATAAATGATAAAACTAATAAGAAAAGAGTTTTCAAGTTCAAAAAGAAAATAAGATGTATTATTTCTATGCGATGGAAACCTCAATGCACGCGAAATCTTGCTCTTCTATCTAACAATAGGTTGGTTAATGGAGTTTAGAGTTAAGATATGGGATGTGGAGGCCTGCATGACTCTGGTTAACCTCTCCAATCACCTGATTGAATCTCTCTGGTTTCTTAGAAAAACCAACATGTCTACCTAACCTTTAGCCTACGCAATAAGATAACCTTTATTTGTTGAAGAACAATTATTTTCTCCATTTTTATACACAAGGGAAAACTTGCTTTTATCCTAATAACAAGACATTTCCTTCAAGAATTATTATTACAATTGAATCGCAAGATGTCAAAAGGAACTAAGTAATTTTTTCATTATTTATTAACCATTAAAGTGATACAAATCAAACTGTAAAAAAAAGGAACTAACTCTGAATACTAGCAATGGTAAAAGTTTGAATCAGGTTTATAAAGAAAGATAACAAAAGGAATTAAATGGGTGACTTCGATCCTTTTATCGCCAGATATGTCAAGAGAGTGATTCTTTGTAGATGTCTTTTTGAAACCTTTATAGTTTTGTTAGTGCTTATTAATTATTACACAATTGTATTACGACTATGTCATCTGTCAAACATTTTTATTTAAGTAGTTACAAGGTATCGACCACTTAGTAGTCTTGTGGGAAATTTGACGTTGAATAAATTAGCACCTGTGAACATAGAGAGGGGTGAAGTAGCAGCTGTGAACATAGAGAGGGGTGAAATAGCAGCTGTGAACATAGAGAGGGGTGAAATAGCAGCTGTGAACATAGAGAGGGGTGAAATAGCTTGGCGATGAGTGCAAATTTAAAAAAAAAAGAAACAATTTTTTTTTTTATTGATAAAATTAATTAATAGTTAAACTTAAGTAAACACTTGGGACAGAGGACTTTTAAATTTTGGTGTAAATCAGAGTTATGTACAGAGCAGGTATTGATTATACTCAGCAAAATTTAAAGATCCAATCTACAAGGTGTATGTTAAATGGTTTTGTTTTTTGCGAAAATCTTGAAGCTATTAAAACCCTCTAGGTTCACGTTCAAACGAATTTTTATGTTCAGCATTAAATTTCTAATGTTAAGTTAAAATAAATAGTTACTTACTGTTAACTTTAGACTCTCCCCATCCTACTTTGTATCCGTTAAGTTCGTTCTCCTTCTTGAGCCAGTCTTGTAGAGGTTTGAAAAACTCGATGAGATCATCAGTGGACATCTTCCTGGACCCGGTCAGGACTTCCAGTGCATCAGGCCAGGGCTTGCTCGACCCAAGTCTTAGCATCTTACTGTAAAGCACAGAAAAGCACATTACACTCGAAGTTCTAATAACTATAGAGCAGGTTAAAGGGGTTCAGGTAAACTGTGATCGACAAGGCACTGGTCACTTCTACAACTAGACTTGGTAGTAGATACGGGGCATTTGAGACCACCCCCACTCCTGATCCTTAGTCTTAGCATCTTACTGTAAATACAGCAAAGCACATTATACTCGTACTATTAATAACTATAGAGCAGGTTAGAGGGGTTCAGGTAAACTGTGATCAACAAGGCACTGGTCACTTTAACTAGACTCGGTAGTAGGTATGGGACATTTGTAACCACCCCCACTCCTGATCCTTAGTCTTAGCATCTTACTGTAAATACAGCAAAGCACATTATACTCGTACTATTAATAACTATAGAGTAGGTTAGAGGGGTTCAGGTAAACTGTGATCAACAAGGCACTGGTCACTTCTACTAGACTCGGTAGTAAGTATGGGACATTTGAGACAACCCCCCCTCCTGACTCTTAGTCTTAGCATCTTACTGTAAAGCACAGCAAAGCACATTATACTCGTACTATTAATAACTATAGAGTAGGTTAGAGGGGTTCAGGTAAACTGTGATCAACAAGGCTCTGGTCACTTCTACTAGACTCGGTAGTAGGTACTGGGCATTTGATACCACCCCCACTCCTGACCCTTAGTCTTAGCATCTTACCACTCCACACCTCCTCAGTGATGTAACCACTGAGCCATAAAAGTAGTGGATAACACACCACCAGAATTAGTATAAAAGCCATTTCGCTTTCATATATGTCCGTAAAAATCCTGATTGACATTAAACGGGTTTGAACCAGTAACCATCTGATTAGAAGTCGAGAACTCTATCCACTGAGTCACAGTACCTCTTGTTTAAATACGAATCATTTTTGACTTGTTTAAGTATATATATTACAAGTTATGATTAAAAAAAATGTATAAAAACACTTTGAAAGAATATATTTGTTGTATTTACCCGAACTTCTCTCCAGCGGCTTTACTCTGGTAAATATCACAGTTGTAAAGCGGATTCTCGTCCGGTTTCTTCGGATCGAACTCACCCGCTGTCTCACATAATGACTTGTGGAACTGGAACTGAAGTACCGCGCTTACAAAGTACCTGCAACATAATTAATATAAAGTATTATAATATTTATTAAAGAAACACGATGCCAAGAAGTACCAATCAAATATGTTAGTTAAAAATTCACAATACAAATTGTAATAACAAAATGGCACAAAAAGATAGATCGTTGATTTGTTACTAATTGTTATTTATTAGTGAAATTAAGGACTCAATGTATTTTAATAATCTGTATTACCTGACGTATGGAACATCAGCAGCAATGTGATACTTCGCACCTGGATCGAAATCATTCTCACTTCTGTCTACTGGAGGTTGAATCCCTTGGTACTTTGTCCTGAAAATGAACAGTAAAAAAACTTAGTACTAACATGTATAATAATATTAAATTTATAAATTTAAGTAATAATCTTGTACATCTGTATGATAGAATTGTAAAAACTTGTATTCAATTATGTTATTGACTTGAAGATCACTTAAGAGAAGGTCGAAATATAGCCAGGATGTATTGAAGCAGTTAGTAGTATTAGTAGTCTAGTATTTTCTACTAGAACGGGTAGGACGAACCACTTGTTCGAACCTTGCAATTGGGCCATCTTTTAGGGCCTTTTTACGCCCCGTGGTGGAGAGTTCTAGCTACTTCCCACATCATACATTTGTACATTGTACCGCCGAAGCGAGTATGGTGTGGTCATTAGTAAGCTATAAAAGCGTGTGTCAAAGCGTGGGGGAAGAGTGCCCCATAAAGGGTGTCCCTCGCCCTGCATCGTCCGCGATAATAAGTTGCCTCGACTTATTGATAGCTGAGCGAGAGCGCCTTAAGACACATTGGCTACCCTGGCTCCCTATTGAAGCAGTTAATACTTTATTACCCCTGTTTGGTTTGACCTATTATAAAACCAAATTCGTTTGGAAGGAAATCATCGGGGTAAGTGACCACTGTGTTCAGAATTATTAAATACGCTAGTTTAAACCTATAGACCTACAATGAGAAAAAAATGGTAAGGCGTGATGTCTCACGTAAAAAGGGTTTCGTTGGTATTGTGAACAAAAAATAGTAAGGGGGGGGGGGGGAGAAAAGTTATTAATTTTTTGACCAAATGGCGCGTAAAATTAAACGTTAACCTCAAGTGTTTACATTTTTGTAATCTACTTTCAATAACTTTATACGAATTTATGTATTTTGACAAAATGGCGCCAAAAATTAAACTGAGTCTAAGAAGTATATATATGTCGATATTTTCCCTGTAAGTTTCTTCTATAGTACAATGAATTCCTTCTATTTTAAGTGTGCTTAAACCTAAGGCGGATTAAATACTGTGCGCGAGACCGAGTGAGACCGAGCCAAGCGTTTTCGTCACACAGCGCGCGAGACCGACGCTGATCGGCCGATTGTCTACCAGTCCACGTACATCCGTTTACAATGCGTTTTAGGCGGCTGAAAATGCTTAGCTAACATAAACGCTCAAAACAAATCGCCCAACTCGGCCCATGCTGATACATGTGTTTGTTGCTCAAGCGGAATCGGCCTCGCTCGGTCTCGCGCGCAGTGTGAAAGCCGCTTAAATAGTCCAGGAGATAGCGTGGAAAAAAGTGTCTAATATCAAGCTAGAATTGAGTGTACAAGTTTCATTTCGTGCCTTTTAAGAATATTGTGGTTGACTAAGCTCTGCGAAACATAGATGGGCAATTGGCATTGAGAAAAAAACTGGGGGAGAGGGGCCATGTCCCACTAATACAGACAGTGTGAGCTAAGACAGTGTGATTTTCATGATCCTGAAAATAAATTTAGTTATAGTAGATCGAAAATAAAGTTGATATTAGTTTGTCCAACTAAAGTATCAAGAGACAAACTGCCAACTTGATTTTTAGTCTACTAACAAATTTTGTACTCAGGATAATGAAAAACACGCTGTCATCATAATTTAATGGGACATGGCCGCTCTCCACCGGTTTCTTTTTTTCAAATGCCTTTTGCCAAGCTATGCCCCACAGATGAACTTCGCCACATATTCTTAAAAGGCACTAAAAGTTTAGCTTGTACAAAATTCTAGCTTGATGTAAGTCAGACACTTTATTTCATGCTATCTCCTGGACTATTAAAACGAACGGCTAAATCATGGTATTACCTAAGTCTCCAGTAGTGACAGTTGTAGTCTTCCTCCGTGGACTTGCCTCTGTAGACATCCCATCGCCACTGATCTAGAAGGTAGATAAAGGGAAGAACTGCGACCTTGTCCATAGCTTGATGAAACAAAAAGTTTATAGATGTTTCCTTGTCCAATTCGAAATCTTTAGGCAACAGACCAATGCGTTTCATATGTTTAGGAGTCGACACTGACATCGCAATAACATCTCCAATAGCTTCATGGAATCCTGGAAAAAAACAACAGAATAATTTAATTGGATCGAACAACGTCCATGTGTTGTCAATGGTGATTTAAACTACTGTTCTTTAAAACTGCCGATGCATACTGTGAACCAAAATCCGTTCAAATCTGCAAATTTTAACGCAAATTACCGTTAGATAAACGAACAGACATTTAACACCCCATCTCTGAAATTATGAATGCACTGTAGTGCATTAACTGCTACTGGTAATCAGGAACACTGGTTATTGTTTTATGTGAGTGGACACTTTTATGAATAGTGAAGAATTCTTTGAACAATGGTCACTTTTGGAATCACTAATCACTTCTAGGGACACTCTTCTTTACTTTCTCATATAAACAAAAAGAATTGTGATGGCGCGAAAATTCTATTTTGATGTTTTGCTGGATTTACACGTTTTGAGGTGTCTTGAGTCCAAAAAAAGTGGTTTTTAAAAAAATGTCTTTCTGTCGTCAGGGCAGACGTGTGGAGCATAAACTACTGAGCCGATTTTAACGAAATGTGGTAGACCATGTTCTGAAAAAACATAAACCCCAAAGCGAAATTGAGAAATGAATTGTAGCTCCTAATTTTAAGGGCTCTACATTCTTTATCCCCTCTCCTTCCAAAAAACTGAAAGCGTGAAAACAAATTACTTTTCCACAACTCTTCCAACAATTTTGATTAAAAAAATTCTAAAAATATGTATCTACCGATATAAACCGTTTTCCGGGGAATAATTTAGTTACCGAGATAATGATGAAAATAAATCTGAATTTCTTGAGAATTAAAAACAATCCTTAGTTGAAGGGTTTTTATTATTATTATTTTTTTTTTTTAAATAATAATAATTAAATAAGATATAATGGAGTTAAAATACAGTTTCAACAACATGAAAAAGTTTGTCTGAGTAGTCTCGGAACGATTTTTAAATTTATTGTAACAGGTGTTCAAAGTGTCTGCCCACACCCACTGTTTACATCAATACATTTATAACACCTGTTAATAGTATATAATGTTACTAGGCTGTGAAGTGAGTTTTTTCTTTACCGCGGCAATTACATTTACTGTCGAGCGAAGCGAGACAGGAAATATTGCCAAGGTAAAGAAAAAACACTTCACAGTCGTGTAGCATATGCTATTTTTTCCGAGGTAGCAGACAATAAAAAACATTAAATATTAATCAATAATCAATATAATAATAACAAATATTAGTTTAAACTTAAGATTAAAAAAAAGAAACCTTAAAAAGAGGTTACACTATAAGAAAAGATAAATAAAACGCATTGACATCTAGCGGAATTCTATCGTACTAAGGCCATTTCAGTAAGAAAATAGCGCTCCTACGGAAGTTTTGATAAGCTCTTATAGTACAATAAAAATTTTTTGCGTCCTAGGACGTAAAAAAATTTTTCTTTACTCCCAGGAGTAATGAAAAGATTTTTTAAGTCCACGTAACGAAAAAATTGATTTTAGCTTTGTTTTCTAGGCTCTAAAGTTACTATTTCACAGCCTACCACGGAAAAAGATTTTTTAAGTCCACGTAACGAAAAAATTGATTTTAGCTTTGTTTTCTAGGCTCTAAAGTTACTATTTCACAGCCTACCTCGGAAAAATTAAATTTCTTATTTTGATGTCTAGAACCACCTGTTGTTCCATGGTGGATAAGTTATGGCAACCCGGTATATTGTAAATTATATTTTAGTCCAGTAATTGCTAATACTGTGTAACAGGTTGTTAACGTGCAACTGTAAGTTATTTCAGTAAAATTTGTATTGTTTATTCATTCTATATTTCTAATAAGTAGCTGTATATCTATTCATGTTGATTCCGACCCTACCGAAGGTAACGAAAGCTATGTGATCGTTCTGAAGAACGAAAATTGAGAAAAAATGTCTCCGATTTTAAAAATCCCAAGACAGAAATCCGTTTCAGCAATGTAAGCCACAGATAACCCCAGATTAATTTTAACCGTCTGTCTGCGCCTTCAATCTTTAACTTTTGCTTAATTATGACCTACGATACATATTTCATTAAAATCAGACGTGTAGGTTTTAAGATAGGTTGGTTCGCAAAAAATTGAGTGACAGACCGACAGACCAACAGACCCATACACCAACAGATACGGAACCATTCTTTGGTAAAAAGTTACACCATTTTAAGCGTCAGGTTTGGCGGGGAGGGGGGTGAAGTTGGAAAATTAGTTGTTTTTGTCAGTTTTTCTTAAATATTTAGAAAACTATGTGGTTTAGCGCATAAAGTGTCATATACCAAAATAATCTACATTAAAGTGCGAACAAAATTGAATCTATGCATAATCTTGGTAAAGTGAACGGTTCTCTAGTTACGAGGGGGTCTAAAAGTAGAATGGTGACCTAAGGACCCCCACCCCAAATTTTTGGTGGACGGACTGCACTGGCTGTTAATTTTATGTTTTTCGGTGTGCTGAACACGAATCTAGAGTTGTCCAACAAACATTTTACACGCAAATATGAGAAATCATCATAAAACCACTATCTTCTTTAATTTTTTTTTAGTGGATTTCACCTTGTAACTTGCAAAGCAAGTTATTTACGCAAAAAGTGGTAGTAGTAAAAAAAAGAAGAGAAAAATTCCTACAAATTATCTCTTTACCACTTTTTTGTAAGTCAAATGGTTTCTATGCAAAAGAGGGTTAAAATAACCGGGAAATCAATAATTTTTGAAAAATAGCAACAAAATTTATTCTTAAAATAATATATAGCGAATTTCTGAACTATTTTTTATGTATTTAAGTACTAATAACGAGCTCTTAGACACAGGTTCTATTATTTTTGTTGCTATTTTTCAAAAATGATTGATTTCCCGGTTATTTTAACCCTCTTTTGCATAGAAACCATTCGACTTACAAAAAAAATGGTAAAGAGATAATTTGTAGGTATTTTTCTCTTCTTTATTTTACTACTTCCACTTTTTGCGTAAATAGCTTGCTTTCCAAGTTACAAGGCGAAATCTACTAAAAAAAATAAAAGAAGATAGTGGTTTTATGATGATTTCTCATATTTGCGTGTAAAATGTTTGTTGGACAACTCTAGATTCGTGTTCAGCACATCGAAAAACATAAAATTAACTGCCAGCGCAGTCCAGCCACCAAAAATTTGGGGTGGGGGTCCTTAGGTCACCATTCTACTTTTAGACCCCCCCGTAACTCGAGAACCGTTCACTTTAGCAAGATTATGCAAACAATATTTATTTTTTTCGCACTTTAATGTAAATTATTTTGGTATATGACACTTTATGCGCTAAACCGCATAGTTTTCTAAATATTTTAGAAAAACTGAAAAACTACTAATTTACCTACTTAACCCCCCCCCCCCCCCCCCCCCCCCCCCTGCCAAACCTGACGCTTATAATGGTGTAACTTTTTACTAAACAATATGGGGACTGTCTAGAACAATTTGGAGTTGGAGGGAAACTTTTACTTTGGATGTTGGGGTTTGGGTCTAATTGTACCGTACTACTTGAAAAGTCACAACTTTGATGGGTGACCACAGATACGGCTTTCATTTCCGGATCGCTACCCATACCCCATACGGAGTTTACCCAGTATCGCCATATAATTGGTTGGTGCGTATCGAAGGGGTGCCTAACTGGTTACGTTGGTCAATTATAAGAAGGTTTGCAGGTAATGGAGCAAAACACCAACCCCCATGTCAATCATTAATATAGATTTAGGAATAGATCTTTAGCCAAACCTTTATTAAGAGTTAGTTAGATTGTATACTACTAATTGATTGATAAGAATAGATAATGCTTTTTGAACTTAGATATTTATATTTACCTGAGTTAGCTCCTCTTCTGTAGACCTTAGGTTGATCCTTATATTGGATGAAGTACTGGATATGACCCATCTCATGATGAATAGTTGTGAACTCATGCTGTGTCACTACAGTGCACATTTTGATCCTAGTGATAAACAACAAATAAAATAGATATTAGGCACTGGATATGACATCTCATGATGAATAGTTGTAAACTCGTGCTGAGTCACTACAGTGCACATTTTGATCCTAGTGAAAAAAAATAAATAAAATAGATATTAGGCACTGAATATGACATCTCATGATGAATAGTTGTGAACTCATTCTGTGTCACTACAGTGCACATTTTGATCCTAGTGTTAAACAACAAATAAGATACATGAGATACTGAATATGACATCTCATGATGAATAGTTGTGAACTCATTCTGTGTCACTACAGTGCACATTTTGATCCTAGTGTTAGACAACAAATAAGATACATGAGATACTGAATATGACTCATCTCATGATGAATAGTTGTGAACTCATTCTGTGTCACTACAGTGCACATTTTGATCCTAGTGTTAGACAACAAATAAAATGTAAAAGATACTAGATATGACTCATCTCATAATAAAGAGTAATTTGACTTTGTTTATAACCCTACGGAACACTGCACAAGTGCACAAGGAAGGAAGGGTGGGGGAAAACACTCAGTGACGTCTCCCCGGCTTCATGAATGTATTTTTATCTATATAGCTCAAACGCGCGTAAAAAAAACGCATGCTATGAACCCATCTTAACTTGTTGTTTGTCGACAGTAAGGTGTTTCCATATGATATAGCGACTTATTTACTGTTGGATTGAAGTTATAACTCACTGTAAAATTTTCAACTCTGAATTGAGGGTTAAGTCCGTGGGAGTTTGTTTTTGTTGGATACGTCAGTTACATATTATTCTTGTTCGCTGTGTACATTAAAGTCATGTCATATGGTTAAGTTATGTCGATCGTGTTGTATGCATGCATATTCTTGAAATTAGAAGTTTCATTATAACTAACAGGTTATGGGCCCAGCTCAGTTCCCATTGGCGGACTTAAGCCATTCACAGACAGTTATACCATAGGTTATTAGTTCTTACTACTAGTTTAGTAATTACTAGTAGTTAGTTGCAGCATTACCTGAAGTCTTTGGCGTTGTAGAAGTCCCAAGCTGAAGCGTGGCAAATGAGATCCCTTCCATCCTTTGGCTTCTCTATGATGGATTTCTTCCAGAACTGTTCAGGCATGGCGCTCAGGTTCAACGATACGAAGAAATCTTCAGCGGCATTGAACATCTTCAGAGGAGTATAACCCTGAAATGGGAAGAAAAATTGTTGGTAAACCATGATCAGAATAAGGTATTGAACAATTTTCAAGGCAGCTCAGAAATTATAGATTAGTATTGTAAAAGCAGAGGTAAAGGTTCGATTCTTGGGACCGGGATTTTTTGGGACCATAAACAGGGCCATAAGTATAGCCAAGGGTACAATGATCATGCATTGCTAGAGAAACAAACTGCTCAAAATAAAGGCTTTTAAAAAAAGTATTTATTAAAAACCGACAACAATAGGAAAATCTTCTTCAATGATTAGGTCGTGGATTTTTTAAGCCATGTCTCTCAGGATTTAGATAACAATTCTTGGGAATATGTCATACTTTTAAAACCCTTCATTTTAAGCTGATTATTTCGCCAGCAATGCACGATTGTTCTGCGGTATAGTCTTTTATCTATGGCTATACTTGTGACCACAAGTATTTACCACAAAGCCGATTGCGATATGTATAAGCTCAGCTAATGAACTGAAAAGAAACCTGTTAAAGTTAAGCAAATATTTTAGCAATTAATTTTAACGTATTATAAAATTTAATTTCATATTATTTTATTACCTGTTTAACCATTTCTTCCGTTACATCGACAGATGTTTTATCAGGGTAAGGTACAGTCAGGTCTAGAATATTGGACCAGCTTTGAGACCACATGTTACCTGAAACATAATCAAGAGATCCATTTTAATATAAAATAAAAGGTTTGACCTCAAAGATAATAAATATAGCCATAATGCCTTAAAAAGTTTACACTTTCTGCCTGTCTATGTTTTCTTATAGAGTCACTTAATAAAAAAAAAATAAGAAGGTAGAATGTGTTACCGTCATACGCATCATGTTTATTTTAATTTATTTTAAATTACGGGAGGCTCTTTCTTACGCCCAAAAAAATAGTCTACGTATGTGAAACCCTTTCAAAAACCAGTATTAGCTTTGTATCCATCCATTACTGGATTCATGTAGGACTAATAAACCCTCCACACATGAGTGAATTGTTGGTCGGTATGTTATCACAGATCTAGGATCATCGATTTTTTATCGATCGATTGTTCATCGATGTTTTATTAATCGATTAACAATCGATTGTTGGTCGACCGCGAGAGGGAGGACCATGGTTTTATAGACTAAAACCTGCTGACAGTAACTCCTTCAATTAGCTCCCCATTTGTTTAAGCAATGCTGACTGGATACTGAATGAGGGTATACCCGGTCTGGGAATTGAACCCAGATCTATGCGTTCATCCATCCAAGTGGTATCCATGACCAATGCTGCTCAAAAATTGGAAAGAAAGTTTGCCGTCGTAAGGTAAAATGCCCTGCCTGGCATTTGTGACTTTTTGAGAGAAATGAGAAAACGTGTTTCAGCTTCTTCCGTAGTTGTTTCTTATCTCTAAGACTTAAAAACCATGGAAAAAGATAAGACATTTTCATCAATTTTATCCATGTAAGATATGTTTTCGAGCTTCTTTATATCAATATTTATTAAATAAAAAAAAATTAATTAATAAATTAATAATGATAGGATAATATATCTTAGCAATAATACAAAATGATGCAACATAGGACAATATAAAGTAGTATTGAATAAAATGTCCAGTATCCTAATAAAAAGCCTAAGTATCCTATGTACAGTCTTTTTGGCCATATGGGACTGTTTAATCTTGTAATTGTCAGGTAAGCAAATTTAATCATGAAAACCTTATCAAAATGTAGATAAGCACAAAACTCTCACGTGGTTTATTTGGCATTTCTAGACAAGATAGGAAGTTCTGTGTTTGCAAAAAGGTGTAGATTTTTTTAATAAACAAACTCGTCCAAATAATGGAAAATCTCAAATATTTTCACTTAGGAAATTTTACCTTTGGATGGCAGAAGTTTTCTCCTCTTCGAGATACCGAGACCCCAAGCACCATATTAATTTTCATATTCTTTTCTATTTTGCCGGTTTTCATACAAACTTTCGTCTTCACTTTTTTAGCAATGTGAATGAAATACTTATTTAATAGTGAATTTAATAAGTACTAACCAAGAAGGTGGGCAGGAATTGGTCCGTCTTTTGGTACAACATCATCTCCGTAGTGCTTATTAAGTCTTCCTCTGACGTAAGCATGAAAGTCCTTGTATAGAGGCTCCATGTTGAGCCATAGAGCTTCAATGTCCTGTTCAAACGTTGACGATTCAAAATCATTCATCACATGCTCAGCTGCATTACTGAAATCTAATGTAAATAAAATATTAGTAAAAATAAACTTTAGTACTTCACATTTAGATGACGTGGATCTTATGGGTCGAGGAGGTTTGAGATGGTTAGAGAAGGTTAGATATTGTTTAAGGTGGTTAGAGATGGTTAGAGGTGGTTAGAGATGGTTAGAGGAGGTTAGATATTGTTTGAGGTGGTTAGAGATGGTTAGAGGAGGTTAGATTTTGTTAAAGGTGGTTAGAGATGGTTAGAGGAGGTTAGATTTTGTTTGAGGTGGTTAGAGATGGTTAGAGGAGGTTAGATTTTGTTTGAAGTGGTTAGAGATGGTTAGAGGTGGTTAGAGAGATTTAAAGGGACTAAGAGAGGGGTAAGAGGGGAGGTAGAGGTGGTTAGAGGTTTTTAGAAGGGGTTAGAGATGGTTAGAAGGAGTTATATGTAGTTAGAAGTAGGCTACCGAAGTACGGTGTGTGTTAAAACTTCATTTATGTGACCGGATTTATGGACTGGTGAAGGTTCAGCGGAGAGTTACTTTACTTGGACGACCGAGCAGCTAATAAATTTGGACCTAACGGAATCGGATCCCTCCTCATAACAGATAAGTCTTCTGCCCCCTCCTCAACCTTAGCGAATTATTATTATTATCTTACTACCTATTTACCTTTATTAATTATCTTTTATTTTAATTAAGTATCTCCTACTTCCATTAGGGGAGTTGTTTAGGGAGAAAATATTATTCATTTGCCCTGGCCAGGCTAAGTGTTAAGCAAAAGCAGTTTTCTTGTTCTTTTAATCGATTGTTAATTTTTTTTTTTTTTGTTCATCTGGAAGGAAACCTTTATATTATTTTTTTTCTTGATGACAATTAGAAGGATGTATTAATTTTATAATTGTCTGTAATAAATCTTGTTTCATTATAGTTTTATGTTTAAGCTAAATGAGTCAAACTTGGTATCTTGAATAATTTTCTTAAATTGCCCCGACCCTAACGAATGAGATTTAGCCGATGGTAAAATTCTAGGTTATAAACGATATAAAGGAACTTAGAGGAGATTTGGAGGGGATTAGAGGTAGTCAGAGGTGGTTAGAGGTAATTAGAGGTAATTAGAGGTAGTCAGAGGTGGTTAGAGGTGGGTAGAGGTGGTTAGAGGTAGTTAGAGGTAGTTAGAGGTGGTTAGAGGTGGTTAGAGGTAATTAGAGGTAGTCAGAGGTGGTTAGAGGTGGTTAGAGGTGGGTAGAGGTGGTTAGAGGTAGTTAGAGGTAGTTAGAGGTAGTTAGAGGTGTTTAGAGGTGGTTAAAGATGGTTAGAGGAGGTTAGAGGTGATCAGAGGTAGTCAGAGGTTGTTAGATGTGGTTAAAGATGGTTAGAGGGGAGTTAGAGCTGATTAGAAGTAGTCAGAGGTTGCTAGAGGTGGTTAGAGGGGAGTTAGAGGTGTTTAGAGGTAGTCTGAGTAGGTAGAGATTGGATTCCTTTTATTGTTGGAATTGGAACTCCCTGAAAAAATGATAGATCATAGTTTATCTCCAATGTTAACCTCCTTGTGAGGTTTCATATTTTGTTAAGGTTATTTCCAACTTACCATAAATAGTTGTATTGGGTGTATATGACCTAGTTGTCTCACACCCTAATAAAACAATAAATAAATAAATAGATAAATAATTAAATAGTTGTATACACAATCTTTTTCTATAAATGTAGCTTGTTCTTTTTTATAATTTACTAGCTGGATACCCGTGCTTCGCTACGGAGTGTTTTTATATTTATTTGATAAGTTTATAAACTACCAGGAAAGCATACAAATTAATTATTTTACTATGCGAGAATATCTAGATTCAACTCCTCCTAGTTATATCCCCCTCCTCTTTGATAAGATAATTTGCAAATATCCTAAATTTACCCCCCTCCTAAATGAAAATATGACAAAACTGTGCATAACAACAATTACTGTACTCTTAAAGAGCATTTCAACGATATGCATCATGAAGATGAAGG
>KZ651754.1:121966-136824 GCA_001010745.2 Gerris buenoi
AAATATTATGTACAGTGTCATTGCATCTGTATAATTATAATTTATGTGTATTGTGACACTATAAATATTATGTACAGTGTCATTGCATCTGTATAATTATAATTTATGTGTATTGTGACACTATAAATATTATGTACAGTGTCATTGCATCTGTATAATTATAATTTATGTGTATTGTGACACTATAAATATTATGTACAGTGTCATTGCATCTGTATAATTATAATTTATGTGTATTGTGACACTATAAATATTATCTATAGTCACAATAAATCTGTATAGCACTAATTTATATGTATAGAGATAGAGTCACTATAAATATTATGTATAGTCACAATACATCTGTATAGTTAAATTTATGCGTGTACAAAGTCTATTCGAATATTCGTATGTGTCACAATAATATATCTGAATAGTCATATTCCATGTGTATTAAATCACAATATAACAGTCGCAATACATATCTATATAGTCATAATAGTCACTATACATATGTATGTCATATAATTCATCGGTATAGTCATAGATAATTCATATGTATATAGTAACTATAAATATGTATAGTCTGAATACATATACATAATACATAAATACATATATAGTCACAATAAACAGGGTGGCACAAAAGTATGGAAACCCCTGACTAACTCGTCAAAAATGCATTTTTTTAAAAAAAGTTAAATACAAAAGTCTTAGGATTTTTCCTTAGCTATTCAATGGTGGCCTTGGATTTGACCTTAAACTTGCCCTTAAGGGTCATTTGAGAGTCACCTTTGTTATTTTAAATGGGGACCCCCATTTTTTATTGCAGATTTGAAAAGAGCAGGAAATTTTATGAAAAATATGACCTTGACCATGTCCTTGAGCATGACCTTCAAGGTCATTCCAAGGCTTAAATTGTTTTTAAAAGGGGAAACTCTAATTTGTATTGCGGATTGTGAAATAACCAAATTTTTCCCTTCAACAGCAGCCTTCACCACGTCCTTCAACATGGCCTTCAAGATCATTTCAGCCCTTCCCCCACCCCTTTATTCATTTATTTATGCGTTCAAGAACTTTTATTCAATTTTTTTTTCTTAAAGGTTGACCACATCCTTGAGCATGACCATAAATAAGACCTCGAAGAAAAACAATTAAATAAAAGTTCTTAAACACATAAATAAATGAATAAAGGGGTGGGGGAAGGGCTGAAATGACCTTGAAGGCCATGTTGAAGGACGTGGTGTAGTCCGTGGTGAAGGCTGCTGTTGAAGGGAAAAATTTGGTTATTTCACAATCCGCAATACAAATTAGAGTTTCCCCTTGGAAAAACAATTTAGACCTTGGAATGACCTTAAAGGGCATGCTCAAGGACATGGTCAAGGTAATATTTTTCATAAAAGTTCCTGCTCTTTTCAAATCCGCAATAAAAAATGGGGGTCCCCATTTAAAATAACAAAGTTGACCCTCAAATGACCCTTAAGGGCAAGTTTAAGGACAAATCCAAGGCCACCATTGAGTAGCTAAGGAAAAATCCTGAAACTTTTGTATTTAACCTTTTTTAAATAAATGCATTTTTGACGAGTTATTCAGGGGTTTCCATACTTTTGTGCCACCCTGTATAATATGTACAAAGTCACTGTAAATATGTTAAAAATCACTATACATAATGACCATAGTTTTTAAAATACATTTCTAGTTATTTTAACGCATTTGGGACGTTATTAAATTTCAATGTAAAAATCTCTCAACATCGTTAACTTATTATTACTTATTCACCTTTTATGCCTGCAACAATAATAAACGAATTACTATGTAAATTGTAAAATTTGATGACTCACTGTTAAGTTTTGCTGCTTCATTAGAAAGTTGGACGTACTCCTTGTAATGCTTCCTCATCACTTTACCTGTATTATCTCTCCAGGCTTGCCAATAGTAAGCCAGTTCCTTGGGATCTCTGCTTGTCTTTAGTATCTCAGTCAGTTCTACCAACATAAACAAACCAAATTTTAAATATATATTCATATTTGATAATTTTTATTCTGGGTTTGGAAAGATTTTCCTTATGTTCTAATTTATTTATTATTTATTCAGTAAGTTGAAACTTATATGGGACCAACAATGAGCTAATTATGACCTAATATCCAAATTCATAAAAATCGGACATGTACTTTTTAAGATATTAGGTTGGTTCGCAAAAATCGAGCGATAGATCGAATGACGGACACGGAACTAAACATGTTCCCTGGTGTCTAAAACGGATTTCTGTGTTGGAATTTTTGAAATCGGAGACCTAAAATATTTTCGTTCTTCAGAACAATCACATAGCTTCCGTTACCTTCAGTTAGCTCGGAAGCTAAATCATAAAAAAATTTGGCTTATTGGAAAAAACAGGGAAAACAAATAAATCGGGCAATAAAAGCTTGTAAAAGCATAAAAAATCAATAAATTACGTGATAGGATGCTATGTGCCACACTAATTTACTGTCTATTTTCCATGAAGCCAATTCTGATACTGGCTTTATCAGTTAGTATCAGCTGATCTGAATCAGATAACTGACGTTCGGATAAACGGCGCTCAACTTTAGGTATATAATAATTCACTTATATAAATATATTTATATTTTTAAAACCTTTTTTGGTACTGTCACTTGCAAAAGCAGTTATATTATATGTACTTTGTAAGATACATATAAGTGTAAGCTTATTTCATAGAGTGATTTGATTTGTCCTTTCTTCTAGTCTTTGTTATTTGTGGGTTGATTAAGGATAAATTAATTTTTGATTTGGCTTTGGCTATATTTCAGCCCTCTCCGGGGCATATTCATGCCTAAAAACATATTTAAGAACAAATTACAAGGAAGTTTTTAGGCATGTATATGCCCCGGAGAGGGATGAAATATAATCAAATTTAAAATTTATTGATTCACCTTGGTTGAATTTCTTAATCAATTACCCTTAATCGACCCACAAATAACGAAGCAATTTTATAAATTCCTGTGAATTACAAACATTACTAATTACAAACGGTACTCTTCTAAAAATACTATTTAACATACTTGTTACGTGATATATAATTAACTCAGTGTTTGCAGCAAAATAAAGAATCTAGGTAATGTGAAATAACTGGAAACATATATTTAAGTAAAAGTAACATGATTTTTGAGTAAAGCTTTACTTGTAAGTTTTCCGGATGTTCAAGTTAACTAAGTCCCAGACATTAGATGCGCTTCGTTCCACAACATAAAGCACTTGTTCCAACTATTTACCTTTATTGGGAAAACTTTACCAACCAAAGAAAACTTCATAAACATTAGGAAAGCAATAGAAGAAAATCTTGGTGGAAATTTAACATGTTATGAACTAGAGAAAAGTACTTACTCTATTCAAATAAACTAGATATTAAGGAAACTAAAATAACAATAACGTTTAAAACTTTAATTATATTTTGAAATAGTTTCCATTCTAGTGAAATTATTACCGTGTAATTATACTCGTAATTGCATGTAAAATTTAAGGACGAACAATTAACTTGTTTAAAGTATGTTTTGTTTTATTACATTTTTCCCTGTTTAAATAAATATATCATAAACAATACTATAACTCTATAACATAAACAATACTTCATACATACATCATATAAACAAAGATAAACATTATAATAGTTAATATAGACATTCTTGCCAGATAAATAATAGTAGACTTATTCAAATTAATTACAGACCTACGAATCCTTCTGTAAAACAATCCCCTGGTCATATAAGATTTGAATTTGTTTCGGATCTAAGTAAGGTACAGTGTTTCCACTTTACTTTTAAGTAATTCCCTTTATTTCTATCAAAATGTCCCTTTTTTCCCTCCTGTAAATGAAATTTTCCCCTCTTTCTTACCTTTTTTAAAATTCACTGTTTACTAATAAAAAAATGCCGTTTTTTTGTAGTAAAATACATTTATTAGAATACGTAATATATAAGTCACGTTATAGGTATTTTATATTTGAAACGAAAGCTGAAGAAAACTAAATAGAATAGGTAAATAAGTTAAAAGGAATAACAACGGAGTTAAGTATTCAGCACAGATTTGTTTACAGTTAACAGACTACATTATTGACTACATTTATTATTGTTAATCTGACAGCGCGGAAAAATCGAAAAAAAGGGGAGCCAAAGAGAGCTCGAGATTTTGGCGGGTAGTAGGTCGGGCCACCTAGGCAAACAAAAACATCTCTGGATAACCTTAAGATAACCACCTACTGATTTTATTTTTTCCCTCACATAGGTTGGCCAATCTGAGCCGTCAGATTTACAAAGTATAGTGGCATGATTATAGGTGTATTGATGCAGATTTCGAGTTATTACAATAATGGTTGAGTATATACCATGTATGATTTATAATATTGAATAGAAAAGAAATTACATTATGTAAAAATATGCATATTTCATAAAATGCTCTATTTTCCCTCATTTTTCCCTTTTCTTCCCCTTTCGAGCCTCTATTTCTCTCAAAAGGGAAATTTCCCTTGAAGTGGAAACACTGGTAAGGTATCTTTTATTTTTACTTATTATTAAATTTGTTCACACGATGGATAATAATATGGAACTATCTGTGGGCATCTTCAACAAAACATTAAAATTTCATCATCGAATCATCGAACAAATATGAAAAATCAAAATAAATGTAATATGCAATTGAACATGTATTCACTAAATTTATTTATATGCGAAATTCGGAGACATTAAGACAAAATATATTTCTTCAAATTGAACAACGATATATTGTTTATACATGAATTTTAAGCAAACTAAGAAATTTGTTCATTTTCATTCCCTTGTTCATTTTCGTGCTTTTTTTGGTCCAAATAATGTTGTGTAAATATATTTTTTTCTTCTTTTTCTTGAGTGATAGAAACTTGGTATGGTTTAGATTTCTTACACATGAGACCTTTAGGCTCAACCATTCCCCTGGACACAGAACTAGAGGTCCAGAAATATATTCCCCTTGGGACTTCCTGGAGCAAGGGGGGGGGGATTGAGAAAAGGGTAAAAGATTGAGATTTGGAATGGAATTTGGTGGCCCCTACATCCACTCGTAACGTGGCCTCTTTTAACTCGTGGAAAATAGAAAATTCCACCCCCCTCCCCCCCTCCACCCTCCCTTGTATCCAAACAGGAAAAACCTGTCAAACTGGAAAAAATAAGGAAATAAAAAGGAAATAGGAAGAAAATCGTAAGAAAAATCTTTTTTTTTGTATCCTTTCAAAATGAGAAATAAATCATGGGCACGTCAGATTCTTTATCATCGTCTGATAGATTCGCTTTTCCTGTTGACTTTTTTTATTTTTTGTAAATTCTTCGTCTATTTCTATATCACTGTGTATTTTTCATCTTCATTTTTTAGAGATAAGGAAATATTCATAGTATGAAAAGTATATTCTACATTATAAAACTTTTTTTTTCTTCTTCTTGTTCTTGGCCTATAATTCTTTGTAGCCAAAGAAGAAGAAAAAGAAATATTAGAAAATTAAGGATTTAACAGAAGAAGAATTAATAATATTAAACTAGGGGCTCTGCCCGACTCGCTTCGCTCATCAACCACCGAAAAGACGTGGTAGCGGCCACTACGCGGTCGACGTGTTATGAGAAGGGAAGTAGTATAGTTATGGAATATGAGAAGGGAAGTAGTATAGTTATGGAATATGAGAAAGGAAGTAGTATATTTATGGATTATGAGAAGGGAAGTAGTATAGTTATGGAATATGAGAAGGGAAGTAGTGGCTGAGGTAGTGGGGTAGTAGGCACATCACTATCTACTTTCCTTTTCTCGCTGACAATCTAATATACCTACTCTCAAGTTCTGCCTTACAGGCTTTCCTCTTCTCTGTCTACACATTTAGTATTATATCACTCTCAAGCTCCCCCCTTTTCCATGGACACATTCCTTTTCTAGAGGGGTATCTCCTAACGCACTCTACACTCAGTTAAATATGTCAAAACTATTTAAAAAACTTTTTTATTTACAAAACCTTTTTAATAAGATAGATATAATATTTCGTATACAAATATTTAAGTGTGAACATTTCTATGATGAGCATAGAAATTAAAAAATGAGAATTTAAACTAATAGGATTGCGTGCTCTAGAGATACAACTGTTCGAAGAAGCTTAAAATTATAATGGAATCATCTAAAGGTTAATTTTTAACAAAGTATCCAAATTTTACTGAAATCGGATAAGTAGTCATTCAAAAAATGTTAACGGATACGACACCAAATGCTTTCTCCGGGTTACAGAAACTCAATTTAGCTAAGGAAACTTTTAAATTTCGTTCAACAAAATTATCACAAGGCCAAATTGCCCCATCGCTTCTGAGTGTAAAAACTTCGAAATCGAATAAACGAATAGTTTGTTAAAAAAAATAAAAATAAAAACTTCAAATAAAAATATCCATGACTCCATGACAGAAATACGTTTCAGTCTTCAGAGAACATATTTGGTTAGTTTGATGATCTATCAACATTTTTGCGGCAGTCCACAGTTTGATACCTTGAAGTATCCAATTTTAGTGAAATTTGCTTGAAATTATTTACTGTAAAATAATTGTTTTTTTAGAAAATTGTTAGTTTCATTGAATAGGTGATGAGAGAATTTTTTACCGTCCTGAAGTTCAAATTTTACATTTGATGGTCATAATTACCGAGCGTTGCGCTTGAACTCTTGGACAAATAATGCTGTCCAACGAACTTAATCTGATCATTAGTAAAAGGAACATGTATACTAAATTTCAACAAAATCAGTCAAATTGTACTCAAGTTATCATCGCACACGTAAACGTTACACACAGACAGATAATATGCATATCTTGTTGAATGTAAAAAGCTCGCTTGCTCTCGCTTCAATATTGTTTTTTATACACATGGGTGTGTTTGTCCAGTGTTAAGAAGATTCTATGTGCCACACTAATTACTGGGAAACTTTGTGATAATAAAGGTAATGCCTATATCGCTGTTACTGCCCTACAGAAGCAAATTTAATATAATCAAGATTATTGACATTTTCATATTTTAGTTATGGTACATAACTCGAAAAGTGTTACTAGAAATCGTTACCCGGTGTATTATTTTAAGAAGCTTAAAAATTAAAAACGGGACCAAATAAAATTATTTTAATAAGTGCCCTTAAAAAAAAGAGAGAAAAAAGCCGGGGCAGGGTCTTACCAACTTAAATTTGAGAGGGTCTCTAAATTGAAAAGGGTCTGCCGAAGCTCTCTCAATTTTGTTGTTTTGTTTTATTCTCGTGGGTGACATTTTTTTTCGTTTTGTTTTTTTTTTCACCAACTTCCGACAAGGGGGGAAATGAAAACGGAAACAATCCATTAATTCTAAAGCCGACATAGAAATATTATTTTCTTGTAGATAGTAAATCAAAAACAGAAAATACTCCAATTTCAAACTAACTTTATTTTATTTCTAAACTTTTTATTTCAAAATAAATTCTACCGGATAAAACTTACTGTTTTTTTATAATATAACTTTTGAAAAGAGTTTTTTTTTCATAAAAGTGTAAAGTTTTTTGAATAGGGTGGCAATTTTTGACGTAAAAACGTCCCCCAAAAGGCACCCCATTAAAAAGGCACCCTATTAAAAAGGCACCCCATTACTTAAGTCCTGCGAGATTTAGCGATGAAACACTTTTTAGAACGAAGTTCCTTATGGCACATTACAGCGTCTGGAGCCCGGAAGTTTGGAAGAAATTCGGAAAAAAACGGACCGCCACAAAACTGACCGACGAAGATAACTTAGAAGAGAAAGTAAACCGATTTCGTTAAATTTTGGTACACATGTTCACTTTTCCAATGCCCAGGATGAGTTTGTTGGACAACGTTATCCGCCCAAGCTCCGTTTGTGCAATATGCTCGCGTAAACCTAACTTCAAATATAAAATTGGGAATTTAGGTCGGGAGAAAATTTAAAATTATCTATTCAGTAGACAAACAATTCTTTTAAATAATATATTATATATATTATTATTATTCTTTTATTTTATTATTATTATTATTTTTTTTTTTTTTTCAGAAAAACCGACACCGCTAAAAAGTGTTAAAGATCACAAAAAATATTAAAGTGGACCTACACGTTTAAAATAGAGATAAAAAACGTTTTTACAATATATCTTTCGTTGTAATGCAAGATTTGCAAGATGTAATGTAAAGATTTTAATAAAACTTCATACACATCGTCTAAAGTAACAATTGAAACAGGCATATAAAATTTTAACCTGATACAAGCAGAAGTTTTTGGGTTATGAAGTGATATATTTTATAATATTTTAAATGGAGTGGGGAAGAGTGTTAGGGAATATTCCTGTTCCCTGACTGTACTACAACCATCCTCTATAACTATCAACTCACCATAATTAACTTTTTTCTCAACGTTCAATACAAATTTATTGCAAGACACTCGCTTCAATGATAAAAAAGATAAAATATTTTCTTTTAACTTTGCCTTAACTCCGCTAAGTTCAAACAGTTAGTTACTTTTAATTTTGTTTTCTTTCTAACTCCGCCATTTATAAGTAGTTAGCAATGTATACGTACTTAGCAGTGTGATTTTATAATTTAAATTTAATGAAAAGCGTAAGGAACTAACTATCCTGCGGGGTGTCCAACGACACCACACGTATATTTTATTAGCAAATATTTCAGCATATTTTGTAGCTTAAGGGTTGGAGCGTCGAAAAACGAATATACATATTTTAAAAATAGATTATGACTCGCTGCTAAGCGTGATTAAATTGTGTGTTTTAGCTCTTACGTCTACGTACAGGGGTGAGGTCAAAAGGTGCCTTAAAATTCACATCGTACCACCGATAAGATATATCATTTATAATTCTTAACTTAACTTCACTATAATATGCCCAAATTGCAAATATTAAAACAAAATTTAAAAAAATAAAAAATAAAAAAGGGTTTCATTAGTCATAAAAAATCATATTTTTAAAATAAAAAAAAAAAAAATTAAAAAAATCATATTTTTTTATTTTATTTTTTTTTTCAACTCAAAAATTGCACTTAACCCTACAACGACACTTTTTTACGTAAACTCCACACAGAGATCAGTGAGACCCCAATTAATTAATGGGTTAAATTAAGTAATAAACACTTAACCTATTTTTATCTCCAGTAGGGACGGAAAGTAACTTTTCAGGACTAGTTTATAGGTAATAATGTGGAAGGTCTTTTCATCCCCGTTCATAAAAACAGGGAAATAATGTAAAAACAGGGAAATAATGTGAAAACGGGATTATAATCCACGTTCGCCAACCTAAATATTTTGTAAATAGTAGAGAATGAATAGCAAACGTAGTGCATTTGTTGAAATCAGGTTGGCAGCACTACTTTTAAACTCCCAGACTTTAAAAAAAAAAAACTTTTAACTCCCTGGCTGAATTGCGAGTCATTCTACGATGCTTTGTTTACTTTTGTTTAGCTATTGTTGAACTTTGTCTTTTTTATTACTTTAAAATTGATAATTAATTGCTTTAAATAATTTATATTGTTTTATATCTGTATTAAATTCGTTTAATAAAGAAATGCAATGTTTTCTTTGTTGAATAAATCTTATGTAGCGCTTTTTCTGGAGATAAAATTTTGTATGTACCTCGAGAACAATGCATTATTATTCCCTTGTTATACTTATCTCCCTCGGCTACGCCTCGGGAGCTAATTAAAATTAATCCTTCGGCTTCGCCTCGGGAATTAAAATATCTAATACCCTCGGCTTCGCCTCAGGATTTAGTTGCCTTCGGCTTTGCCTCAGGAATCAACTCTGTCACGCGGGAAATAATGTCTTACATTATTCCCTGGGTGCATAAATAATAATTATTATTTATATATTATTATAAACATAATTTGTTACACTAACTATACCATTTAATTTTGACCAAAACAAAAAGGATTTTAAAATTAAATAGTAAACATGTCAAACAAGAACAGTGTGGCACATAGCTTCCTCGCTATCCTATTTTATGACTTTTTGCTTTTAACATGTTTTGCTTTTTCTTTATTTTTCCCCTGTTTTTAGGGTTTTGAGGTCATCCAAGAAACTCGAAAATACTTTGGTAGTTCGTCAGTAGAGATTTGAAATTTGGTGTACAAGTTAAAGGTGGGTTTACAACTAGCGGATACGTATTTGCGGAGGGCTATATAGATAACAATATATCATCGGGAAACCGCCGAGGCGGAGTCGCATCTCTCCCTTCGACTTTCGGTCGGGCAGGTTATAAACAAAGCCAATTATAACATCGTGTTTTCAATTTGAATTTAGTTCTCATGCTTAAAAAAAACTTTAATGATAAGATTAAGACTTTTATTATATATAAATAAGAAATAGGAAGGTGGTAGATTCTTATTTTATTATTTACTATTTATATTTATTTATATTATGCTATCTAACCCTTATGTATATATATTTATCATTTTTATATCTCATGGAACTTAGTAGATGTAGAGTATGTAGATTTGGCTCCAACTGGAGGCTCGTATGCCATCTAGTGGCCACGTCGCCAACCCGCTACTTCGCAAAAAATCCGCTAGGATCGCTAGGACTACAACGGCGTTCCCAGTCTGCTTTACATCGTTTTGGTCACCCGCTTTTTGTCACCCGCCTACAGCCGCTTATGATTTATTAATTAATTATTTCAGAAGTGTTAATTTAAGTTCTTTTCACCTAAGTTATTTCAAGACCGTTTTAAGACCGTGGCTCGTCCGTTTCCCGCCATCACACCACTAAACCAGGTGAGTGCAAATCTTATATTTTCTATTATCTTCTTTGTTTCATGCTATATTAATTATTATTATCTATCTCTTATATATTATTTTACACCTATTTCACCTATATACAGTCCACCAAAATCGCACCTACCTCCGCCGAACCACCCGCCAGGTTGGGAACTCAGGTAGCATATTATTTGCTAAAAACCCACCAGTAGGTATATAATATAAATAATGTAGGAACAGATATAATAAGCACAGATAAAGATAAAACACAGATAAATAATTAATATAAAAATACAATTTTTCACAACTGGTCTTATTTTAAACTTTTGTTTCTGTATTCTTCACCATAGTTGTTTCTATGTGCAAAATTTGGGGATGATTAAATCACGGGAACTGGTTCAAAATTGGGAAAACGGAAATGTGCGATGAAACATACAAAGCAAAGTAATACAACACCAGTAAAAAATGTAGATAAATACAGTTAAAACATACATATAATAAAAATAATGTAGGAACAAATGAACAGATACAAATATATATATTTTTAAATAAACAATTTTAATATAAAAACACGAAAGGGAAATAAAAAGAGGTCGAAGTAAAGGTTCCATACAGGTTTTAAAACGGCACCGCAACGCTAAAGCGTTGCCATAGATGAATCCCTTCGGCCACCTCAATTACGTATCCGCTAGCTGTGAACCCACGTTTAAATGTTAACTTAAGTATATTATTTATTATCTTATACTAGCTATCTGGGTATTGATAGTGAATCAAATAGAATTTAAGGACAGTTATGATAATTTGTCACAAAATATTAAACATTCATTCAGATTAATTATTAATCAGTTATCAATTAAAAGATGTTAATAAATATTATTCAACAAACAAGAGTTGAAATTTGGTCCACTATGACATACTTTTTCATGTTTTTACTCCGGGTGCTGAATTAAGATATATACGTACTGTATATACATGTTATCTCAGGTGTCAGGTGTCTGTTTGAAGAGGTCAAGAGGTTACCTTGCTGCCCAGGTAGTTGTCTGTATCAGATCTCAGTATTTCTCTCTACTTTCTAAGTCCCACCCTGTACTTGACTCCATGTTTTATTGAAGCTGTAGAGTCCTTGTTTCGTCTTAGATCTTTAACAATGTTTTTTTTTTTCTTCTTCTTCTCCTTTTTTCGTTTATAAAATTTATTTTCCTTTTTTTAAGTTTGTCTATAAACCTCTGTAGTACTCGTATAGTATCTAAACTAGTGTCCAGTATACTATGGATAATACGACACCAAATATAGTAGTGTTATTCGATTTATGAACGCCTTATAATTAATTTTTAAATAGAAATAAACATGTATACCTGTATCAAAATTATTATTGGATAATACAACTAAAATGTTAAACTGTAGTTAGTGATGATTATGATATTTCATAGGTTATGTGACAGGAAAGAAATAAAGAAGTATTAGTCTGGTGACTGCACTTCCTTAGTAGTAAATTAAGTGAAATAATTATAATATTCAAGATAATTAATAATTATAAAATAAGTTAAGTCTAAGATAAGTAATGATAAATTGGATTAATACTAGGCATCGTGAGGCTCTGTCGAAGCGAGCGCAATAGAATAAATATTAGATAGTTAATCATGATTTTGAAGCTCATGTTTACGCGAGCGTTGCGCGCGAACGCTTGAGCAGACATATTTTTCCAACGAACTCGTCCTGAGCATTGTAAGAACGAACATATTTACCAAATTTCATCAAAATCGGTCAACTTTTTCTGTTGTTGTCATACGTTTCAGACACACAGGCAGACACGGAGCATATTTCGTTATATTTAGGAAGCTCGCTACGCTCGCTTCAATTGCCTATCATAAAAGTTTAGAAATGAAATATTTTTTTTTTTTTTTTTTTTTTTTAAAAAAACATACATTCAATACACAAAGATATATTTTAAGATAAGAGATCTCTAGGCCATCTCCTCCTCATACGTCTTGGTTGGTTGCTTGGGATAAACTGAGAGGACAGGAATTGTACAAGAGGATTAGGATGATTGGATATGGATTCATAGAATTTTCTATATCGGGATATGGTTAGATTTTGGACAGTGCAAATTCAAATTTTCATGGATAGTAAGGTTAGAAACATAATAAAGAGCATTGGTTATTTTTGTAAGGATTTTTTGACTGCAGGATTTGGAGACGATGGGAATTTTAAGGCTTGCTGCTGCCCCACATTTCTAGACCGTAGGTCGTAAGTTCAAGCTGATTTTTGAACTATATTATAAATACGAAGCTTGTTCTTAAGAGAAATCTTAGACCTACGATCAAGAAGACTGAGCAGTAGCTTGTATCATCGAGTGATTTCAGTACGTCTTGCTTTAGCGTGAAGCCATAATGTAAATCGACGTTTAGAAACAGGCCAAGGTATCGGACAGAGTCGAACTACGGAAATAGGAACTTGATTAAGGATGACTGGGGACAGGTGTTACGACGAAGAGCGTGCACTCTTTTCGTGTGCAAAAGGCGACGTGCACACTTTTCGTGTGCAAAAGGCGACGTGCACACTTTTCGTGTGCAAAAGGCGACGTGCACACTTTTCGTGTGCAAAAGGTGACGTGCACACTTTTCGTGTGCAAAAGGTGACGTGCACACTTTTCGTGTGCAAAAGGTGACGCGCACACTTTTCGTGTGTAAAAGGTGACGTGCCTACTTTTCGTGTGCAAAAGGTGACGTGCACACTTTTCGTGTGCAAAAGGTGACGCGCACACTTTTCGTGTGTAAAAGGTGACGTGCCTACTTTTCGTGTGCAAAAGGTGACGTGCACACTTTTCGTGTGCAAAAGGTGACGTGCAAACTTTTCGTGTGCAAAAGGTGACGTGCAAACTTTTTGTGTTCATATTAAACCTTAAATTTATAAATTAGCTCTTAAGGGTTATTAGAGAAGACATTAAGTTTGTAACAACAAAGTTCGGACCTGTCAACGTAGGGATGTTCGAACTAACCATTGACGCCACTTCATGATCAATGGACGACACTTTATGATCAATGGATGCCACTTTATGATCAATGGACGACACTTTATGATCAATGGACGCCACTTTATGATCAATGGACACCACTTTATGATCAATGGACAACACTTTATGATCAATGGACGACACTTTATGATCAATGGACGACACTTTATGATCAATGGACGACACTTTATGATCAATGGACGACACTTTATGATCAATGGACGCCACTTTATGATCAATGGACGACACTTTATGATCAATGGACGACACTTTATGATCAATGGACGACACTTTATGATCAATGGACGACACTTTATGATCAATGGACGACACTTTATGATCAATGGACGCCACTTTATAAAAGAATTTGTATATTTATATCATGAATCATGATGCTTGTTAATACAGAATGTAGATGTCCTAACTGGATTCGGAAGACAAATCCAGATCTTTTACCTAGCGTGTACTACCAAAATCATTTTTTAAGTTATAATCTTAAATTTATAAATTAAACATAGTTTTATCGAACTAACCTGGTTCTAAGCTGAGATCACATTTAGTGGGATCTTTGTAATCGCAAATTTTAGCCTTTCCGTAGATTTCTGACATCTCAGCTATGATTTCGGAGAACTGGAAAAATAAATTACAACTAATAAATAACATTAGAAACAAAATAATATATATTGAGGACAACAAGGGTGAATTAAGCATTAAAATATAAAATTGTTGATTTACTGACATATTTAAAAAATTTGAAATAAATAAATAACCGTTTCATATATTTATTTATTTCTCTCTCTAGTCATTTGTTTAATTGTTATTCTAGTCATTTTTTAATTAATTGTTAATTTGTTATTCAATAGTATGTTACATTAATTTTTATTCCAACTGTTTCTCAATGTAAGTTTTCTAGATTTGTGTTTCTAGTTTAGTTTTCTATTATGTATTATCTTTCACTCTTATTTGCATCCTGTGTAAACTATTTGTATTTTCTTTTGTTATAGATCCTATGAAGAAGGTTTAAAGAATAAACCGAAACGTCGGGTTTTTGAGTATGTTGTGAGTGGACAGTGTTTTTATGACCGAGCCCTGGG
>KZ651754.1:162005-184340 GCA_001010745.2 Gerris buenoi
AAAGTTATCTTAGAATAGAAAATACTTATTTTTATAAAGAATAAAATTTTCTCGAAAAGTCAAAAATAAGACCACTTTTCTCTTGACCAATTTCAGAAATTTGTACATTTTGGGTACAGGGTGCATGGTACGAAATTTTTAATGCGATAAATCTTCATCCCAAAACATGCAGGAGATTTTATGAAGAGTAGGTTTTCTTCGAAAATTGAAATTTTTTTGAATTTACACGTATAGGCAACTCAATCCGGGGACACACTGTATATATATATAACACACTATTTTACGTAAGTGACGTCACTCTCCCCCGGCGTATAAGAAAAACACAATGTCATCTTATTTAACACAATCAAACACAATCCTCTTATCTTTGTTATCTAACACATGTCACCTTTCTTTAAACTTATTCTACAAGAACTTTAAAAGAAACAAATTTAGATTTTAAAGTAAACATAACATTGTCAAAGTTGTGACTCTTCAGTTTTCCCCAAAGAACTTTTCCTCACTTGAATTTAACTAATATGGAGAAGAAAAGCACGAAGAGTTTTCATTCGACTACCTAATAACTAAGTCTGTTTTCAGACCAGAGATTAATTAAAAATAACTTTACTTTATTTTGGATTAAATTAAAAATAAACTCTTAAAAACAAACTTGTGACTAAAGATGGTTTTATTTAAAAAGTTATTTTTAACTTTGTCAACTTTTATTAAACAAACACAAACTTCTTAATTACATTATCATTATATAAATTTATTTATGTATTTAATTGTACAAACATTAATATAGAACTTTATTAAAATGTATTAAAACGTTGTTAGTGCTAAAGTAGTCAGATAATAATGATAATTATATCGTTAACAGAACACAGTGGATTTGGTTCCAACCAAGCTGGGAACAGTCCGTGGGATCGTAACGGACATGCGCAATTCGTCACGAGCATGCGTAATGGATAAAAGTTAACAAATTTTTCCATTGCGCATGTCCTTCAAGATCTCTCGGAAGATTTCCAGCATAGTTGGGATGAGCCTACTATACATATACATTTAAGATAGTTAATTGTAACTTTTAACAACATTGACATAATCAAAGCATATCAATTATTAATAACTGAACTGTAAACAACTAATAACTAAACTATAAAAATCTAATAAACTATAAAATTGAATAACTAAACTATAAAATCTAATAATTAAAATTATAAAATCTAATAACTAAACTATAAAAATCTAATAAACTATAAAATTGAATAACTAAACTATAAAATCTTATAACTAAACTATAAAAATCTAATAAACTATAAAATTGAATAACTAAACTATAAAATCTAATAACTAAAATTATAAAATCTAATAACTAAACTATAAAAATCTAATAAACTATAAAATTGAATAACTAAACTATAAAATCTAATAACTAAAATTATAAAATCTAATAACTAAACTATAAAAATCTAATAAACTATAAAATTGAATAACTAAACTATAAAATCTAATAACTAAACTATAAAAATCTAATAAACTATAAAATCTATTAACTAAACTATAAAAATCTAATAAACTATAAAATTGAATATCTAAACTATAAAATCTAATAACTAAACTATAAAATCTAATAACTAAACTATAAAATATAATAACTAAACTATAAAATCTAATAACTAATTACTAGACTATTAACAACTAATAGTATGAAAAAAATACTCTGCCAATTAGTGTGGCACATAGCTTCCTCGCGTATTTCGTATATTTTACTGATTTTATGCATTAACAACCTATTAGTCAAATTTATTTAATTTTTCCCTCGTATTCTAAATCTGCCAAATTTGTTTTGATTTTTTACATAAATTAAAGTATCAATTTAGTACATTTTAACAGTTTAAATTCTTCAGTCTGCGGGCTGCTTTCGACAAACCATCCAAATTTTAAAACCCTTTTAAGCTATATAAGTGTAAATTAACGTATGTATGTGCGCATGTGGAAGAAAACTAAATGGGCTTATTATGACCAGCTATAAAAATTTCATTAAATCGGACGAATAGTTTAAAAGATATGTTAGTTCGTAAAAATTGAGGGACAAACAGACAAGACAAGATACTAATATTGTCCCTTGATGTGTGAAACGGATTTCTGTCTTGGAATTTTTAAAAATCGGAGACAAAATATTTTCATTGCTCGAAACAATCACACAGCTTTCGTTACCTTTAGTAAGTTCGGAAACAAAAACTAATAACTAATAATTAAACCATAAAAAATATGACTTATAATCTAACTATAAATAAATAATAAGTTTATCTATAAACTATCAATAAAATTAAAATAAAGTATTTGTGATGATTTAAAATGAAAGAAATAAATGTATAAGGTTAAATTTAATTGGCACAGTGACACAAAAACACAATTTTCAACTTATATTCCTATTGAAATTACCAAATAAATTCAAATGAAACATGTTTAAGAGATATGTAAATTTTGAAAACGGTTTGTTACGCTCAAGGTTAAGAACAGGTCATTGTTGACCAGGGAACCCAGGTCAGTGTGATAATGTTGACATTTTATTTGACCAAGGATATAAAAATAAATGTGAAGCAGTGTTGACCACTAAAAAAAAAGTAATAAAAAATAAAATAAATAAAAAACCGGATTTTATCAATTGTGTAATTCAATGCTCATGGCTTCTTTGTTGATCCGTTGTTTTATTCCAAAATAATTTAAGTGCATTTTAATTAAATACAATTTTTTATTTATATATAATTGACCTACTTATTAAATGTTAATAAGATATAAAAAAATCACAGGCAAGTACTTGCCCCAAGTACTTTTTAGGGTTTTGTAGATGAGTAAGCATACCCATTATGTAATTATGATTTCTGGTCTTCGATCTCAAGAGTCCGGGTTCGATTCCCCGGGGGGTCACAATGTTTTTTATCAGTAATAAACCAATAAGGAATGCAAACTTTAAAAAAGCAAATATATATTTGTGTCCTACTCNAAAGCAGGAATAATATTACGCACTTAAACACTCAAAGTTTCAAAAGCAGGAATAATATTACGCACTTAAACACTCAAAGTTTCATCGAATTGCGAACTGATCGCAAAATGTTATATTTTTGTAATTTCTGAGTATGGTATATCATTTCAAAGGTATTGAAATATAGATGATGAATTATGAATATAATATCACGTTTCCAATATGGCGGGCATTTTATTCCCAAAATTTGTATTTTTTGTCATTCTTAAACGGGTTATAATTTTAAAGATATTGAAATTCGGGTAAAAAATATACATAGCGTTTCCAAAATGGTGGCCATTATCCCTAAGAGAACAAAAAAAAGTGGATACCTAAGAAGCTAAAGGATAGAAGGAAATAAGAAATGCACATTTCAGTGAAATAAATAATTTTTTTAAAAAAATATTAATAATATAGGATAATATATTAACACAGAAACGAACTACGTTCGTTTGAGAAATTGATTTCGTTCTATAGACGAACTTTTATTTGACGATTTTATGGAAATATTACAAAAATAATCGTTAAATGGAGATTTTCTTTGCACTTACGTTTCTTATAAGATGATCCAACATATTCATATATAACATAAAATAGTGTTGGTAATGAGGATAACTTATTAAACGATAACTTTGTTTCATTCGTTAAAGAACAAAGGTAATAGAAATTGTTTTGTATGGTGTTAAAATGTAGAACAATTAGGAGCCAATACAAAAGGCAAGAGGCAAGACAAAGATTATAATTTCACTATCAAGATAGGCTGACACAACTAATAATATTTAATTTCATATCTTTGTAGTACTTAATATTGAAGAATTAATTCGTCATCTTTCGAGTAATAAGTAATAAAGAATTAATTAATTAACGTAATAAAATAATGTCAATGGTTTTAAGATGAAGGCTATAATATTAATTGCAAAATTAATTGGATATGGCAGGGCTAAGTTGTCCCTAGGTAAGTACGTGGGCAGCTTAACAGCCTTAGGGCCTCTCTAAGCTCCAACTTAGCCCTTCTTAAGAAGGATAGAAGGGCTTACTTAACCTAGAAGGTCTTGACCTTCATATAAGTCATTAAGAACCTCTTGAAACTGAGTATCAAGCTTTTTTGATAAACAAAAACTATTCAGCCTGGTTCTCGAACTTAAGAGAAGAAGTGGTTTGACAACATATTTATAGAAGTATATTGGATTTGACACTGATTTAGAGAATAAGTGGATTGGACACTAATTTAGAGAAGAAGTGGTTTGGACACTAATTTAGAGAAGAAGTGGTTTGGACACTAATTTAGAGAAGAAGTGGTTTGGACACTAATTTAGAGAAGAAGTGGTTTGGACACTAATTTAGAGAAGAAGTGGTTTGGACACTAATTTAGAGAAGAAGTGGTTTGGACACTAATTTNAAAGACGCTTCCAAAACATATAGTGAACATTTTCTATGTTCAGCAGAAGTGTGTGCAATTCACTTTCAATAAGAAGCCAAATTTTTAAGACTGGATTTGGATTCTATAGCTAAAATAAGAACTTTTTACTCTTGGGAATTTTTTGCTCCGAGCATTAGTTTGCCATCTGGAGAGCCCTGAATGGGCTAAAATTAAAACTTTAAGTCCATTTTACAGCTAAACTAATGGCTTAAGGAAAATAATTCAAGAGAAAAAAAATTCTCATTTTTAGTCATAGAATCCAAATCTAATCTAAAATTCGTACCTCATGTGTAACTGATTTTTAGCCTAAAAAGAGGTATTCAGCGGGGCTCAAACAGTGAAAAAACATATTTTTAAGAAAGGAATTGGAATTTTATGACTAAAAATAAGAATTTTTTGTCTCTTGAATTTTTTTCCTAAATCCATTAGTTTAGCTGTAAAATGGACTTAAAGTTTCCATTTTAGCACAGAAAATGTTCAGCATATATGTTCTCGAAGCGCCTTTTTAGCCATTATGGAACTATGAAAACTGCATCTTTCTAACTATCATGGTTCCGGATATATTTCGCTATACATATAGCGATGTATAAAAAACGTGGATATATTTAAAACGTGGCCAAATCCATAAAAAGTGGTATCTTTACTCTTGGTCGAAGAATGTTCAGGAATTTTTTCAGATTATTTGCTCTTCACATAAGCGAGATAGAGGGGGGGGGGACACGTTTCACACCCACTTCAAACTTGCCTACGCTCACCATATAAAAGTTATGACCAAAGAATTATATATTTTTGTAATCAGCTCGACGTACCCTTTCATATGATACCCCTCACGATGCATCGTCAGGGGTATCATTCTACATCGGGGTTTTTTCTACATCGCGATGTAGAAAAAAAAAAAAAAAAAATTTAACCCTAAGTTTTTTGAAATTTTTTTTTTTTTTTAAGTCGCTATATTTTAAACATGTGTGGGTAGGTACAAGACATACACATGCCTAAAAACTATTTCCTCAGGAACTAGATTTTTCCCGGGAAAACGGCTTATATCGTTATAGATTTGTATTTAATGGACTACATTTTAGAATTCTCCAAAATAGTCAGAACAGTTTTCGAGAATTTTGTTTTCATGTTAATTCAGTTCAGAGTGTTTGGGGGGTACCACCCCCAAATTTGAAGCTAAAATTTATTTTTCCATTTCACCTCGGGGTATGATTTTTCCAAAAATGCATGTTAAATTTCGTCACAATCGGCGAAATAATTTAGGCTCCAGGCGTCTACACAGACGGACATTTTTTAAAAACCTCTTCTTTTCGACTCAGGGGACCTCCAAACGTGTCATCATCAAATTTTCGTCTTTCATAACAATACTTTCTCTTTACCTATGTGAGAAAGTAAACAATGAAGTAAACAATTAAGGAAATGCTAACAAGTCTAATTGAATAGAGTTGTCTGCTCCACAGTTCAAAGCATATATTTGAACTGTAATACCTTTCGGTGGAGCGATGGAAATGCCAGAAAAATAATTATTTTATCTTTTCCTTATTACCGATAAAAAAAACGTGANGGCAAACAAAGGCCCAGGTGGTACGAATTCAGAGTGTTAGTTTGAGGGTTTACACATAAATACATATTATAACTCACAAAAGACGTTCGCGTTATTACATTAATAATTTTATTTTCATTGTTAAACTTTGTGTAAAAGTAGTTATCATAAATGTAAATTAAGTATTCAGTATCACTTGCAAGAGAAATCGTGTTCAAACTGTTAAACAAACATGATTTATTTTACTATTTATCTCAAGTGTGATGTTAGCTCGATAAACTAGCTAAAATTACATTATAATACATTAAGCTATGCTAGCAATTTAAAGCAAATCTCAAACACCAAAAGACGTCTAAGCAACTATTTATAAATCATCACGGAATCAAAGAAGCTTCGCTGATGATCTGACTCCATTACAACATGGCCGATACTCCGTCCTCCTAATGGCACTGATTGCGACGTTCAAAAAAACTACTTGGATTTTATTATAAAACCACATAAATGTAAAGTTATTTTATCTACGATTGATACGTAATATAAACATTGTATCTCTGTTTAAATTCGTAGAAAGTGATTCTTTACACACCTGTATTAATTGCGCATGCGTGTCTCATAGTATATATTTATTAATATTCTAAACTATTATAGATTCAGATATCTACGATATTTATATTAAGATTTGTCTTTATATAGATTTTCAATTTATTAAATTCTCTCTATTTAATCTTATGATAGAAGGACTCACTTGGGGTCATATCCAAAAAAATCTTTTTGTTTACAGGGTTCTTGAACTAAATTATTGAATTGTTAAATACATATATACAGGGTGTCCCAGCTAATATGGAACAGCGAAAAATCTCTGGAACCATGAAAGATAGAAAGCTGCGGTTTTCAGGGTTCGATAAGGGCTAAAAAGACGCTTCCAAAACATATAGTGAACATTTTCTATGTTCAGCAGAAGTGTGTGCAATTCACTTTCAATAAGAAGCCAAATTTTTAAGACTGGATTTGGATTCTATAGCTAAAATAAGAACTTTTTACTCTTGGGAATTTTTTGCTCCGAGCATTAGTTTGCCATCTGGAGAGCCCTGAATGGGCTAAAATTAAAACTTTAAGTCCATTTTACAGCTAAACTAATGGCTTAAGGAAAATAATTCAAGAGAAAAAAAATTCTCATTTTTAGTCATAGAATCCAAATCTAATCTAAAATTCGTACCTCATGTGTAACTGATTTTTAGCCTAAAAAGAGGTATTCAGCGGGGCTCAAACAGTGAAAAAACATATTTTTAAGAAAGGAATTGGAATTTTATGACTAAAAATAAGAATTTTTTGTCTCTTGAATTTTTTTCCTAAATCCATTAGTTTAGCTGTAAAATGGACTTAAAGTTTCCATTTTAGCACAGAAAATGTTCAGCATATATGTTCTCGAAGCGCCTTTTTAGCCATTATGGAACTATGAAAACTGCATCTTTCTAACTATCATGGTTCCGGATATATTTCGCTATACATATAGCGATGTATAAAAAACGTGGATATATTTAAAACGTGGCCAAATCCATCAAAATTGATTACTTTGTCCCATAAACATACTTTCTCTTGATGTACGAGTATACTATACAATGAATAAAATGCTATTTACAAAATACTACTAAAATTCATTTCTTGATTCGGGGAATGATTGTTCCTATTATAGTATGACAAATTTTGTCAAAATAAGTCCAGCAGTTTAGGCTCCACGCGTCTAGATAGACGACAGATCACAGATAGTAGACAGACAGACAGACGTTTTTTTAAAAAATATTTATTTTTGGACTCAGGGTCCTCAAAAAGTATAAATCCATCTAAATTAAAATCTGAAATATCGAATTTTCGCGCTATCTCAAAACTTTCTCATTATATGAGAAAAGTAAAAACAGTAAATACAGACTGACAGACACAAGATCAAAAATGTACCCTTATGTCTGAAAAGGATTATTGATCAGGAATTTTAGATTTCGGAATCATAAAAAATTTAAAACAGAGCTAAAAAAAAAAAATTGGAACTAATATACAAAGAGACTTATAAATGCATTTATTTTAAAATGCATGCGAAGTAATGCAATGTTTTCCTTTTTTTTCCATATTTTATATTTCTGCTTAAAATACGACGCGAAGATATGCATTGGTTTCCTTCTATTTACCATATTTTATATTTCTTTTCATATACCACGCGAAGTAACGGACTTATCTTTTATATAATCGAGTAGTGTCCCGACGACGACAACTCACCTCTAAATGATTTATAACGTTAAAAATTAATGCGCCATAAGCTGGAATCGAACCCGGGGCTCCTGGGTGAAAGCCAGATACTTAACCAATTTCGCCATACCTATATAACGAATATCGGAGCACAAAACTTCCTATTTAAATGTTTTAATTTTAATTATAACTGCATAAAACTTACTATTTAAACAGTAAATATCTCTTTAAATATCTATTTTAATTATAACTAATTATCTCTCAGCTCTTTTTCTCAACCATATTTATTATTCTGCCCGTTACCGTTACCGCGGGCCTAACGGCTAGTTTAATATAGAATACATATACTTGTTACCCGATGAAATAAATGCGGCTAACTATAATGCGATATCGATGTGCTTAATAAATATCAACATAATAGTTATCATAACTGTGTTATCAACATTAGTTATTAGTTATGACAACTAGGTATGTTATAACATTAGTTATTAGTTATCACAACTATGTTATCAACATATAGTTATTTGTTATCACAACTATGTTATTAACATTATTTATTAGTTATCACAATTTTGTTATCAACATTAGTTATTAGTTATCACAACTATGTTATCAACATTAGTTAGTAGTTATCACAAGTTAACAACATTAGTTATTAGTTATCACACAAGTTATCAAAATTATTTATTAGTTATCACAAGTTATCAACATAAGTTATTAGTTATCACAAGTTATCAACATTAGTTATCAGTTATCACAAGTTATCAACATTAGTAAGTAGTTATCACAAGTTATCAACATTAGTTATCACAAGTTATCAAAATTAGTTATTAGTTATCAAAAGTTATCAACATTAGTTATTAGTTATCACAAGTTATCAACATCAGTTATTAGTTATCACNAACAATCGTAGATAAAGTACGGTACGCAACTCGTGCGAAAACGGCATTTTGCATTGCTCGAGTGGTTTTTACTACCCTCGCTGTCGCTCGGGTGTAAACTCCACACTCGCATGCAAAATGCTACTTTCCACACTCGGTGCGTAGTACTATTGTTGGATAAAACAAAATCATTTTTAAAAATAAGTATATTGTCTACCACAATGATTTAATAATATACAATTTTACAAAACCGATTTCGACATTATAAATAAATAAAAAATAGACTGCCAATTAGTGTGGCACATAGCTTCCTCGCATTCTATCTCGTACTTTATTAATTTTATGCATTTAAAAGCCGTTATTATCCTAATTTATTTAATTGTTTTCCCCGTTTTTTTAAATCTGTCAAAATTGTTTAGATTTAACCCTAACAACATCGTACTGTCTTCTGACTAACCAATAATGTCCGTGTACGAACAATGATAACCGAACTAAGTTATATATATATAGTTATATATATATAACTTAGTTATAACTTAGTTTGTGTGCCACATACGTTCCTCGCATCCTGTTAAGAATTTTATTGATATTATGCTTTTACAACCTACAGTCTATAAGATTAGAGTTGGCACAATCGAAGGCGGGAAACAACAAATGTGGAGGTAGTTTTGGGGTTATAAAAAGGGAAAATCGGTGTTGCCATGTTATATTTTTTTTTGTGGAACAGGGGTAGAGTAGAGCATTTTTTTCTGAAGTTGCATTCAACATGGGGAACCAATAAAATCGTTTCACTCAAAATTTTCCCGCCTTTTGATTGTGCCAACTCTAATCTTATAGACTGTAATAATGTCAAATTAATTCAATTGTTTCCCCCGTTTTTTATTTATTTTTTTTAAATCTGTCAAAATTGTTTGATTTTTTTACATAAATTAAAGTATCAATTAAGCAAAAATTAAAGAACACAGATGATTCAAAGTAATCTGGGGTTATTAGGGGGTTACTTTCGACATACCATCCATATTCCATTAAAATATGATGAGGATTTTTGAAGATATAGGTGTAAATAAATGTTTGTACGTATGTGGTACTGGTATGACTGAAAGTTAAAAATTACAATTTTTAAAAGGACTAACAATGGGCTAAATGTGACCTACCATTTAAATGTCATTACAATCAAACGAGTAGTTTTTAATATTTGTTTGTTCGCAAAAATTGAGTGACAGGCCGACAGACAGACAGGCCGACAGACAGACAGACACACACGGAACCAAAAATGTCCCCTGATGTCTGAAATGGATTTCTGTCTTGGATTTTTGAAAACGGAGACATAATTTTTTTTTTTTTCTTCAGAGCGATCGCGCGTAGCTTTCATTAACTTCGGTAAACTCGGAAGCAAAATGTAGAATAGAAAATTTATTTTCTTTTATCTGACCAAACTAAAATGGCATCATCTTGAAATTGCTGGTTTGATAATGCTGTTTAACGAATTAGTTCGATTTGACATTACCTTCGGACCAGTTGTGCCTGGTTAAAGCACATATTTAGCAACTATATTACATTTTCATGTCGTTTTTTGCACACTTGCATTGTTTAAAAACAAAAGAGAAGTGATTTATTTAAAAACTTAAGAGTAAAGTAAAGTCGAATTGTTCTTGTTTTATTATAATTACACGTCAGATGATAACAATATCTGCCATTAAATTCATTTAGTTCGAATGAATATTAGGTCTCTATTTAGACTTGTTCTACAACAAAAGAGAAGTGATTTAATTTATTAAAAAAATTATGTGTGAGGCTCTCACGCATTAGAAGTGAAACTTAAGTTCTAGGAATGCATAGCTCTCTTTCATATTCTCTATGTCTTTGATTGGATGAAGAAATGGTTATGGTAAATTTAATTGAAAAAAAAAATGTTACTATTCTAAGGCAACCACATTTATTCCAATAAAAATAAATGTTTGTTTTAATTTGCTGGTCTTTAAATAGATATAATACAATTAATCTGTAAAAATGTTACACTTGGACGAGTCTCGAATCGCAAACTTCGTTACACGATGTCCTATATGAAAAAATTTACTCTACCGCCGCCAAAGAAGTTTCACTTCAAAAACTTAAGAGAAATGTAAATTTTAATATTGTCTTTTGTTTCATTGTAATTACACTTGATGACAACAAATATCATTGAACTCATTTAGTTTGAATGAATATTAAATCGATTTGTAGGTCTCTGTTTAAACTTTTGTACTTCTAGTGAGGACAAGGCTGACTGTTACAATGTCCAATGTCGTTCAGTTAAACTGAACGTGTCGTTATGTTTAACTGAACGTGACAGTAATAGTTAATACTCATTGAGAGGATCCTTGACACGGTGCAGTGTTACCAACTTGCGTGCATTCTCCCGTGAAATTATAAACATTTTGATTCTCACCTGTTGCGCTTCCTTGGCTGGAATCCTTATTATAAAAATCGAGCAATGCAACTACACGATTATATCATTAAAAAGTTAGTATTGTAAATTAATTTTTAATAAAAAGTTCTATTTTAAAATAAATAATAATAATTTATTTTTACATATTGCTTTCGAGCTTACCGGAAGGTAACGGAAGCATTGTGTACACTTTTGAGAACGAAAAACTTTTATGTCTCTGATTTTAAAAATTCCAAGACAGAATTCTGTTTCAGACATCAGGGGACATTTTTGGTCTCGTGTCTGTCTGTCTGTCGGTCTGTGTGTCCGCGAATTTTGAAACATCCGACTGAGTTATTCTTGACCGATTTTGATGAAATATGGTAGACATGTTTATATTACCAATGCCCAGGACGAGTTCGTTGGAAAACGTTATCCGTCCAAGCGTTGACGCGCAACGCTCACGTAAACGTGAACTTCAAATTTAAAATTAAAATTTTAGGTCGGGAAAAAAAATCTAACTTCATTTATTCAATGAGACAAATATTTTTTTCAAATAAACTTTTTTAGTAAAACAAACAGCGACACCACTATGAAGTGTTAAAGATCGCTAAAGATATTAATAGTTTTTACACAATAAACAATATAACAATTAAGTAATATAACAATAATGTTAATGTTAATATAACAATAAAGAACGTAATAGACTACGAGGAAGCTATATGTGCCCTACTAATTGGCAGTCTATTTTTTATTTTTTTATTTATATATTATATTCATACTGATTATTATTTTTCTTCTTTATAATACCTCATTTACTGATTGTGAAAATACTAGATTTTGATGTAACCAAACATATTATTGCAAATATTGCTGAAACCAGCAATTTTCATGACAAAGTATGATTTTTAAAAATGTAATTTAATTAGGCATCGCGTGGCTCTATCATTAAAGCGAGCATATTGCAAGAAAATACTGAATATTAAGTAATTTATTAATCATGAGGAACGTCATAGTTGAAGATAAGTCGAAGAGGGTAGTGTGGGGTAGAGTGGGGGTACTTGGTACAAAGCTCACCTTCCTAGATAAACCTATATAACAACACACCTATAAGAATCTTAACCATGCGCAGTAGCTATTAAACTATTATATAAATGTATCACTTCGCCACGCAAAAACGTTTGCTTGTATCAAGTTGAAATTTTACATTAATCTCGCTTCAATATTCTTCTTCAAGATTCAGGGTTTAACGTAGTTGAAGACAACTACGTGACAAGTGAAGTTATAAAAATATTGTAAAGATACTATGTTATAACTTTATTTATAAAAAACTGGAAACGACAAAGATAAACTTAGTACTCTTTCAATAATTTATGAATTAACCAACATTCTCATACATATGTATACATAATTATTATTATAATGAAGTCATCAAATTATTTTATAATGAGCACAAAACTAAAAATGCATGAGGTGATTTTTAATGAAATGTTTTTTCTTTTTAGAAAGGACTTGAAGACTTACGTAAAAGTCTGAGACTCAAGGGATTTTTTGGACATAAGATAACAAATATATGTACATGTACGTATATATTTTTAAAAAAAAAAAAAAGTTTTTCTTTTTGCGATATAAATAACAGTTAACATTTTTAATTTTCCTGTTACGGAATTCATAAAACGAGAATCAATACATTCGTAAAATAAACTGCCAATGCCAATTGGTGTGGCACATAGCTTCCCCGCATTCTATCACGTACTTTTTTGATTTTATGCTTTTACAATCCATTGTTGTCTAATTTATTAAGTTGCTTCCCCAGTTTTTTTGTGCGCTGTCAAAATTGTTTTAATTTGCTACATGAATTAAAGTATCAATTTAGCAAACGTTAAAGAGCGCAGACGGTTCAAATTAATCAGGGGCTATCTGCGAGTTACTTTCGATAAAATATAAAAGTTTCATACAAATCTTATAAGTACTTTTAAAGCTATAGGTGTAAATAAATGTATGTTTGTGCGCATGTGAAAGAGAAACAAATGATCGCAGAAGGTTAAAATTGACTTAATATGCGACCAACCACCTTATATGACTTACCATACAAATTTTTTTTTAAATTGGACGTGTAGTTGTTTAGATATTTTAGTTTGCAAAAATTGAGCGGCAGGCCGATAAACAGACCCGGAACCAAAATTGTTCGCTGATATCTAAAATGGATTTCTGACTAGGAATTTTTGAATAGGAGACAAAAATAAAACAGAGGGGAGTAACAATCTAATGAAGGTGTACGGAATGTTCTTCTTTAGACTGTTACTCCCCTTTATAAAGAAAACAGAGGGGAGTAACAATCTAATGAAGTTGTACACATTGAACTTCTTTAGACTGTTACTCCCCTTATAAAAACAGAACTGTGATATTCCTTTATCCCTAAGTACATTGATTGGGCAAAACATCATTTTGTCTTTATAGTTATTTAGTTAATGTTATTTATATTCTAAAAACTCACAGGGGAGTAACAATCTGAAGAAGTACCGCTTCCGTTACCTTCGGTAAGCTTGGAAGCAAAATCAAAAACATTTTCACGGATACAAAAAACGGATGGAAATAATTGAATAAATTAGACAATAATGGCCTGTAAAAGCATAAAATGAATAAAGTACGTGATAGGGTGCGAGTAGGGAATCCAATCCCGGTATTGTAAAGTAACAATCCCGGGATTTCGGGATTTGAACATTTTTACATTCTAAGGTATTTTGGCTGGTACAAGTACTGTTTAATCAAGAGAATAATTTATTTTCTAAGTAGTAAACTAAATAAACAATCAAACAAATGAATTGAATAAACAATAATATTAATCAGGAAGACGAATGCACTTAGTAGCGTAGTAAGAGTAAGAGTATACAGCGACTTGTGAGATTTGTTGACTATGCGGTGTGGACTGAAGGAAGTATTAAGAGAGAGGAAAGTACTTATCCAGCTCCAGCTACACTTACATAACTTTTAAATCAAGAAATTGAGAAAAGTATGAAAACTTTTGTATCAACTTGTAACAAACTCAACTGGAAACTCGAGTCATTTTTGAGTTGACAGAAAGCAAACCCAGTTTGTAATGAGTTGCTCCGTGTGCGATGTCCTATTCAATTACACAGGTTGAAACTCATAGTCAACTGGTTGGTGATTTGAGTTTGTAATCAGTTTGTTTTGAGTTGCTCCGTGTGCGGAGGGCCTAAGCTATATGCCACACTGATTTGCAGCATATTCAAGGATTTGTTCATACGATTCATTTTGTGTGAGAAAATATCCTAGCTAAGTTATTAATAATGCATTTATTTAATTAATTGGACTTATAAACTAATATCATCAGAGATATTAACATTTTTAGTGACCATGTATCAAATAAAACCTGTTAGTGTCGCTCTTAATCATTCTCTCTTTTCAGCTTTCCCTCCCTAATTTCATCCTCTTCAGAGAACAATTTAAAAAAAAAAAAAATGATTCTTCTTTGAGTAAATTAGTACCTAAATGTATTAGGAAGGATCCATTATTAAACTTTTCTACTTCTTAGCAGCAGTAATTTGGGTTGGGCTTAATTACTCCCTTTTCCTTTCCCTCCCCTTCCCCTTTCCCTGAGTGAAAGATATTTCTTTCTGTAGGGTGCCTACGTCCTAAAGAAAAGGCTTTCCCAAAGTGTCAACATTTTAGCTTCACGTTACACATTTTTCACACACAAATTTATTTAGGTATACTTAGTTTTTCCAAATACTACTCCAGCTATTTCAAAATGCAATCCTCTACCTATTAGTAAGTGAATAATGGATTTTGTTAAGCACCTATAACTTCTAATCACCTCTAACCACCACTAACCACCTCTAACCTCCTTTAAGTACCTCTAACCATCTCTAACCACCTCTAACCATCTCTAACCACCTCTAACCACCATTAACTACCTCTAACCACCTATAACCACCTCAAACCACCTCTAACCACCTTTAAGTACCTCTAACCATCTCTAACCACCTCTAACCACCTCTAACCTCCTTTAAGTACCTCTAACCACCTTTAACTACCTCTAACCACCTCTAGCCACCTTTAACTACCTCTGACCATCTCTAACCATCTTTAACCACCTCTAGCCACCTTTAACTACCTCTAACCACCTTTTACTACCTCTAACCATCTCTAACCACCTCTAACCACCTTTAACTACCTCTAACCACCTCTAACCACCTCTAACCACCTTTAACTACCTCTAACCACCTCTAACTACCTCTAACCACCTCTAACCACCTTTAACTACCTCTAACCACCTCTAACCACCTTTAACTACCTCTAACCACCTCTAACTACCTCTAACCACCTTTAACTACCTCTAACCACCTCTAACTACCTCTAACCACCTCTAACTACCTCTAACCACCTTTAACTACCTCTAACCATCTCTAACCACCTCTAACCACCTCCAACCACCTCCAACCACCTCAAACCACCTTTAACTACCTTTAACCATCTTTAACCACCTATAACCACCTATAACCACCTCTAACCATCTCTAACCACCTCTAACCACCTTTAACTACCTATAACCACCTCAAACCACCTCTAACCATCTTTAACTACCTCTAACCATCTTTAACCACCTCTAGCCACCTTTAACTACCTCTAACCACCTCTGTCTACCTCTAACCACCTTTAACTACCTCTAACCACCTTTAACTACCTCTAAACAGCTTTAACCACCACTACCTATTAACGAGTATGTAAAGAGATTTGCGTTTATAAACCTATAATATTTTAATTATTATTAAAGCGAGTGTAGGCGAGCTTCTTATATTCAGCAAAATATGCATTTTGTATGTCTGTCTGTGTGTTTATACGTTCGTGTCCGACAATAACATGAGTAAAACTTGACCGATTTTGCTGGAATACGGTACACATGTTCCTTTCACTAATGCTCAGGCTACGTTGGACAGCGTGTAAGTGCAAATGTAAAATTAGAATCAATTATCACCTATTCATCATTATTTACAAAATCAATTTTTTAATGAAACCAACAGCGTCACTGCTAAGTGAAAATGATAATGATCGAATAATAATAATAATTGGTAATAATCGTTAAAACTATTAAAGCGTACCTAAACATTTAAAATAGAGTTAACTACGTTTTTAACGCGATATCTTACGTTTTAACGGAACGATTATAATAAAATTTCATATTACATTGTCTAAAGTAGAATTGAAACAGGCATGTAATATTTTAACTTAATACAAACAGAAGTTTCTGTATTGTGAAGTGTTATATCTTTTATAATATAATCGAGTAGTGTCACAACAACGACGACGACAACGACAACAACGACTCACCTCTAAATGATGTATAACGTTAAAAATTGATGCGCCATAAGCTGGGATTGAACCAGTGACCTCCAGCGTATGAAGCGAGACCGCTAGCAATGAGCTACCAAACCAGGTTGAAACTTTCGGCCTTAAACTTTCTATTTAAACGGTAAATATCTATTTAAATATGTATTTTAATTATAACTTTTTTTAAGCATATTTATTCTGTCCGTTACCGCGGGCCTAACGGCTAGTTTATAATAGTTGAAAAGTAAGAATGCAGTGACGCGTCTGCACAGGTGAGAGAAAACACAAATAAAAAACGAAAGGCAAAATAAGACAGACAGACATTTTTAATAAAACCACATTTTTTAATTCAGTGGAACTTAAAACGTGTGAATCAGTCGGAAAACTATTCATACTATCACAATACTTTCTCTCTGTAAATACTTAGTACATGAGAAAGTAAAAAATTAATAAAGAAGTTAAAGATTAAAAATAATTAAGGGAGATAAATCTCTTGTTCTATTTTTAACTTTAACAGGTAAAATAAACTGTTTTTTTCTTTAATTTTGATATATTTTTTTCCTGTCGCAACGAACAAAAAATAATTAGAGGGTACTTATAAAATGTTACATTAAAAAACTATAATTAATTGTGCTTCAAATGAGAATGTACGAATTATCTTTTGTATTTTAATCCCAAAAACAAATAACATTCTGTTAACGTAAATTAAATGAAAACGAGTTTTGTGTTAAATCGTTTAATTAATTGTCTTTTTTAAAAAAAATATATATATTTTTCAAGGAAGGGGAAATATACTTTGTTCTCTTATATTAAAATTATAAAAATTGATTCAATGTAATTGTTTTATTTTATAATGGCCATAGGGCAATGATTCTATGTTATTAATATAATATCGTTTATCATCATTATTTGATAAGGCTAATTTGTCTACTTCTATGGTGTGGATTTTTTTCTTTTTGGTTTGTATTAATTTAAAATTAGTGTATAAATGATGAGATGTTTCTAAAATATTTAAATAATCATAAAATGTTAAATGATTCTTTACTGCGGCTTTTTTAACACCTTTTGCCTTATTTTTTTCTTCTTTGTCAGATATTCGAACGCTGTACGATTTAGCTTTTAATCCTACGAACTCTAATGGTGGAATTCCATTTGATTCATCCTTAAACATGCCTGGAATTTTTTTGTTATCTATTGAAAAACATTTATGATTCTTAGGGTAGTCCGAGAAGTCCATTTTTTCTTTTATTGTCAGTAGGTCTTCATAAACATCTTTAGTTTCTATTTCCAAAAATAGTGAATCGGTGTCCATGTATAAAAGTTTAATTTTTTTGCCATATTTCGTTTTTAGAACATTATAAAAAAAATCATACATTAACGTTTTAGATATGTCCAAAACTGATAAACCGCTGTAGATAGGTTNGTGGACAATGTGATTTTCATGATCCTGAGTACAGAATTAGTTAGTAGACTTAAAATCAAGTTGATGTTAGTTTATCCCTTGACAGGTAACAACGTTGATTTTTAGTAATATTTGAATAACTAACCTATCAAGTGTGAAAATAACAACGACTTGATTTTTTGTCTACTAACTAATTCTGTACTCAGGATCATGAAAATCATACTGTCCACCATAATTGGCGGGTCATGGCCGCTCTCCACCATTTTGTTTTTAAATTGTCTATTGCCAAGCTATGTCCCGCAGACGAACTTAGCCGACCACATATTCTTTTAAAATGCGCTAAAAGATTGACTTGTAAACAAAATTCTAGCTTGATGTTAGTCAGACACTTTTTTGCACGCTATCTCCTGGACTATTCTAGTGTAACCTTTTTTTTAAGGTTTCCTTTTTTTTAAATCTAAAGGCCCGTTTACACTTTGATTAGTGCGAGTGCGAGTGTTTAGTGCAAGTGTTTAGTAAAACCACTAAAGGCCCGTTTACACTTTGATTAGTGCGAGTGCGAGTGTTTAGTGCAACTGTTTAGTAAAATCACTAAATCCGTTTGGAGGCGATATGTTTAGTGATTAGTGTTTAGTAATTTTGTAAGTGAACTGTTAACTGTTTAGTAGACTTGCACTGTTTAGTGGATCTGCGAGTAGGCCTCCCCTCTCCAACCTAGATGTCCGGTTTTTTTTTATTTTATAATTATAAATTTAAAAGTAAAAATGTTTAATTGATTGGTCAAAAAACTGTCAAAAATCAACAAAACACTACCCCTCCCACAAAAAAAAAGCAAAATTTAATAAAAAAAATAAATGTTCAATAAAATATAAAATTTTCCTAAAAATAAAACGACATCCTAATCACTTGCACTAATCACTAAGCACTAATCACTAAACACTAAACACATGCAAAATTTACTAAACACTCGCACTCGCACTAATCAAAGTGTAAACGGACCTTTAAGTTTGAACTAATATTTGTTATTATTATATTGATTAATATTTAATGTTTTTTAATGTCTGCTATCTCGGAAAAAATAGCATATGCTACGCGACTGTGAAGTGTTTTTTCTTTACCTTGGCAATATTTCCTGTCTCGCTTCGCTCGACAGTTAATGTAATTGCCGCGGTAAAGAAAAAACTCACTTCACAGCCTAGTAACATAATATACTATTTTTGGGAGTACCAAGAGGATAAGAATTCTTTTTATTTTAGCAAATATCACCTCGTATTATCTAAATTGTCACTCTGTACTGGTATTGGTATCTGTATTGGTAGCTTGCGAGTAGGAAACTTTGAATTGTTCTGTTGTATCTTTATTACAAACGAAATGGAACAATCTTGAGTCTATATTACACGAGACTAATTCAACTGATATCATGTAATTAATAAAAGTTAATTTTTCTTAAATCCAGTTTAAATCTATGCTGCATAGAAAACTTTTAAATTGACAAATATTTAACAGAATGGTTCTTACCAAAGAGACAAACTGGGACTATAAAAATAAATTGCAAGCATTAATTTAATCGGGCAGATTAAAACTAGTAAGAAATAGCGCCTTTTTTCCTTTTAACAATTTCGGTATTTAATTAAAAATCTCTAATACGGGATACGGGATAATAATATTTATTGAGCTGAGCGAAGCGAAGATCTTATACTAAACTTTGCATTTGATTGGGAACATACTGCTCCTGAACGACTGAACCGATCGACGCTAAATTCAGCACAGTCAAAATGACCAACCACAGGAAGGTATAAATCTGAAATGGTCCAAATTGGTAGTCAAGGGGTACGGGGAACGAAAGTTAAAATAGTACATGCCCTTCATGATGCATGTCGTTGGAAAGCTCTTTAAGAGTACAGTGATTTTAGTTAAGTTCTTTTTGTCTTATTTTCATTTAAGAGGGGGGTAAAATAGAATAACAGGAAAAAAATTCATTTAATTAAAAATTAGAAGTTTTATCATTTTTAATCCAATCATATCCTGGCTAGTGTAGTTGTAATTGTTTGTCGAGTATTTATTATTTTATGTACAGATTGGATCTATAACTATAGGAAAAATTTAGTGAGCAACTCGAGCTTAAAGTGTCTTTGCTGCAATTCTAACTATTCTGCCCACGCTATAGATCGTGCGTAAACATTTCCCTTGACTGCAGAAAAGTGGCACTTTGCTGCACTACGAAGGGTAACAAATAAGTGGAGAAGAATGAAACTTATAATAGAACCATCTATCCAAATTAGTCATAATTGCAACAATCATCATCAATCATAAATTAGTGAGGTTACAATCATCTAAATTGGTTAGGTTGCAATCATCTAAATAAGTTATGTTGCAATCATCATCAATCATATAAATAAGTTGTTGCAATCATCTTCAATCATCTAAATAAGTTATGTTGCAATCATCATCAATCATATAAATAAGTTATGTTGCAATCATCATCAATTATCCAACTAAGATATGTTGCAATCATCATGCAATCATCATCAATCATATAAATAAGTTGTTGCAATCATCTTCAATCATCTAAATAAGTTATGTTGCAATCATCATCAATCATATAAATAAGTTATGTTGCAATCATCATCAATCATCTAAATAAGTTATATTGTAATAATCTTCAATCATATAAATAAGTTATGTTGCAATCATCATCAATTATCCAAATCAGTTATGTTGGAATCAGTTAAATAAGTTATGTTGCAATCATCATCAATCATCTAAATAAGTTATGTTGCAATCATCTAAATAAGTTATGTTGCAAACATCATCAATCATCCAAATCAGTTATATTGCAATTATCATCAATCATCCAAATCAGTTATGTTTCAATCATCCTAATAAGCTATGTTGCAATCATCATCAACCATCCAAATCAGTTATGTTGCAATCATCATCAATCATCCAAATCAGTTGTTGCAATCATCAGTAATCATCCAAATCAGTTATGTTGCAGTCATCTTCAATCATCTAAATAAGTTATATTGTAATCATCTTCAATCATCTAAATAAGTTATGTTGCAATCATCATCAATTATCCAACTAAGATATGTTGCAATCATCATCAATCATCTAAATAAGTTATGTTGCAATCATCTAAATAAGTTATGTTGCAATCATCCAAATCAGTTATATTGCAATCGTCATCAATCATCCAAATCAGTTATGTTTCAATCATCCTAATAAGCTATGTTGCAATCATCATCAATCATCCAAATCAGTTGTTGCAATCATCATCAATCATCCAAATTAGTTAGTTTGCAATCATCATTAATCATCCAAATTAGTTAGGTTGCAATCATCATTAATTATCAAAAAAGCAATCCACTCACAATAGGGCTACATTATGATTTCTAAGCGTTGTCTCGTGTTATAATTTAAAATATTTTAAATGTATATCAAATTTACATACATAACACAAAATAACACATTGATTTTACTTTTCATGTAAATTGAAATTGTTTTGTTGCATTAAAATACTTATTAATAATTCAATACATTTAGTTTTATCTTGGTTCATACATTAAAACATTCTTTACTGCTCCATTGCATTTAGTTTTATCTGTTTTCTTACATTATAATAATGTTGACAAATTCTTAATGTAAATAGATGTATATAATATATTTTAATTGATGTTAAATAAATTCTAAATCGACATTAACATTCTTCTACTTTCTTCTTACTTAAAAAGTACATAAAGTGAAGTTTTTTTTTATTGATTTAATTTAATACGAGTAGACTGCAACAAGTTGTCGGGGGCAACCTGTTGGATTTACATTGAATTACATTATTTACATAAATTGTATTTACATAAAATTATTATATTATCTACTGTAGGATAATTATATTTATAAAAGCTTCAGCTAGGCAGTGTAATGCGCTGCTAGTTATTATTAATTCTATATCTATGTTACAACACTTAATCAAACTTGTTTCAAATTACAGAATATTTTGCAAGTTTTTTTTTTTTAATTTTATGTTGGTTTTTTGTAATCGTACACTACTTTTTTTATTTGAAATTTTGTTTTAACTACTTAAATGTATATAT
>KZ651754.1:198489-221269 GCA_001010745.2 Gerris buenoi
CCCCCCCCGAATCAAAACCTGGCTACGCCCAGGGGGGTGGCACCCCCACATTTGGAGCTAAAATTATTTTCTTGATTTCGCCTCGGGGTATATTTTTTCTGAAGCATGTATGGCAAATTTCGTCGAAGTAGTTTAGGCTCCAGGCGTCTGCACAGACGACAGACGCAAAAGACATTTTTTAAAAACCACTTGTTTTGGACTCAGGGGACCTCAAAACATGTAAATCCATCAAAATCCCAAAATCGAAGTTACGCGCCATCACAATACTTTGACTTTATATGAGAAAGTAAAAAGAGGGTTGAAAAAATGATGAGAAGTAAACGGGAAGTAATAAATTATGTGGAATAAACATTATCTAAATGCTAAGCATAAATTTTGATGAGAATCAGACGATTTATTAAGATTCAATTTGGATTACAAAATTTCAATGTAGTGTAATCTTCTAGTCAGTCAGGTTGAGAATGACTGAATGACCCAAGGAAGGGTTGAAATATCGCTAAAGGGAGCGTTTTCATTTATCCTTAAGACCAAACAACAATTAAATGAAAGATTTAGATCCACTAAGTAAAATATTATCTTAAAGTGATATTTTCTATACAACACAAAACTAAATTCATGGGCGCCCATATTAATTTTTGTAAGGGGGGCCTCCGCCACCGAGGGTGTGGGAGGGGTATTTCTTGAAAGCAAAACACCTGACTTGATTACGGTAATATATATTTTTCCTCACTTCCTGAAAGCCGGGTTCGATTCCCTGCCAAGGAGAAGTTATTTTCATGATAAAATTTTATAAAATGTTCAATAATAATTAAATGTAACTACGAAAACTCGAAAGGAAAACACTGGGCTAAGCCCTTTATCCCTTATATCCCTTAACTCTGAGACTGAGTGATTATGAATTCGTATAATATGAGAAATTTTGTCTGAGTTGTCTCGGGCAAATTTTTTGTTTCACCAAATTTTACTTTCTCATATAAAGAGAAAGTATTGTGATGGCGCGAAAATTGTATTTTGAGATTTTGATGGATTTACATGATTTGAGGTCCCCTGAGTCCAAAAAGTAGTTTTTAAAAAATGCCTGTCGTCTGTCTGTCGTCTGTGCAGACGCCTGGAGCCTAAACTACTGGGCCGATTTTGACGAAATTTGGCATACACGTTCAGAAAAATCATACCCCGAGGTGAAATCGAGAAATGAATTTTAGCATCAAATTTGGGTGCGCTACCCCCCAAAAACTCTGAAAAAACGTGAAAAAAAAAATTATTTCTCGAAAACGGTTCCGACGATTTTTATTAAGAAATTCTAAAATGTAGTCAACTTAAATACGAATCTAATGATATAAGCAGTTTTCCCGGGAAAAATCTAGTTCCGGAGAAAATAGCTTAAAACGCGAACGGAGAGAGCCCGGGTTCGATTCCCCGCCCGGGAGAAGTTATTTTTATGGTATATTTTGATGAAATCCTCAGTAAAAATTAAATGTACATACGAAAACTAATAAAAGGGAAACACTATATGAGAAAGTTTGTCTGTTGTTGTTGTTTGTCGGACCGATTTTTCTTTCAATCACAGGTGAAGAATAATTAAAAGAAAACATGGAATTATAATGCAGACTCATTTCCGTTTTAAATTTACATAAAATCGATGAGAATTCTATAAAAAAAAAANNNNAAAAAAAAAAAAAAAAAAAAAAAAAAAAAAAAAAAAAAAAAAAAAAAAAAAAAAACTGGGAACGTTGAAAAGAAAAGAGAGGCGTCAGAAAAGTTTTAATTAAAGAATTTAAAAAGGGGCAAGAAAAGAAGAATCTGTGACGGGCTGAAGAGGCCTCTCTACGCGTCATTACTAGAGATAAACGTGCCCTGTTAAACCCAGACCTGCGGTAAATTACAGGCATAACCTAACACTTTCATCCGCATATATAAACCCTTATTATTACTTTATCGTCTCCTAGAGCCAAAAATAAAAAAAATACTAGCCGGCTAAGGATGTTATGTATAAAGGGGATGGAATGTTAAGAAGATTTTTAAGGGAAAAAAGTGACCCCATAGAGGTAAGAGAAATTGGAGAAAAAAATTCATACTGCGCAAGCTCCACGACCTTAGAACTGGGACAAATTACCTTCTTTGTTAATTTCAAGGTTTATTTCTGGTTTATTTTGAATCAGTTTAAACTGATTATTAGCTTTTAATAAATCATTTTTGATAAAATATTTATTTTGTGTCGTTTAGTTTATTTATTTATTTATTATACTTGATCTCTCTATTGTTATAAATTAATGATGTATATTAATAGATGGTTTTTTTATTGACTCCGAAACTATTGAATTTATTTAAAATTTAACTATTAATTTTAAATAATTCAATACAAATCACTATAAACGGCTAAATATAGTCAAAATATCAATCACAAACAGCACAAAATAAGAAATATAAGTGACGTCACACTTCCCCGGCGTATTACAATAATGTGTAGGTTACATTACTTTCTGTTTAATAGGTCACGTGAGGAGAACGATTTCTTAAATCCAACAGGATGTAGATCGTAAAGGCAGTTATTTTCATCAAGATCGAGCACCTCCACGCTCCCAACTTTACACTCTCATCGCCATCACGATGGATTCTACCTTCAATTTTACACCTATTTATATCAGCCATGTTTATTTTCGTCTTGTTTTGTCGAATTTGTTTCTATTCGGAAGAGAGATAAATATAAAAATCTGTAAAATTAATAAACAACTTAGTTAATTCGCAACGCCGATCTTTACGACTCATATTCAAGTCAATTCTAGATCTAATGATGAAATTTTACGGGGCCGATAAAATAAAAGATCTTTGTATAGAAATATTTCTTTAAAAATAGTTTTCGGTAACACTGATTACCTTCGGATGTAACCTCAATCGTAAACTTTCTTCAAATGCCGATAATTTTTGTAGTACATTCTGAACTCAAATATTATTTATATTTCCTTTAGTTTACCCAATTTATTAAATTATAGTTTTTAAGTTGATTCAAACTTGTTTTTTACATTGCATCATAATCGTTCAGGTTGTTTTTCGTGTCAGTATATCATCACAGATAAACGCCATCAGCAATTGATTTTTTTTCGTGTGTGATAATTTCAATTTTCATCGACAGTTTCCGTTTAACTTACTCATAAATAGAAAAGCGATGGCCGTGGAAAAAGGCACACCGCCGACCAATAATCCTTTGGAACAGTTCGTTATTTTGGCCAAGTCGACCAAAGGCGCAGCAACAGCCGAATTGATACGGCAGGTTTTATCAGCGCCTGGTGTCCATGTATTTGGCGAACTGTTAGATATGCCTAGTATAAAAGAGGCAAGTATTTATCATGTAATTAGTGATAAGAACGATAATTAGTTTCTCATGTAATTTACTTTATAGAAGCAAGATGTACATAATGAAACTTATCAGTGTGTGCTTTTTACAGATTTATATTTTTTATTCATTTTATAAACATTCTTTCGAATTGTTTCAAAGGGAGGTTACTTGTAGCAGGTTATACATGACAATATTTCTTGCATTTGAAGTCGAAATTTATCATTATGTAGTGTAGTTATGTGCCAAGCTCTGCTTATTGAGTTTTTTTAGATGAAATTTTAGAGGTACCACTACAGTTTTTTTGCATTACATTATTTTGAGAAATGCATTGTTAGAACTACAGTATATGGGGCCCCTACTAGATATCACTATCAGCATATCTAGCGGAAATATTAAACATAAACCCTTCTGCATTTAGGAGTAATGTGAGGTAATTAAATATCCATGTGTCTCAAAACATACCTACAGTAGTCAAACAACTAGACTTAGTGCGTTGACAGCGCAGGAAAAAATAGCAAATCGGGGGACGAGCCAATGAGAGCTTGAGATTTTCCCGGACAAAAGGTCGGGCTAACTAGGCAAAGATAAATGTCTCTAGTGGAGGGGAGAGGTCATCTAGATAAACGCTGCCCCACCTCTATCCACAGACCTAGTTGCTTTATTTTTTCCCCCAGAGAGTTTGGCCAATCTGTGTGTCACTCATTTTCCCGTGCTGTCAACGCACTAAGTCTAGTTGTTCGACTACTGTAAGAACATGAGTTATTATTGGAGATAGATACTTTGGGGCTAATGTAAAGAACACGGGGCTCTTTTTGATATCATTACCTCACAAGTCATGTTGCTTTGTCCGAAAGTTATTTAGATAAAGGAATATTATTATCGGTCAAGTGTATAGAAGTGATAATATTCCTTATCTATATAATATCATACAGGGGACTTGCTTTCTATAGATTCACCAATTGTATAATTTACTCTATATTATGTAATATTATTTTTTTAATAGGTAGTGTCACTGAGATATTGTATAAGTTGTGTAACTGGGTGGTTACAGTCTGTACTCAATTAGAATTAGTGCGTTGACAGCGCAGGAAATTGAGTGACACAGATTGGCCAACCTCTCTAGGGGAAAAAATAAAGGTACTGCGAAGCCTTCTTACACGGTTATCCAGAGGGCCTCTCCCCTCCACTAGAGACATTTATCTTTGCCTAGTTGGCCTGACCTTTTGTCCGGGAAAATCTCAAGCTCTTATTGGCTCCTCACCCCATTTGCTAGTTTTTCCCGCGCTGTCAACACAGTAATTCTAATTGTGTGCAGACTGTAATGCACTTGTACTTGAACCTATTATCCCTTTGCTTTTGTAATATTAATCCAATGGTCTTGATTAATTTCAACTGTCTGTGCAAGCTTAATATTGCTTAAAAGTGAATACAGTTGAGTCTCGATAATACCGAGTTGGTTGGGACCCGCACTAACTCGGATTATTGAAAATTTATATTAAAAAAAAAAAATAATAATAATAATTTTTAAAAAAATGTGAATTTGGAATTCTACTTTTAAACTATTTATGGAAAAATAATATTTACATTCATAATATTATGTTTTAAAATAATCGAATCCTATTCTGTTTCCAATCTCCCACTTTTACACTCCTAACTCCCGTGCAATTGTACTAGCGACACACCTTTATCTATTCACAACGTATGTCTATTTTCACAAATCACGGAAGTTTTAGTTGACTCATTATACAATTTTATGTGAAGCTTTCAGTTTAAGATTTGACTTAAAGCTGAAGAAAAATAAATAAATGAATAGGCTTCCCTGAATTTGAATGTAAGCTCAGCTGCTCAGAGAGGAAATTGATTCCATGACATCTTATGCAGACCGCACACGATCAATAGAATTGTCAATAATAGTATTGACAATACTATTGTCAATATGTCAATTTAGTAACAAATTTTCATCAATACTGTTTTTTTATATCAATACTAACTCCGCACACGATCAATAGTATTGACAATATTATTGATCGTGTGCGGTCAGCATTAGGGATCAATCTCTACAATAATAATGCCATTATACTTTGTAAATCTGACAGCCCAGATTGGCCAACCTATGTGAGGGAAAAATAAAACTACTAGGTGGCTGTCTTAACTTCTTAAGGTTATCCAGTGATATTTTATTTGCCTAGTTGGCCCAACCTACTCCCCGCTAAAATCTCGAGCTCTCATTGGCTCTCCTCCCTTTTTTTTTTAACTTTCCCATGCCGTCAGGATAACAAAATATTATGGCATGAGTATAGTACTAAAACTGACCTGTCCTAATTGAGTATAATGCAGGGAAGCCCCCCCCCCCCCCCTTCCTTCTTTCTATCAACTCTTGTTTGACTCAGATTATTGGAAACTCGGATAGTTGGGAGTTCACTTTATCGAGACTACTGTAGATCCGTTATGGGAATACGTCACGTCAGAGAGGTTACATAAAGTGACAAAGGTTGCTGTGACGTCATGCGCCCTCTACGATTTTTCGTCAGGTTATCTTTTTTTGGCTCATAACAAACAATTGTTTACTAGTGTTCTGTAAGCATTTTATAGTTTTTTCCTCTTTTTATTTTTATTAAAAGCTTTTTTAACCTTATCATAAATCAGTAACATCACTAATAAGCCAATATATTATACATTATAGATGAAAAAACAAATTTATTCTCACAAATAATCCAAATAAGATATAAAATATAACTTACTTACAGATGTTAGGCCACACAGAAAATGGATTTATATTGCGGTAAAAGTGATATTTATGTTTGAAGGCTCCATGGTTGCACCCAAATTCAAAGCATTGAGACATTTTTCATTCTTAAATTAATAAATAATAATAAAATAAAATAGCACTGATAAAACCCAGTTGTATATTGTTTATTATGAGCCAGCGCAGATTGGCCAACATAACAACACACACTTTTTTTTACGTAAGTGACGTCACACTTCCCCAGCGTATTAAAATTAATCCAAATCTCATGTGACCATTCATTTATCCAATAGTTAAGATGTAAGGGAGCTATGAGCCCTACACATTGACTCTCTTCTTGGTTCTCAATACCTTTTAACAGTTATTTTTATTTTCCTGTGACAGTGTTGAAACTAAATGTACTATTTGGCGTTGTGTTTATTCAGTTGGAGACTGGTGCCCAGGTTAAGTCATTTCATACTCTACATCTATTTGCGTACGGAACATACAGGGATTATAACACAACTAGAGATAAGTACCTAGAACTAAATGCTGCCGAACTCAAGAAACTACAGCATCTAACTCTTGTCACCTTGGCCACCAAGATGAAGGTATCGTAGCACTTGTAACCTTACAGTTATTGTAACCTTACTGTTTGAGTAATTCTTTAGATTGTTACTCCCCTATGTTGTTTTAGAATAAAAATTACTTTGACTAAATTACTATTAAGAAAAAGGGTTGTTTAGTCCAATGTACTTTGGGAAAAAGGAGGGAGAGTAAGGGGAGTAACAGTCTAAAGAAGATCATTCCGTACACCTTCTTTAGATTGTTATATCCCCTCTGTTTTTTTATAAGGGGGATAAAAATCTAAAGAAGTGCCACCCTTTAGAACATACTTAGCAAAGTTCAGATTAATGTCTTCTTTAATTCAACAGATCAGATTCATTCATACTAAAACTTTGTATAGTTGAACTATCTGCTGTTTTTTAGCCATAGTATAGTAAAAACATTATGCTTGTGTGAGCACCCTCTAACACTCACTTTTTAAAATTTTCATGTTTTAATTCTATACTACTGTTTGTGCCAAACGAGAGTTAGTGCATTGACAGCACGGGAAATCGAGTGACTCACAGTTTGGCCAACCTCTGAGAGATAAATTAAAGCAACATACTTTCACCTTCTAATATGGTCATCCAGAGGGCAAATCTTGAGCTCTCATTGGCTCCCCACCACATTTGCTAGTTTTTCCCACGCTTCCAACGCACTAACTCTCATTTGGCACAGACTGTATACTATCAATTATTTAACGCATCTCTGTTACCTCTATTTATCAATTCTTCAACTTTTTTTTTTAATAATTAATAAAATAACAGAAGGCCTTTAAAGTTGGTTGAGGCAGAATGACCTGACCCTCAGTCAAAAGGCCCTAACCCACACTCTTCGGTACTGTTAGTCAGTCACATTAACCTAACATGGCCCTATCCAACAATATCATAAACCTAACGCCCTAACCCTCAACAAAACCCAAAACTCAAGTTATAATGTGACCCTAGCCCTCAAACTTTAACACTTGCCTTTTAAGATTTAAACAATTTCCAAAGGCCTTAGCCAATATTTCAACATGAACTAGGGCTTTTGGGCAGTATAAGGTTCTTTTTTTAGGTTTCTGTACTAAGTACAAAAAAGAAACCTTATATAACGGCTCTGTCTATCTGTCCGTCCGTTGGCTTGTTTCAACTCATAAACTACTGTAGCTAGAAACATGAAATTTGGCACACAGGTACATCTCGGCATTTTAGACAACTGGACAAATTTTGGAGTTTTTACACTTAATATTTCCAAGATGGCGGCCCTGCCAATATGGCGGTTGACCAAAAAAAAGTGTTTAGTTACCATGGCATGTTATACATCAATTTAAAGGTCTTGAAGTGTAGAAAAAGAATGTGCAACTATTACACTTACTATTTTAACTAAGACGTACAGAAACCGGCGATTATCGCCTCACGTACTTAAGTGAAGTGTGCCTTACTTGTTTTACTTTTAAAAAGGAAAGACCCTAAGCCACCATGTGTTCAACTTTATTATTATTTCCTTGGCTATTCTTTACATAATTAAAGTGTGTGTAGCGAGCTTCCTACATTCAACAAGACAAGCTCGATGTTTGCATGCAACACTCGCATAGTCACGAGCTTGATATGTAAAATGGAAATTCTAGGAAGGGAAAAGATTCTATCATGACATATGTGACGAGGTTGATCACATATCGACCTTTAGCTTCAAATTTACCTATCTGAATTGTATGGAACTTTTATAGTTTATTGAAAGTAACCCGCAGATAACCCCAGATTAAGTTGAACCGTCTGCGCTCTTTAACTTTTGCTAAATCAATTCTTTCATTTATTTGAAAAATCAAAACAAGTTTGACAGATTAAAAAGAACGTGGGGAAAAACTAAACCAATTAGACAATAATGGCTTGTAAAAGCATAAAATCAATAAAGTGCGTGGGTAGGATGTAGGGATGGGAGGAACGGAACGTAACTATAAAAATAACTAGTTCCTGGAACTAGTTATAGGTATGGAACGAAACGACGAAACTCGTTCCACTCATGGAACGGTTTTTCCCATCCCTAGTAGGATGTTAGGAAGCTATGTGCCACACCAATTAGCAGTCTATTCTTGAAATTGTTATATTATTTGAACGAAGTATTGAAGGATGTTGAGTGACTTCACTTAACATTTTCATAATTAGATTAATTACTTTATTTTTTTTTTTTCAAAAAAAAATATCATTTTCATCCATAAATTAACTCTGTGGTTATAAAGAAATATTATATGTTTGAATAATTATTATTTTGAAATAACCACAGTTAGAATTATGTGCAATTCAACTGACCTAGATGTTTGGTTTCTTCATAATCAATCATTTAATATTCTCTTGGAATGTCAAATTGAAAAAAAACACTGTTTTTTCTATAAAAAAAAAAAAAAATCAAATAAAAATACCATGTTTTTCCATATAAAAAAAATAAAACTGGTTTTTAAATTGTATTAAATTCAATTTTGTTTGTTTATTTGAGCATGTGGTCTGTCTTCAAAGGCTTAATTACCTCTCTGCCAGTTTTCCTATTGAACTGAACTTGGCACAAAGATACTGTATCAATACGTAATCTTTAAATTTTAGAGTCTCCCACACACAAAGTTAGACTGATGTAAACAAATAATTGAAAATGATAATAATAACAAAATAACAAAGCTCCTTGTAAACAAATAATTCACAGCATGTTTTGTGATAAACAAAAAAAATATGTGTGACTTTCACGCTTTAAAAGTGAAACTTAAGTCCTAGAAACAGTTTATTTCATGCATTCCTCTCTCTTTGCATTTGTTAACAATTTTATTATTTCAGGATTAAGAAATGGTTATGTGCAATTAAATTGAATTTCTATGTGGAATAATATATTTGCATTCATTAGCAAATAATGAAGAAAAAGAAAAACATGAAAACAACTTTCCCAAAACTTTGTTTTTCCTTTGTGTTCGTGTCCAAGTAATAGTACGTCCAAGTAGTAGTAGCATTACGCGTCGAGTGTGGAAAGTAGCATTTTGCATGCAAGTGTGGAGTTTACACCCGAGCGATAGCGAGGGTAGTAAAACCATACGAGCAATGCAAAATGCCATTTTCGCACGAGTTGCGTACCGTACTTTATCTACGATTGTTAGATTTTAATAATAAATGCAGAAAAGATTATTAAACTTCCTGTATGTAAGCTCGTATTTCTCTTTTGATAAAGATGACATCAATTCGTTAGTTGTATTTTGTGCCGAATTAATTATTTCGGAAGGCGTATTATTCTCCTCATATTCGTCATAATCACTCATTGATTTTCACAAAAAACTCGATACAAACAGTTACTTTTATTAAATAAACATCAAATTAGTTATGTTAAATGTAAACAAACTCGCTAATCTGTGTCTAAAGTTGAAGAATTCTTCTTCTTTTCGTAACTAGAGTGGAAAAAAAGAGGAATTGTTCAAAACTATAAGACACGCATGCGCAATTAATACAGGTGTGTAAAGAATAACTTTCTACGAATCTAAACAGAGATACAATGTTTATATTACGTATCAATCGCAGATAAAAGATTTTTTTCAGGTAAATCAACTGCTGACTTATGATGGCAGTTGATTTACCTAAATAAAAAAATCTTTCACTTAGACAAGTCTTGAATGACAAATTTTGTTTTATCCAAGCCGATTTAGTCTACCCGACCTAAAGAAGTTTCACTTCAAAAAAATGTTATTACCGATTATTCACACAATCAAAAGTATATATCTTTTGACTGTGTTTTTCTCCAATGTGTGAAAGCAACTCATAATGAAAGAGGTGAAGTTTAATAACCAAACAACGACTTCACTTCACCAAAACAATTGACCAGTTTCAGCTGTTCTAATAGAGCCTGACTTGACTTGTACTTCTATCTATAGTCATTCTTTAACATTATTTTATTAGAATATAATAGAATGTTCTTTATTATGTTACCAATATTAAATCAGATATAATACGTCATTATAAAATAAAATTAGGCAATTATCAATAAACAATAAATATCATAATAAAATAACAGAGAATAAACTAAATAAATTAACAGAAGTGTGAAAACTCTAAAAACATTCTGAAACACGATAACAACATTTTGCAATTAACCATTTTTTTAAATGACTTTTAAATTGATTGATAGGTAGTTTTTTTTATTTCAGAGAGTAATTTGTTAAAGAATTGCAGGGCCATGTTATGTGGTGAGTATTTGTGTAGATTGGTTCTGCAGGAAGGTAAAACTAACTGGTCATTTATTCCTTGAATTGAAGTGGTGGATGTCCGAAAATTTAGAAAAGTTTGAGTATCTGATGAAGGCTGAATTAGAACAGCTGAAATCGGTCAATTGTTTGAAATACAAATATTTTTTGTGAAGACATCGTTTGGTTATTGAAGTACATACACTTCTTTCATGATAAAATGCATAAATATAAAATATTTATTTTAAGAGACTTTGTTTTTACGGGCTAGTATTATTTGAACTCTGAGGACCATAATATGTGTAAATCTGTTGAAATGTATCGCAATACTCTTTGTTACTGTACATTGTACTTATATAGAAGAGATGAGAAATAATGAAGTTTGTTATGTTTGTTTCAGTGTATCCCTTACTCGCTGCTCCTCCAAGAGTTGGATCTGAACAACGTTAGAGATCTAGAAGATTTAATTATAGAAGCCATATACGCGGGTATGTTACTTTGTCAAATAATTGCTTGTTTTCACTGAGATTTTGTCAAACTTCATAATTGTGACTTGAGGGGTAATAATAAAAAGTTAGTTAATAATAATGGTTACTTAATAACAATTAACACAATAGTATCACCTCAGTTATATAATTAAACATTCACGTTTGAATATTTTATATAATCTTCAGTGAAAGTGTTGGCATAGTGAGTGAAAGACTGCTAGGACTATTGCTAAAGACTATCTTTTATATAATCGAGTAGTGTCCTGACGACTGCGACTCACCTCTAAATTATTTATAACATTAAAAATTGATGAACATTAAGCTGGGTTTGAACCAGTGACCTCCAGCACAAAAAGCATTAACTCTACCACTGAGCCGTCCCACTGTAATGAATCTCCTAGCATAAAACTTACTATTTAAACAGTAAATATCTATTTAAATATTTTAATTAACTAATTATCTCAGCTCTTTTTTAAATCCTTTATATTAACTTCACTTTTGTGCCTGGCTGGGTGGCTGGGGGAGTGCCTGGGTGCCTGGCGTCAACATTTTTGAAAGGCTAGTTAACCCTCTTCTACTTATCCGATCGAACTGAAATTTGGCACATAGACTCTCTACCAATACAACAACATTTTAACAAATTAATTAATTAATTAATTTCATTAATTAATTAAATTTAAAAAAATTATCTTTTTCAAAATGAATGGGATAATTAAATTTAAAAAAGTAATACAATAAATAAAAATTCAATTAATTATCCAATCTTGCTGAATCTTGGCATTTCGACTCTCTACCGATACAAAATCATTGTAACAAATATAATAATTAATTAAATGTTACTAATTAATTAATTTTAAATTATTTATTTAAAATTGAAATGAATGAATACCAATATTTCCCTTCAGAACTAAAATGCAAAAATATAAAGGATTTATAATAAAAACTTGGTTTTTATGGGCTGGTATTATTATTACATGTGTGAGAAGCTCATAAATGAGACTTTTAGAAAACTTAGAAATCAACCCGCACTTTGTACTGTTATTTTAAGTCATAAAAGCTTTTAAAGTAAATATGTAGCGTAGTAGCCTTTCCCTCACTATGTCTAACATTTACACAAAAGATTATATAAATGTCGAAAGTCGTATGTTTATAATTATTATAAAATTCTGGTGACAACCTCTCTAATCATCATTATATTAATTAGTCATCTTTTTCTATATAAGTTTCATCTAATTATTGTTTCTAAGGAACATTACTTGTAAAAAAATTAAACATGACAATTTTTTTATTTGCATTGGAAATTTAACTGAAATTTACCTTATGTAGGCAATGGCTACTTTTCTTCAATGTAGCCATCGCCTAAGCTTGTCTGTGGTTCGTAATGGTTTGCCTCTCCTGTGTATATTGGGTGGTCATGACATTCTTGTGGTTATAGCCTATTGACATAGACATGGATAATTAGTCGTTTCTGATGTATTGATTCTGAAATCGCTTCTGTACTCACCGTTTCCTCACCTGTTCTTGCACCCTGTAGTTAATACCAAGTTGGAGTCTTAACTCATGTATGAAAGTTGCTAAATACAGAGTAAAGGCGGAGATACACGTGCCGTCAAATTGGGGCAAGTAGCTTGCTTGCCTAAAGAGGGTATTTGCCAGTAACTGGCATACTTAAGATTTTTATTAAGTTTTTATCTGCTTGCATGCCAGCTAACATATCCATGTGCAAGTAGCTGGCATGTTTTGTTTAAGTTACAGGCTTGTGTATCTCCGCCTTAACTGATGACTTACTGTCCAATTTTATTATATAAACAATGTGTGTTTGGATAATTTAACAGGAGTCTGTGTCCTTTTAAAACTCTACTATAATTTGATTTAAATTATAATTATTATTAACACTGGGAGACAGTCTGAGAAAAATAGACTCCAGCGCCGGGACTCGAACCACGGGCCTCTATATTTCCAGTATATCGCTCTACCAACTGAGCTACACTGGAGAATAATTTCCTCTCTCAGTAACGATACCAAGTCCCAAATTAAGCTTTCAATTTTCCACAAGTCTATGAGTCGAATTATAAAGTATTCAATTAGTACCTGTACCTAGTGTAATCAATTAGAATTCATTTTTAATTTTTTGGTAGTATTCATACTACGGAATGTTTAAATTTTAATTTAAATCAAATTATTATTATTATTAATTCAATTATTTAAGTTTTGGTAGTTTTCATACTACGGAAAGTTTAAATATCAATTTAAATCAAATTATAATCATTATTAATTATGGGAGATAAGCAGAGAAAAATAGACTCCAGCGCCGGGACTTGAACCCGGGCCCTCCGCATATTTTTCTCTGCTTGTCTCCCATAATTAATAATGATTATAATTTGATTTAAATTATTATTAACAAAAGGAGACAAACAGTCAAGATATATAGAGGACCGTGGTTCGAGACCCAGCGCTGGAGTTTATTTTTCTCTGTCTGTCTCCCATTGATAATAATAATTATATTTTATTTATATTAAAATTTTAACGTTTTGTAGTATGAATACTACTAAAACCTAAAAATGATCTCTATTGTAATAAGTTTTCTAGTTGTCCCTTGATTTTCAATGTACTACTTAGTTGGGTCATTAAGGGTGTACAAAAATTAAGATTAACTGCATAAACAGGCTATATTTCGTCTCCCTCCGGGGCATAATCAGTCTTAACAAAGTGTTTTAGGATGTTACCTCCTGTTAAATCTCTATTTTATTCTTAATTTTATTAGTCTTTTACTACTTGACAACTTTTACTACTTGTTTATAATGTTTTTAATGTTTGTTGCAGACATAATCCGAGGTAAGTTAGACCAGAAGAACTCTCAGCTGGAGGTGGACTACGCTATAGGACGGGATATCAAAGCGGAGGAGCTGGGTGTAATCATAGCCACTCTACAAGACTGGTGTGCTTCATGTGAGGAAGTACTCTCCGCTGTGGAAACCCAGATCAACCAGGCCAACACTGAGAAGACCAAGGCACTCAGGCATCGCGAGGAAATAGACGCTGAGGTCTGGTTCTTTTCATTTCAAATTGATAACCTCCTATTACTATGATAATCTAGGGTGGCCATATAAAGTTTAGCCCAAAACGGGACATTGGGATAAAGAGCCAAAGGGGTTGAGCTTTTTCAGCCCTAACTGGGGCTGAAATTGGGGGTGGTGCTTGGGGGCCCTAGTTTAAGGGATATTAATGCATTCTTGACATCAAATTTTCTCTTTTGAGATCAATTGGTAAATCTTCACAAATCTGCACACTGATTTTATACTGGTGGCAACACTGTCATAAAATATGAAACACGTGAGCCACTTTGTTTTGTTCTATAACTTATAAGTTGCTTCCCATATGTGAATAGGAGGGAAAGTGTCACAGTATTTTTATTGACGGTCACTCCCTAGGCCATATCAAAATTGAAACAGGCAAGATTTTCTTTTTGTACTTAACGTAGTCTTGTACTGTTTCTAAACCTCTATAAATAGCTAAGTACTATTTATTTATTTTTTAACTATTCTTGCCTGGACAAATAAAACATGGTTGATTTGTCACTCCCTAGCCTCAATAAACATTTATAGGAGCTAGGGAGTGACAATGACGGCTAGGAAGGGACAAATATTTAATTTTTATATGAAATATCTCCTATAGGGTTCTTATTTACTTGGGTACATACCAATAAGTATGTACCCAAGTAAATAAGGTGCCATAGGGAAAGAGTTTACCTAAGTACATACTATTTTTAATGGAAATAAAATAAAAATAAAAACTATTAAGGAATCTAGCTCGCGCACTCTTTAAATCAAATTATATTCCACTTTTTTATAACAAAAACCCAACTGACAACAACTTGACAGTTGCCAACACAATACATTTTAAAAATAAAAAATAATCCTAATGTTGCTTAGGCAGCAGACTTCGCCCGCAATATGTCCAGCACACAATTTCCCCTAGCTGGGCGATGAAAAATGCCATTGGCTGATTTACGCCAGCACTTCGTACTTCTCCGTCTTGTCTTGGCTTAAATTTAAACTAAAGTTCCCACTTTGTAGTAAGTCTTTTAGGTTTTTTTTGTCATGTAAGATTGAAGTCAAAATTCAATAAATATTTACTTTAAGGATATAAAATATTATTAAAATATCTCCTATAGGGTACTTATTTACTTGGGTACATACCAATAAGTAAGTTTTTGTTTTAATGTGCCATGTTTTATTTGATTAAAAAAGGCAATTTTATACAGTAATGATAGTGCACATATATAATTTTGTCACTCCCTAGTTTATGACTTTTTTTAATTGAGTATATTTCAAAAACTATGAATTTAAGTGTGTGCCTACTTCATGAGGTTGTCTAACAGAACCGTATAATGGTAATAAGAGCAAAAAAAGTTTAAGAACTCGACATAAATTTCCGAAAAAGTTTGAAGACCAAATAGTACCGAATTATAAGAATGACCCATGTACGGTTCTATCTATAAAGCCAGATTTACTTGATCCAAGTATATTTGGACCAAGTAAGTCACTTTAATCAAATCCACTTGCTCCAAGTGTTTGTGGAACTCTGAAGTAATGGTTACAAGATCCAAGTATACTTGGTCCAAGTAGTAGAACTTTGATACACTATAAAGTAAAGGTTAAGATAGATTGTGTGAAATGTTTTTCCCTCTAGAATTTTCCAGTTAAATTGTACTTATAAATTTTTAAAACAGTGATGATATATCACCTTCTGGTGAACAAAACCCAGCTCAACCTCACGTTTGTCATATTTTGACAGCTCGTTCATTGAAATAATTTGTCAGGTGGGCACCATTTTTGTTTTTTATCAATGTCCACTTTGATGGAACCCATCCATCTCAACTTGGATGTCCAAGATGACTTTGACACACTGCTCACATGATCAAAATAGTGTCAAAGTTAACTCACTTGGTCCTTGTGCACTTGGATTGAGTAAACCTTGTAATATGTTGATTGATTACAACTTTGTTTTTCTACGTTTTTGTTTGCAGATCAGCAACATAAAGAAAACGCTCAAGTCTCAGACGCAAGACGTAGAAGAGTCGATGGCGATAGATTCGAGGGAAGTGGTCGTTCAAGGTGACAAACTCAAAAAATCAGAAAAGATCAAGTCCAAAGTGCTTAAAAGCAGCTCAAAGTTCTGGCACAAGTGATATGACCTCATAAAGAACAAACAGAATTAATCCGGCAGAAAAATAATAAACATTTCCTTCCTTATATTGTCTTTTTCCCGGAGCACTTCTTAAACAAAAATTTAAAAAAATCATTACATCGGAGTAATTTAGTTTTCTTTAAAAAATAAAGATAAACTTCTAAATTAAAAAGAAAACTTCTCCGATGTATTTCTCTTAAAGTCTTTTTAATTTTTTCCGTTGTTTCTTTTGAATAATGTGATTTTTTTTCTCTCAAATTTATTTATTTGAATTTTTTTTATAATTATTATTATTATCTTTATTGCTGTGTATATTTAAGGAGAAACAATCCAAATTACATTTTATTATTTTTTTTATTTAAATATATAAGTTTTTTTTTAAATATAATTTAATTATTCTCTCTGTCAAGTATTGATTTTAATGAGAGAGCATACTCAATAGATTAATTTGTAAATTTTTTAAAATTAAATCTTTGGATTTTTTTTATTTTGATTAGTTCATTTTTTTGTTTTTATAAGTTGTTTACTTAACCGATTGAAAGCGTTTGGATCCACTGTGGTTGCATGCTGTGCTAGGGCTGGTGGTGGTTAGATCTGGTGGATTTAAACACACTCTGCGCCGCTCTTTCCCTTGTATCTCAGATAGAACCCTCTTACAAGGGTCTGTCAGGCTTGTTGACGTTTATATCCATAGAAGATCCAAACAATAATTTTTTTTTTTTAAAGATTAACTTTTAAATCGTATAAATTCATTTGGTATTATTTAAAATTGCCAGAGAGTTATGTTCCTGAATTGGAAGACGGGTTGAATGGGTTAAGGAAGTATTGGTCCAATTTAGGCTAGCGCCACCAGGGGGAATCGATTTGGGTACTTGTTAATTTAGCACCCTCTTGTTGAAAATCACCATCTAACCACCATTCTTTCCATAATGAAGGTGGTTAAAAGTGGTTAAAGCTGGTTAGAAGTAGTTAGAGGTGGTTAGAAGTATTTAGAGGTGGTATGAAGTAGTTAGGGGTAGTTAGAGGAGGTTAAAGGTGGTTAGAGGTAGTTAGAGGAGGTTAGAAGTGGTTAGAGGTGGTTAGAAGTGGTTGGAGGTAGTTAGAGGAGGTTAGAAGTGGTTAGAGGTGGTTAGCTGGTGGCGATTCTTAGGGGTCTTTCACTCCAAAGATGCACTCTGCGTCCTGGTCGCAATTGGCAGGTGCATCTTGCATCCTTATGGCATGAGCGTTCACACCGAAGTGGCACGTGCTACTAGCATCTTCTTATTTCTTTTGTTTGAACTCCTCAGTTTTTTTAGTGCATTTGGGTTTAAATGATGAATTATCAATCATCCGACTCTTCAGACGATGTGTGAATTAAATACAAATTTTCGATGGTGGAGCGTGTATGTAGACCCGCCAAATAAGGACGCATGCTAATAAAACACCAGCCGGCTGGTTCTCGAGTCGCACGTGCCACTTGCATCTAGGATGCATCCTGCTACTTGCTACTTCGGTGTGAAAGACCCCTTAGAGGGAGGACACTAATTAACTAGTTCCTTGATTTCATACTTACATTGTGTTCCTCTATTGCTACTAAAATAGTTTACCTTAGGAGAAGAGAGAGGCTGTAACAGAGGTAAAGTGATCACTTTCAAAATTTCCAAGATAAATATCCCTCTCTGACACCATGGAACAGTTTTTGTCTCATCGGTCTACCAATATAACTATAAAAAACCACAAAAGATTCTGTTGAAATGTAGAATGGTAGGTCATAATTAGCCCATTGTTGCTGCCATAGTAAATTTAATCTTCTGTGCCTTATACTTTTTCTTCCGCATGTGTCTGACTTTCCACAGGAAAGTCAGACACATCATTATAAACAGGAAAATTAGATTAACATGACTAACAGGATACTGACAGATACAACATAATTAACTGGAAAGTCAGATGCAACCTTAGACCATGTATATATGTGTATACACCCGCCCCTCCCTTTAGCTTCCTTATACAACCCTGAGACCAACATGTTTTGACCGTCACGCGGAGTCCTGCTACTGTCAACATCAGAGTTTTGTTTGGTGCGCTTGTTTTAGGTTTCTGTACAAAGTACAAAAAGAAACCTTATATAACGGCTCTGTCTGTCTGTCCGTTGGCTTGTTTCAATTCATAAACTACTATAGCTAGAAACATAAAATTTGGCACACAAGTGCATCTCGGCATTTGAGGCAACTGGACACATTTTGGAGTTTTTACATTTTTATATTTCTAAGATGGCGGCCCGGCCAATATGGCAGATGAAAAAAAAAAGTTTCTAGTTACCATAGCATGGTATACATCAATTTAAAGGTCTAGAAGTGTAGAAAAAGAATGTGCAACTATTAAAAAAACACACATATATTTTCAAGATGGCGGCCAATATGGCGGGTGACTAAAAAAAAGTTTCTAGTTACCATGGCATGTTATACATCAATTGTAAGGTCTTAAAGTGTAGAAAAGGAATGTGCAACTATTACACTTAATAATTTTTACTTAATCGTACAGAAACCGGTGATTATCGCCTCGTGTACTTACGTGAAGCGCGTCTTACTTGTTTTTAATTATTCTTTATTTTATTATGTCAAACTGGTAGTTTTGACTGTTCGTGACGTCATAGCCCAGGGAAGATGTTGGTCTCACTGAGTGAGAGACGGGGCGTGTCTATATATATGCATGGTCTAAGGATGCAACATAATTAACAGAACACATTCAGTTGAGACATAGTATACTCATGTTGTTCTGTTTTTGTTATTAGGTTAAGGAAACTGGACGATAAAATGGAACAGTGACCTTCCTTTGTCACTGTCTCAAATTGGAACTGTGCCACAATCAAACTGGTACGAAACCATATTTAACTTTTTAATCCCCCCCCCCCCTTTCTTTCTCCTTTAAAAAAAAATTGTTTGAAAACTTGTAAATATGGTACAGAACCTGATTAATATTATTAAGAAACCAACTAAAAATAATCTTTTTTTACTCTGATATATTCAAAATTAATTTGAAACATCCACCTCTCCTAAGGATAACAGAGTATAACATCTGTCATTCCTGTAAAAATAAATGTAATATTTAAACAAAATGTTAATTGATAACGTCATTTCAAATTTTAAACTTGTATTTGGAAATGTTAATTGCTATATTGTCATTGGAAAATTCATAATCTATAGCATTTTCAGTTTTCCAGCTGTGTAATTGGAAAGTGGATTTTCTTTAACCCAATCTTCAAACTAGTGAAGTTATATAAAGTAATAAAAAAGCAAAATAAAACCTGTTAGCTACATAAGGGAAATTTAACCGAATAAATAATAATAATATTCACTTATCAGTGTTGCCAATTATGGCTTTTATCTGAATGAGTTTATACCATATTCATTTTACATTTTTACACAGTTGCAGACACCCTATAGACTAAAGGTCGACCAAGAAGTCATGAACACGGGAGAAACTGAAAGCTTAGCTTCGTTTAAAGTCAGAACTTCCGAGTATTGTCAAAGTCAGTACAGTCAGGTGCTAAGACAATACCCATTTTTAGTTTGTATGACGGAGGAAGGTTTCCAATCTGTTAGGTTTCCTGTTTTGTTTGTTTTTATATGCTACAAATTATAGTCACAACTGCCCTAAACAATTTTTGTACGATTCACAAATCTACGGGATGATGTAAATACAATGGACGTTACAAATAACGGGGTTGGAACAAACCTAATATGTATTTGTTTTACAGAATATTATTTAAATCAAATTATAATTATTATTAACTACGGGAAACATACAGAGAAAAATAGACTCCAGCACCGGGATTTGAACAACGGGCCTCTAAATCAGAAGAAAATCACTCTCCAGTGTAGCTTAGTTGGTAGAGAGCTAGACTGGAAATTTAGAGGCCCGTGGTTCAAATCCCGGCGCTGGAGTCTATTTTTCTCTGTATGTTTCCCATAGTTAATAATAATTATAATTTGATTTAAATGTTCCGTAGTATGAATACTACCAAAAACGTAAAAAGAAAATTACAGAATATTATTATGAATAAACAAAAATATAATAATATTATTGTATATTATTAGTGATTTCTTATCAAGTACCTACAGTGTTGCCTGTTGCAAAAAATATTAAAAAAAAAACTATAGAACTTATCAAAATTAAATTATTAAGAAAAAAAAACAACACTGTTTTTACAGTGGTCTATTTTATTACAAACTGACTATACATGACACCAAAGCAACGACACTAGCGTACTCCTCAGATTTCCACGACTTCTTGGTTGACCTTTAGATTACTGTTATAGACCACAATATTCATTGATCATAGGAGAATAACTGAAAAAGCCTTCCTCCAATAAAAAAAATACATATTTTTCACCTAAACCTCTTACTGTTTTATATTTTTTATTTTCATATTTTCCTTTTAATCTTTTCATATTGCCTTCATTTGCTTCATTGAACTTTTCACCAGATTATTTCCATATGAATTCCTTGTTTTCCATTGTAACTGCAGCAGTTTTTTTTAATTTTCTAAAAATAATGTTTTAATTCTATGACTAATCATGTACTATTAAATAGCTTTTATCTTTACTGAAATACATCATTTTGTTTTTTAATATTTTTTTGTTCTTTTTTCATAATTATTCCTTTTTTTTAAAAACTTACGTCGGCTTGAGACATTTCTCGTTGTAGCTCTAAGAGTCCAATATTTTTATTTTATTTTGTCCAACAAGATTTTTTTGAGATAAATATTTTTTCTTGTCTGGTACTCAAATAATTATTTCTTATTTAATTAAAACATGTAAAGAATTATAAATTAACTAGCCGTTATGCCCGTGATAATGGGCAGAATAAAATATAGTCAAAAAAGAGATAGTTATAATTAAAATATTTAAATAGATATATTATACTGTTTGAAAGTTTTATGCCCTCCGAATCATTACATAGGCATAGCTCAGTCGGTAGTGTTCGAGGCTTAGGCGCTGGAGGTCACTGGTTCAATCCCAGCTTATGGCTCACCAATTTTTAACGTTATAAATCATTTAGAGGTGAGTCGTCGCCGTTGCCATCGGGACTCTACTCGATTATATAAAGTAATTTTTACTTTATATAAAAATAATTTTTAATAATGTTAAATAAAGAAATACAAATGTTTTCTTTGTTTAATAAATCTTTTATAGCGTTTTTTCTGGAGATAAAATTTTGTATATACCTTGAGAATAATGCATTATTCCCTTGTTTTAATTATCTCCCTCGGCTACACTTCAAGAGCTATTTGGTATTTATCCCTCGGCTTCGCCTCGGGATTTAGTTGTCTTGATTCCTTTGGTTTTACCTCAGGAATCAAAGCAGTCACACAGGAAATAATATCTTACATTATTCCCTAGGTGCATAAATAAGTATTAAAGACTATAAATTTAAATCAATATATTCCATAAATTATATTTTTCTTGGGACATCAAAGTGGGAAAAAATAATGGAATGATCTTTACGAGAGTTACCATCTGCTTGTTTTTATTTACCACTTAAATTGGTCTACTGTGAACTGATAATTTGCAATTTTAAAATGGGTCTTTGTGTTAATTGGACCTCATTTCTTTAGTAGTGGCAGTCATATGATATTATTTACTTCTATTTCTCTCTGCTTTTTTTTTTTTTCTCTTGCTCTTTTTTTTCTATTGCTCTACAGTAAAATGTGATATCATTTATTTTAATTTTTTGTATTATTAAAATTAAATTATTTGTTTTTTCTTCTAAAAATATAATCTTCAATTTCAGTCTGTTTTATAATTAATATTTTCCTGTAATTACTTTTTTTTTTCTTTATAATAAATCAAAGCAAATTTTAAAACAATTATAATTTTAAAGCTTCAATGTTTAACATCTGTCTTCAAAATATAAATTTAATTTAAATATGAAATAACTATCGTTAAAATTGATGCAATTGATAATAATATTATATGTACTAGATGTGTATATGTATATTATTAGTAGAAAATTACTTATTTAATAATTTCTTACTCTCTTCCAGGGTTTTCCACTTCCACAGTATAGCAGGTTGATAATTTACTGCTCTGTAACTTTTTGAACATCCTGTGTATTAAAATATAGTTATTTTTGAATGGTGGTTTGTATTAATAAAAATGTTATTGAATATTTCAGTAATGTTTTTTATTATTATTATTCTTTATTTTTATGATTTTTTGGATATTGTTTCTCCGCCTGTACTTTTTTTTCTAAGTTAATTATATA
>KZ651754.1:231483-242382 GCA_001010745.2 Gerris buenoi
CAGAGCATAGACCATGATGATGCAATGTGGCACACTAATTGGCAGATCATAGAACACGATGATGCAATGTGCCACACTAATTGGCAGAGCATAGACCATGATGATGCAATGTGCCACACTAATTGTCAGAGCATAGAACACGAGGATGCAATGTGCCACACTAATTGTCAGAGCATAGAACATGATGATGCAATGTGCCACACTAATTGGCAGATCATAGAACATGATGAAGCAATGTGCCACACTAATTGGCAGAGCATATAACATGATGATGAAATGTGTCACACTAATTGGCAGAGCATAGAACACGAGGATGCAATGTGCCACACTAATTGGCAGAGCATAGAACATGATGAAGCTATGTGCCACACTAATTGGCAGAGCATAGAACATGATGATGAAATGTGCCACACTAATTGGCAGAGCATAGAACACGAGGATGCAATGTGCCACACTAATTGGCAGAGTATTTTTCTATGCGCATTCTTTAAGCATCACATCATTAGTTAATTTACTTATCATATTGAAAGTGTTAATCCTCTAATCCCTTTTGTATCCATCTTAAACGTTAATCCTTCTTGTAAAACCTTAATAAATTATTGTAAAACCCACTAGAAATCCCTTGAAATTAAGTTAAGGTTCCATATACCTCCACATATTGACTAATTTTTTGTTACTATTACCATTCTTGTTTACACTTTGAAGAAGTAAATAAATTTGTCCGAAATTTCAGTCAATTTAAAATTTGATTTCCCACTGATCCAAACTAACTTGAATTCTCATGTTTATTTCAATCATTTTTTTTTTTTTTTAAAGAAAAATTATCCTTTTTACTGCTGGCAAAATAAAAAATAAAAAAACACTTAAAATTACTTAGAAATATAGGTAAGGTACTTTTAAACAGCTTTGATTATTCATACATTTTAAAAGTGACACATATTTTAAAGTTCCAGCACAGAAAAATATTTTAATATTTTTTTTTTTTTTTAAAAAAAAGTTCACAATAAATTTAAAATAAAATATCAACCAAAGCGCAACCGTATAAAAAGAATTTATTTATTTTTCTTATTTTATTATTTTATGTACACCTTTTTTTATTATTATATTCTGATCTGAATTAGAGTTTTCTCCCCTCAAATTGTTTCATTTAAAAATAGCTCGATTAAAAAAAAAAAATAATAATAAAATAAAAGAATAACCCTAACTTTTTATACAAAATAAATACGCACCTATAAATTTCTGAATGGGCGGGGGGGAAAAAACAGAAAAATTATACAGTATGTACAAAGAAAGGCTGTATTCTTATACCCAGTTTAAACTGAGATTACGGCCTTAAATGTCACAAATGAAATCACATTGAAAGAATTTTAAAAATTTCAGAATTTAAAAAAAAAAAAAGCGCCGATCAATTTAACTCTTAGGCAGTCATTTCCATGAAATCTCTGAAAAAAAATAACTCTGTACCTGGCCTATAACTGTACATGGACTAAATCTACACGTAGATTGTCATTGGTTAAATTTGCTTTTTTACATTTTTAAAATAGAACACTGTTATTGGTCGGCTGAATTCCCAAAACCACTTTCATTCTATCTTCCAAATATGATGTCATACATGTCCAAAATACAATGTGCTCTTCCCCGTAGTGACCATACTGCGATTAATAAACATTTTATAATTTTCTTTTTATCAAGTCTTTCATTAAAGTCATGATTAGACATTTATGTTTTTCAGTTCATCAAAATAATATTTGGACTAATTAATTGATTAAATTAAGACTCTCTAATCGGGAGGGAAATTGTAGAAAACGATCTCTAGAAAGAAAAAAATTTCCCTCGATTTCTAATGAAGAAAAAAATTCACCAGGAATTTATTTTTTTTCTAATCCACCTTTATTTTTATTTTATTTTCTTTTTTCATCTAAGGATTAAAATATATTTCAGCCTTTTATTTTATTTTTTCTTTTTATTTCCTTGTATTTATCCCTTAAATAATAAAAAAAAACACGTTATTTCTCTTTTTAGCAGAAGACGAAACACTTTGAGGAAAAATAAAGAAACGAAGCGGGAAGAAGGTGCAAAGAACACGCTAAATGAGAGAGGGACACCCGTCCGGGAAATTACCGCGCCCCGAAGGCTCCATTAACACATTTCAAAATATCACATTTATTTCATTTTCATTTGAAGAAAAAAAAAAAAAAAAACGGTCTCATTTTATTTGTAATTAAAAGATCACAGATCATCTTTTGTTTTTTCTTATTTTCACCTTTTGATATTGCCGACCTTTATTTTGCTGTCGGACGAAAACGGTTTTGCCGGCATCGGCTTGCTTATCGTCGGTTTGACTTTGTTAGCTTCAAATTTTTGCTGAAGTGCTTGGACGTTAGAAGTCACCGGTGTTTTCGCCGCTTCCGTTTTGTTTTTCGTTTCGTCCGTTTTACCCTTCTTGAGTTTGACCACTTCCGGTTTCGAGGTTATTTTAACTTCGTTTCTGCTGCCCTTGAGTTCGGATTTAAAAGGAGGACTTACTTTGGTCGTCGGTTTTGACGGGATATCCGGAGATTTACTTTTGTTGAGGACGTCGGGCGTTTTGGAATCGGATTCCGTACAACTCGAAACTAAATCAGGTTTGACCGAACTTAAACCGATCACCGGTTTTGTTTCCGGGGCACTAGTGTTATGGATTTTCGCCGTCTCTAAAAAATGAGGCGGTGAACTTTTCAACTGAGACAAGGGTTTCACTTCCTTCGGTTTCATATTGGGTGATTTATTATAAGCGGCTGCGAACGGTCCGACACCGCGGTTAAAAGAGGAACTATAAGGTTTATAAGAATTCGGATGTGCCTTAGAACTATCCGAATTAGATACCTCCGTTACATTAGACGGTTTAAACGCAATAGTAGGTAGAATAATATCCGAAGGTTTACTTTGATGAGGAGGAACAAACGGTTTGTACGAGGATGTATTTTGGATCGGATTACTATCGGATGTATTTGATTTTTCTTTATTCGGAACGACAGTTAACGGTTTCTCAACCTTAATAGGTTTATCACTCGTTTTAGAATCCGGGCTCAAATAACCGGAATTGGAAGAATCGGAGTTGTCTTCCGATTTAAACGAAGTGTTTACGTAGGTTGTATCGGTACCTTCCGAAGGCGTGTTGTACTCGGAAGGAGGTGTCAGTTCTTTTTTCCGTTTTAGCGTCGACGCCGAATAAATGGAATCGTTGTTGCGAGCTTCGATTTCCGATACTATTTCACCGAGTAACCCCATGGATTCGGAAGTCTCGTCGTTATTGGGTACGGAGAGAGGAGCTATAGAACGAGGTAGCTTATAATGTGGAGAAGGCGGTGTTTCGTCTATAACCGCGTAAATATTCTCTTTAGGAGATCCCGGACTTTCTTCGTCTATATTAGCCAGAGGAGCGTTAGTCTCCGTCAACAAGTTTAAACAGTCGTCGTAAGTTTGGGTGGGGGGACGTGGAGGCGGGACGGTAGGTCGCACTGCGGTGGTGAGACTAGACGGACGCTTGCCTTCCCTCATAGAACCGAAACTACGCACGTTCCTCGGCTTGTTGCCCTCTCTCATACTCTGCACTCTCATCACTACGTTGGGGGATTCGTCTGTAGTGTTGACCGTCTGCATGGGGATGTCGTCCGGTTGCGGTATGGGACCCGATATTTCAAGTGTCCTCAATCTTTCACGATCTATCTTTTTCTTTTGTACGGGTGTAGTCGTGTCTTTAGATTTAATGAAAGAAGCTATGCGATTCAACGAAGAAGAAGGAGAGGGTTTGGGACGAGGAAGTGTTGCGCTCTGTAGAGGGACGGTATTTACAATGTTCGGTGGAGGGGGAGCAGGTCTACTCGGCGTAGAACCTCCCATCATCTGTCTAACAGTGCAAGAAGTCGTATCGGCCAAAACAGGTGAGGAAATAACAGGTCTAGACTGAGGCACCGGAACAGTAGGCGCAGGCCTAGCGGGCACCGACTGTTGATTAGGCGGTTTGACCGGCGTAGGCGCGACACTAATCGGCGTTATACTAAAACCTTTAAACTGACCGACCAAATCTTTCTGAAGCGGCAATACCGAGCCGTTGGGCACGGGGTTTAACTTCTCACTAGCAGGATTAAGAAGTTCGGCTCGATCCTTGGGTCTGCCGTGGCCAGGCCTCCTCTCAACTCTGTACAGACAAACAACAGACAGACTATGTACAACAACATTCAGTTATACCACCCACAACAAACAACAAACACAGATCAGCTTATGTACATCGCTAACAAAACACAGAAAACCCAAGAACTTGAAATAATTCAATAAATCAGTGTAATAAAGATACAATCTTACAGCTAAAGTCATCTCATCAATAATTTGTCTCGGAAGAAGTAAAGTTCTTAATTTTGATTCCACTACTGGAAGCATTATCTAGACTGTATGCAATGTTGATTGAACATAACTTAACTTCTTATATGTATTAAGTTGATAAAGGGTCAAAATAAGTGTTGAAGACCATTTTAATTAATTTGGCTATATTTCACACCACGAGGGACATCTTCAGGCCCGTTATATGCTAATGAAGTGGCTTCCGATTGGGTTAGTAAAATTAATGTTTCTAGGTTTCTTGATTAACAAAAACATTGTCTATGGAGCAAACACACAAACCACATCACTCTTACACAAAACGTGTAACACTTTATGTTCTGTGTGGTTTTAAATTTAACAAAATATTTATTACTTTAAGATTAACACATAAAGTGCTAGTTTCATAATTATAAACTAGACAATGCTTTTTTTTAAAATAAGTTGCTCTAATAAAACAACATACATATATCTGTTTTTTATAGACATTTATACACATATTACGTACTGTACAATTGTCATCGAAAATAATCGTAAAACTGAAATGATCAACATATTTATATTGTAGTTAGATAACTCTATATTAGTCTAGATTAAACTAATCGGTGTGCTTTATTTAACAGTTAAGTATTAATTATAAAATACTTCCTGTAGTTAGAAGCAAAAAATCACAACTTCACAACTATTGAGACATAGTTCTTCATAAAATAAAAAATAACTTAAGATTGCCATAATGTAATGTAATTAAAAATTAAATGCACCATTAATTTCTGTTAAAATCAAATTTTCAACACTCTTTGTATCAAAAAAATACAATAAACACAAAAAATTTGTGCTTTAGAAAAAAAAGCAAAATTTTAGCTTTGAAATAAAACAAATGAACTATTTTCCTGATACAATACTTATCATCAAAACTGATAAACAATCAAATAATAATACCTTTTTTTTATTATCTTTTATTTATTTGGTTTTTTTTTTAACTGTTTATTCTGACCTAGACATTCCTTCCGTTTAAACTTTGAAGTAAAAATATTTAAAAAGGAATTACCTAATTGAAAAGAATTATCTTCATTAGAGAAAAAATAAACATAATTTAGCTTTAACGTCACAGAGTTTAATTCTATTATTTAATTTACATACAATGGTTGGGAGAAATAATTAAAGGAAAATAATATTATATCATTTCCTTTTAAAAAATAATTTATTTAATATTTTTCTTCTTATTCCTATTTTTCACTTTCCATTCCATTTATTTATATATTTTATGTGTTTAAATACAAATGTTATTTACACCCATACTATATATAAGCTAAACAGTATTTAAATAATTATTAAAATAAAAAAAATAAAATACTGATTAGTTTATATATTTGTAAATTTTTCATTCTATAAAATCTAGATCTTATAGAGGAGACAGTTTCAGAGGATTTGTGGCTCCAGACATTTGTTCCGAAGTTGCTCCCGATGACAGTGACTTGGAACTGACTTAGTCAGAGTCAGTTAAAGCTGGCTCTTATCATGAGCAGACTCTCTTGAGAATGATTCTTGTATCACATATATTGTTATTTGATGGATTTCTTAGGCGTTGAATAAATATAATCAAAACATGTTGGTTTTCATTTATATTTCAAGTAAAACTTTTCGACCCTTCTCTGCGTTTTTAAGGTCTTTAATTCTTTCCTTTTCTTCTTTATGATGATTAAAGTTGATTAAATTCTTGGTATAATCCATCTCCAAGTCGTAATTATATTCAAATTGACCTTAAAAACGCAGAGAAGAGTCGAAAAGTTTTACTTGAAATATAAATGAAAACCAACATGTTTTGATTATATTTATTCAACACCTAAGAAATCCATCAAATAACAATATACGTGATACAAAATAAAGAAGGTGTTAATTATTAACAACGTCGTTTGAGGATGATCCTTGTAGTAGATTCAGAACCAAGAGATTCACAATATCTCTGACACTGTCCCTATCTTCTCCATAACATCTAGATTTATTAGACTAAGCCTTGAGAAACATAACCACGTCTAACAGCCTCTAACCACCTCTAACCTATAACCACCTCTAATCTCTTATAACCACCTCTAATCTCCTCCCATAACCACCTCTAATCTCCTCCCATAACCACCTCTAATCTCCTCCCATAACCACCTCTAATCTCCTCCCATAACCACCTCTAATCTCCTCCCATAACCACCTCTAATCTCCTCCCATAACCACCTCTAATCTCCTCCCATAACCACCTCTAATCTCCCCCTAACCACTTAAGTGTCTCTAACCACCTCTAATCTCCTCTTATTACCTCTCCTTTAATCTCCTTTAAACCACTATAACCACCTCTAACCCCCTATAACCACTTCTAGTCTCCTCTAACCACTTCTTTTATCCTCTGCCCCCCTCTAATCACTTTTAATTTCCTCTAACCACTTCTTATCTCCTCTGACCCTCTTTTAACCCATTCAGTGCGGATGAATCCACAGAGGATTCAAGCCCCCTCCGTTCAGCCCTCAGTAGCTCTATTCTCTGTGCCTTAAGTAAAACCATCTTGCAAGGCTCCGTCACCTGCAACGTTTGCATCACAGGGGGTCCAATTTTTTTTTTTTTTTTTTATAAATTAACTTTTAAAGATTCTATACAGTCACTAAGGTAGGTTCATGAATTAGATTACGCAATCAATGGGTTAATCTCCTTTATTGTCTATTTAGACAAGAATGTTCTGTTTTTGAAGTTTAATAAATTGTATTATTTAGTTATCCTCTAAAAGTAATTAAAACTTAAAAGAAGAAATAATGATCAGTAAAATTGTTAAAGCAAAATAGCAAAGATTTTAATTTTGGATTTGATTTCAGCAAAATAATAATGATCAAATTGTTTTGACTATTATTTTTAGATTTATTAAAAAGAATGTTAAATAATAAAGAAAAAGGTATTAGAAATTAAATAAAAATACAATAAGAGTAAAATTTGAAGTTAACATTTTAAAAAATTTGAAATTAATGGTAACTATATCGATGATCCCATTATGATTATATACATATAACATATACATTATGAAAATCCCACATAGCATTATGTACATAAGCTTAGAGACAAATAACAATAAATACATACTATATTAAGAACACAACATATTATAATAACTATAATATACAAATTAAGCAATTTTTGTAGACTTCCTCAAATTGCATCAGAATAAAAATTTGGTGGCGACCATATCCTGATGAAGACCTAGGTTAGACATGGTCATCACAGAGTATTTTTTTTTTACCTTTTTCACATTTCTTTGTCTTTTTATCTTGCTCCAAAAGAAACATCAAATTGTTTAATTGGTAAATAAAATTCTTATCAGTTCATCATAAAAAAAAACTACAATAGCATATATTCAATAAAAACTGGGTCCACATACTAATCTTGAAATTAGAATTAATTTTTGACAGCATAGGAAATTGAAAAATGGGCCAATAAGAGATCAAGATTTTTATGTTTAAACTTTCAAGTGTCAAAGTCTGGAATTCTCATTGGCTCCACTCCCCAGATTTTTTTTTTTTTTTTTCTGTCAAAAATAAATTTTAGCTGCAAATATTAGATGGCCATTTTCTGTCTATAGTCTACTGGTAATCGACCAACTAAAGAAGTTGAAACCAGTCTGTAATAAATATTAGCTTTTTTAGTCAATAAATATGATCAATTTGGTTATTCAAGTGTTTATTCACTAGTAGTAGTAAGGTGCTAGTACAAGTACTAGACACCTAGAACTTAGGCCACATTTTAGGCCCATTTTATTAGTCCTGTGGTAAACAGTTGCAGCCACTTTACACATCATACATATGTATATTGTACCGCCGAAGCGAGTATGATGTGATAATTAATGAGCCATATAAATCAGAGCATCACAGCGAGGGATTGAACCCATAACCTCTACCTCCCTTACTTCATTGATTGGCAGAGCAGATGTGGCAAGTGATTTAAGCCACACGACTACTCTGGTCCCCAACATATTCCCTACGTTATTTCCATAAACTATCAGCAGAAACAACTAAATAAAGCCTCCCATAGACGACCCAACATGTTGGCCCAACCTCTACCTGACCTCCAACCCAACGGCCAACCCAAATTGTTGGGTGTTCACCATCCACGACCCAACATGTAGGAAGTTGGGTTGGAGTTGGAGGGCGCTGTCGAGCCCAACACCCAAGCCAACAAATCAGTCCAAAATGTGGCACCCATCCACAATCGTAAATGTTGGGCGAGCCGCTTGAACCCAACATGTTGGGCCAACATGTTGGATCGTCGATGGGGGGCTTTATTCTTGAAGAGTTTTACTTTACCACGAGTATGTTTGTAGTAGGAAGTATAAAACTTGATCTTCAATGCTTAAACTTTTTTTTTCTTATAAATTAAACTATGTTTATCCACATATCATACAAATTTAAAACATATATGATGATAATAATAGCGAATATACATAATTTTATGATTAAGCACGCAAAACAAAAAAAAAAAAAAAAAAACACATAAAAAGCTTCCCAGTTATTAATCACAATAAAAAAAACATTAATTAAACAAAAAAATATTAAAAAGCCAATCATTTGGTTATTGTTTAAGGTTAAAAATAATAACAATAATGCTTTGTAAAACACAAAATTTATGAAGTAAAAAAAAAAAACAAGACACTGCTGTGAATTTTATGTTTTCAAACATAAAAAAACACATATTAGAAAACTGAATAGTTTAATTGCAAACATAAAAAGAAAACTGAAAATTATAAAATGGGGAAGGATGGTTTTAATGATAAATTTATAGGGCTCAATAGAAAAATACAAATGCCAGGATGAGTAAAACATAAAATGATATACATGTGTATAAGGGGCTATCAGTTTAGAGAAAAAAACAAAAACAATAAAGCGATTAATTAAGAGATTAATATTCTCTCCCTAATTAAGAGAGAGACAAATTTGGAAGATTATTACAGGTGATAGAACGTAGAGAAAACAAACAAAAAAAATACAGAAAAATCAAACCAACATCAAATGTATATTTACAAAGAAATAACATAATATAATGTTATTTGATTACTTATTTTTTGTGCATTTAGTACTCCAAAAACAGATACTAACACAGTATGTCTACTATAATCTAATAATTATTCAGGAGTTGTTTCCACTCACTCGGTTATTTTTACCAATCATTTAAATTCACCATATTTACATCTCAAGACTAATATCTCATTTAAAAAGAAATTATCTTAGTAACTTTTGTGATAAATTAGTCTGTGAGAAATCAGTTTTAGTGTGTTGACAATGAGGAAAAGTGTAAAAAATAGCATGAGTGGCCAATGAGAGCTCAAGATTTTGAAGATTCTAGGCTCTCATTGGCTCCCCACCTTATTTTTTTGACTATCCAGTACTGTCGGGATGAGGAGCCAATGAGAGCTCAGGATTTTGAAGCTTCTAAGCTCTCATTGGTTTCCAACCTTTTTTTTTTGACTATCCAGTACTGTTGGATTGAGGAGCCAATGAGAGCTCAGGATTTTGAAAATCCTAAACCATCATTGGCTCCCCACCTTATTTTTTCGACTAACTCGCACATCAACTTACTAAAATTTATTTCTCACAGACTGTAGACTATTCATTTATATTTATATGTTAATAGAATACTCTCTGCGCAGAAAGACAGTTTAACTCAAATTCTTTATAATCTCTACTAACGCTACTTTCGTCTGAAAGAAATAGTGGTTCTAATTAAAATTGTGGTATGCTCTAGAAAAAGTGGTAGTGCAAACACATTGGAAATCCCGCTAATACGTAATGTACACCTAAAAAACTTTTGTGCTAATGGAAAGAAAAAATATTTAAATTTAATAGAATAAAAATATATATCGATCTTTTACCAATAATAAAAGAAGTGTAAACATGCAAACTCAATTTTATTTACATCAATTTTCTAAGTTTGAAAAACCTATGCTTATGATACGTACAGATAAACTATTGAAATATGTTTAGAAAAAAAAAAAATTATTTCTGTAATAATTTATTTACATTTTGGAGCTCTAAAATTGTTGCTTTAATTCCCACCTAATTAAATTTCACTCTCCTATTCTCCTGCTCAAAATTTAAAATTGTACCTATTAAACCTTGTACTGATTTTTTTTTTTTTTTTTTTTTTTTTTTTTTGAGGGAATGCTTCAAACTCCAGAATAATAGATCTTCAAATCCACTAAAAGAATAATTATTTAAATAAGAAAAGAATGTTTCACAACAAAGTTAGGCAACGTTGCTTGTTCTCTAAGATAAAGCTAAGTATGTTTAAAGAAAAAAAAAATACACCTTCATTGACACACTTTTATATAAAATATATAAATTAGAAGAAAAATATGTGAAAGACTCTCAGGCATTAAAGGAGAAATTTAAGTTCTAGGAACAGTCGTTGTTATGCATTCCTCTCATTGCATTTGTTGGCGATTTTATTTTTGGTTTTGTGGAATTTAATTAAAAAATAAAATATTTTCATAAAATTTAATAGGAGAATGAAGAAAAA
>KZ651754.1:247844-274015 GCA_001010745.2 Gerris buenoi
TTTTTTTTTTTTTTTTTTTTTTTTTTTTTTTTAAAAACGAAAAATGAAACTACTACGAAGTGATAAAAATTACTGAATCCTTTAGATTGGCTCTAGAGGGCTAAAGGAGCGTTTACACACACCTGACACTTCTTTCCGGCTATAAATGTCAAGTGTCAGACAGAAATTGCTTTGAGTGTTTACATCTGAGAGAAATCACTTGAGATTTATGTCGGAGATATATGTCTGACACTTCTTGCAATGCTTAAATTTGCAATGAATGGATGTCAACTTCCGCGATATCTCTCAGAGGAGTTTGAATTTTCAAATAATCGATGTTTATATCTGTTGTTATAGAAATGTCGACACTTATAGCTGAGAGTAGAAACATAAATTTTTTCAGTGTTTACACTACTGAGATTTCTGTCTGACATAAATGTCAGGTGTAAACACACCTTAATAAGAGAAAAAACGTTTTTACCAATATCTTCCAATTAAACCTATTGACTTTAATAAAACTGCCCACATAAGAGCATATGTGGACCCCACATAACAGCATTATTAAGACCGTATTATTAAATCTAAAGAAGTGCCTAACTTATTTCCACAATCCTTCACGAGATTGTTGTTGTTCTGTTTTTTTATTAGGGGAGTAACAGTCTAAAGAAGTGCTTAGCTTATTTTCTTATTATTCAATATATTTTGCATAATGCTTCGTCTTTAATGACAGAGCTACATGATGCCTAGTTTACAAAACATTTTGTGTGCCAATGAGGTATTAACTTAAAAAAAAATTAAAAGATTTTTCTCTCTTTTTCAGCTGCAGCATATAAAAAATAAAATTAAACAAAAAAATATTTTGGCATATAAAGAAAAGAGAAAGAAAATTAGGGAAAATGAGAAGACAGACCCCTGTGAGGACACCTCGTGTGTAATCTCCTCCTCACTGGACCCCCTTTAATAATAAATATACAATACTCTCTCTTATCTCTTATCAACACAATCAATATATATCTACTACACACAACACATATCTATCAATAATACCTCACATTATCATGAAAACACAAAGTAGAATAACTGATGTAACCTTCATCAGTATAGAGTGGCTAAATGGTTAGCATGTGCACAAAGTAGATTTGAAAAATTGTGCTAGTCAAATACTTAATTAAAAAATGTTGCACTAAACATTTGCTTCATTAAAGCGGTTGTACCTAATTGGTACATTTTCTTACATTTTGTTTCATAGGATATTTCAAACACTTTCTTTAGGAATTACATACTTTTTTCATGATAAAAAGCATACGCTTATTTTATTTGGAGAAAAAGTTGGTATAGCTAGTAGTAAGTACTTTTAGTCTAGTACAGTTTAAATTTTTTTTAAAAAAAAAACTTAGTTAAGTGTATCCAAGTACGGTGTAAGTAGATGGCTAGAGCTATAATTGCTGGCCCTTGTTAATAACAAGAACTGACTTACATTATTTGTGTGTTTCAGTGCACTCTATCCATAGACTACAATAACACACCTTACAAGGAAGGAACAAGCAAATATGTGCAATAAAACTGCAATAACTTTTTGTGTTCTTATTATGAAAAGAAAAGTGCTCTACAGGGCTAATAACTGGCTAGTTTACTCTATTTTCCCGACAAATTGATTTGTTTTAAAAATTATAATTAACAGTAACTATTCCTTTTGGTATCGTGGTCGCACCAGTAACTTTTCAATTGACTATGGAAATAATAAATAATCAAGGAGCAGAATTCCATTTTAGATTGTTGCAAAAACGCATAATGATTCTTAGTTTCATACATTTAAACTAACTTTTTTCTCCACCACTTGATTTATTTATTTTTTTTTTTTTTTTAGCTACCTTTTCTAACTTTCTTTAAATTCTTACTTTCTATTTAGAAAATCCAGAATAATATAATTACAACAAAACTAATAAAATATTTTAATAGAATAATAAGACTGTGGAAGTTAAAATATGAATATTTACCGTTAGGATGAGAGGCAGGTCCTGAATCAACGGAGCCTCCATGTCCCGGATCTCTACAGCCCGGTGGAGCAAAGCCGGAGTTACAGTGACAATGTCCCAAACTGTTGCACACTCCGTTGTTGTTGCAGTTGTTGTGACAAGCCGATGATTTCACCAAACTACCGACCGGTAGACAACGTTGTCCAACACACATCTGTAAATACAAGGCAAAGAGGTGAGGAAAAAAAAAAAAACCTATGTTTTTAGAGCACACTCCTAGATTCAAAATGATTAGAGGTGGTTAAAGGTGGTTACGGTAATTATTAATAACCCCCTACGGATGACTATAGGTATTTAGAGGGGGTTGGAGGTGGTTAGAGGTGGTTGAAGGGGGTTAGAGGTGGTTAAAGGTGGTTAGAGGTGGTTGAAGGGGGTTAGAGGTGGTTAAAGGGGGTTAGAGGTGGTTAGAGGTAGTTAAAGGTGGTTGGAAGGGGTTAGAGGCTTAGGCATACCAAAAGGCTTACACAATTTTATATTTAGTGGATGAAATGGGGTCATTGTGTAATAGGGTGGCCCTTAATTTTTAACTTTTTTTTTTCTTTGCTCCCAACCCCTAATTTTGTTCGAATACATGAAANGAGACTTTTTCTAACATTGCAACAAAAAACATGGTTTCTTACTTAATATTTCTTTATTCTAAAAGCTAACTCAAGACAGAACAGCCTAAAGATTTATTACTAAACCCTCTAAAGCCTAGTCACAGTAGAAATGTTGCGCGATTTTGGTCTCAGAGACAGTGTCTAGCGATTTGTCTTTAGACATCGAGTAGACATGGGCTAGACAATCGGCGTCTACGGTCTCGTTACTAGACCAAAAATTGTCTATGGTTTTCCATTCGAAATGGTAGACAAGGTGGACTCATTGCACAACGTGTCTACAATTGTGGACGCTAGACCGAGACAATAGAAGGTCTCAGGACATTTATAGACATGTTGAGCAACATGTTAATAGAATATAGTGTAAGTTTATGATTATGTCATTTTGTTCTCAAGTTTACCTTGCCAGGAGCACATTTAGCTCCGTCCGGTGCAAGCCCTGGGTCGACTTCGTTGAGTCCAAGATCAACTATGGCAGTTCTACAAGGTATAATGGAACCGCCCGAGTTTATGAAAGAATGTGACAGTATCGCTACCGACTCCATTCCAAACTCTAATCTCTCGTTCATATGTTCACAGTGAAGCATTCCGCAGTATATGTTCCTGAAATATACAAAGTACATTGGTGTTATTAAACAACATTTTCTTCCCTTTTAGAGGACTTATAAAAGTTTGTTCACTTAAAGCAGTGGTTCCCAACCCGTAAACATCTGCAGACCACTCAGCCTGAAATTAAACATTAACGGACCACCCCCCTACCAGTAGTAAACAACCCTTAATTATTACTATTAATTAGTGTAAAGTACAACTTAATTACGAATTATTGAATAAATAATAATCCTTCTTCCTTTCCTTACTTAAAGGAAAAGTATTATTTTCACCCAAAAAATCCTATACCAAGTTTTTAAAGGAATTATCTGATTTATATGTTTTGGATGTCTGTCTGATTATCATATTTTTTTAAACTAGAGACTTGAAACTTGGTATAATATAAATCAGTCCTTACATGTATAGGTGCTGCCCGAAAAACCATAAATTAACCTTTTTTTGCTAAGTCTCTAAAAATTTGTAACTAATTGAAAAATTTTCCGAATGCCCAAAATATTCTTCTTTATAAGACAAACATTTCCACAAAATTTTGTGTTGATATCTCCAAACTTTTTGAAAATTTCAACATTTGAACTTGTAACGCTTAATAATTTCAGAACTATTTTACGGATTGAGCTGAAACCTTCACCCATAAATTTCTAAAAGATAAATAACTTTTCCATATTATAATAACAATATGTTCCCGTTGGAAAAGTTCCGAGACACCCCTCGTCCGATATTTTATTATATGCGCTGCCTGACCCTTACGTAGACCACTTCCAAGTCTCTCACAGACCACCCATGGTCCATAGACAACCGATTGGGAACCAACGGCTTAAAGGAAGCAGATCATAGTGGACAGGTTTTCTTAAGACCAAAGGGTTTCCCATCTCAGTAAAATTATTTACATTTTGTAACATCTTGAATCAGTAGTTAATAGAACTAAAAAACTTAATGGTGCAGTAGTTGGGTCCATTAAGGAAATAAAACTCACTTTTGCAATATTTCGACCCCTCTTTGGGTCTTTCTCAAGCTGATTGACTAGAAGTTATCCTACATTGTATGAATTATTTTATTTGAATCTTTTCGATTCTCGTCATTTCTTCTGAAGCCAGGTAATGATCATTTCACTTATGATATATTCACATAATGAAATACAAATCCAAAAAAATATTTTTTTTTCACAAATCACTTAAAAATTTCCCTTCATTCTCTAGAGAGTTTTAGATAGTTTTATTTCCTTAATGGACCCAACTACTGCACCATTGAATACTACAAGGAAGAATTTATAAAAAACTTATTTTTTCCAATAATCTATCAAATATTTCTGTAAATAACAATTGAGTGAAATTTTTGTTGGTACTTACTCATCGAAGCACTTGACGTAAGACTGATTGAGCCTGTTATATCCACAGTTACCGTGCCTGGATCCCTTAGTGTTCATCCTGTAGCACTGAGAGTCCGATGACTTACCACTCGGGCCCCACAGTAACTTGCACTGGTCAGTGTGAGTACGGCACGAACCCTGCAACACCACCACAAACACACATTGTACAGAACATGACAATGTACAGAAAATAATTAGATTTAAAAAGAAATGTCAATCACTCTAATGTTCATTTTAATCAGAAAATTGCAAGAGTTACTAATCTACAGTCTATAAGATTAGAGTTGGCACAATCAAAAGGCGGGAAAATATGAGGGAAACGATTTTATTGGTCCCCCATGTTGAATGCAACTTCAGAAAAAAAAATGCTCTACTCTACCCCTGTTCCACAAAAAAAAAAAAAATAAAATAAAATGGCAACACCGATTTTCCCTTTTTATAACACCAAAACTACCTCCACGTTTGTTGTTTCCCGCCTTCGATTGTGCCAACTCTAATCTTATACACTGTAGATGATTTCTAGAGTTACCACTCAACAAGATAGCTAGAATTCCAATTTTAGAATATGACCAAGTTTAGACCTACTACATATAAAGTTTAGAAATATGACTAGAGTTTCTTATCCAGAAGATTACTAGAGTTCTTAATCTAGAAGATGATTAGAGTTCATAATCTACTAGAGGGCTAGAGTTTCTTATCCAGACGATTACTACAGTCTATAAGATTAGAGTTGGCACAATCGAAGGCGGGAAACAACAAATGTGGAGGTAGTATTGGGGTTATAAAAAGGGAAAATCGGTGTTGCCATGTTATATTTTTTTTGTGGAACAGGGGACACAACAGAGTAGAACATTTTTTTTCTGAAGTTGCATTCAACATGGGGGACCAACAAAATCGTTTCCCTCCCTTTGATTGTGCCAACTCTAATCTTATAGACTGTAGAGTTCTTAATCTAGAAGATGATTAGAGTTCATAATCTACTAGATGGCTAGAGTTTTTACTACTGTAGCCATCTTTTAGTCATCTTCCAACCGAGTTTTGTTCAATGGACCGCCTAAGTTTTCTGCATCTTTGGGCGTAGAGCAAATAAAAAAATAGTTGGAAGACAAACGATATTCTAATAGTTATTTTTTATATATATTTAGGTAAGACAATGATCAATTGAACCACCAGTGTATTATTATGTACCACAAAATATCAGTCAAGAAAAAAATATCAACTAAGATGTTAGTAAGCCAACAACTGAGATGTTAGCAAGCCAACAACTGAGATGTTAGCAAGCCAACAACTGAGATGTTAGCAAGCCAACAACTGAGATGTTAGCAAGCCAACAACTGAGGTGTTAGCAAGGTAACAACTAAGATGTTAGCAAGGTAACAATTGGGTTGGTAGCAAATTAACATTTACAATATTATCAAGGTAACAAAAACAAAGGGTGATAAAGATTAAAAAAAACAAACATGTTTTTACCTGATAACAGAAGGCAGTTCCTTTATCACAAGATTCTCCGTCCATTTTAAAGACATCAGTAGGACAATACTCTGACTCTCCCGTACAATACTCAGGTAGATCACACTCGTGATCTGTAGATCTACATTCCGTTCCAGGATCCTTCGGAGCACATTTCTAAACACAAACAATCATACAAATAAATTTCAAATTATAAGTATTTAGGATGTTGAGGAGGTCAAGCCATGAAACTTCTGTCGTATATTTTAACATGAATGATCGAAATCACAGATATTGAAGGATTAAATGTATATTTCTAACAAAATAAATCAAGTATTGACTAACAGTTAAGTCGCAGCATTCTCCGGTGGCACACGAAGCATTAGCGTAGAGCATGCAGGTAGAAGCGTTGCAGCAAGGGTTGGTACACCTGTCCTTCAGTCCACAGTCACACTGCTCTCCCACCTCTACGAAACCATTACCACACACTGGCGACTCAAACAGTCTACAACAAAAACAAACATTAAGTTAAGACCACAAAACAAATCATTATAAATCATAGTACATTACGCGTCAAGTGTGGAAAGTAGCAACCACACGACCAATGCAAAATGCCGTTTTTACACGAGTTGCGTACCGTACTTTATCTACGATTGTTATATTTTAGTAATAAAGAAAAAAAATAATAAACTTCCTGTATGCTCCTATTTCTCTTTTGATAAAGATGACATCAATTCATTAGTTGTATTTTGTGCCGAATTAATTATTTCGGAAGGCGTATTATTCTCCTCATATTCGTCATAATCACTTAAATCACTCATTGATTTTCACAAAAAACTCGATACGAACCGTTACTTTAATTAAATAAACATCAAATTAGTTATGTTAAATGTAAACAAACTCGCAAATCGTGCGTGAAGTTGAAGAATTCTTCTTTTTTACTGCACTAGATCGGTAAAGAAGAGGAATTCTTCAAAACTATGAGACCTGATATAGGAAAGAATCACTTCCTACGAATCTAAACAGATATACAATGTTTATATTACGAATCAATCGTAGATAAACTATATTTTTATTATATACTTGTGAAAAAATAATGCATAACAAAGTGTACAAATATATTTCGATTTAATCATGTTCCATTGCCTAAATTGGATTAGCAATAGTATAAGTGTTATGAGTTGTGACTTTTGACACTCAGATTGGCCAAGTTAAATGAGGAAAAAATAAAGCCACTAGGCCTGTAGGAAGGGTTGAGCCAGTGACATTTTTGTTTACCTAGTTGGCTTGACCTTCTAGAATTCAAAATCCTGACCTCTAATTGGCTCCCACAAAAATTTTTTTTTGGATTTTTCCAAGCTGTCAAAAGTCACAACTCATAAAGCCCAAACTGTAGAGACAAACGTTCTCGTATTTATATTAGAATTGTGTTACTACACCGTTAATGCTTTACCTTTCGGGCTTGTTTCTGAGACAGTAATCCATTCCGTGCTCAAATGCCAAAGCCAGATATTCGAGCGAGCAGCTGCTCCAATGAGTTGGACTCGTACTGCTTGAAGATGGAGCCATAATACATCTCTCATCTGGACACCTGTATCATAAAAATAATAATCATTTTAAATTTATGATCAAATATTTTATGAAGAGAACCAAATCAATAGTACCCTTCAACCATAACTAGGGGACCCTAGCATAAGTTCTAGACAGGTAGGGCAAACCACTAGTTTGAACCTAGCAATTAGGCTAGTAGCAGTGGTAGTCTAGTACTTCCTAGAATGGGTAGGACGAACCACTTGTTCGAACCTTGCAATTCCAAAAAAAAGGGGCCATCTTTAAGGCCCTTTTAACACCCCGGCCCCGTGGTGGAGAGTTGCAGCCAGTTCACACATCATACATTTGTACATTGTACCGCCAAAGCGAGTATGATGTGATCGATAGTGAGCCATATAAATCAGAGTGTCACGGCGAGGAATCGAACTCCATCTTGTTAAAGATTCAGTGATGGCCGATCAGAAGTGGTAAGTAATTTAACCCACATGGCTACCAGCAATTAGGCTTTATTGAGGCCCTTTTTACTAGCCCATTGTAGTAGGGAATTCCAGCCACTTTACACATCACACTGCAGTTCAATCATAAGATTAAACATCTTTCAATAAAATCAACTGATACTCAATAACATTGACAAACTGAAATTTTGAACAGTAAAATTGACCTTTACTATTGATTAAACCCTTATCACTTTAGCATTACATTGGTTTGCAAAGTGGTTTCACTCCGTACAGGGTTAGTAAAAAGGCACAAATTTGTGCTGAGCACTATCTTCCAAGTAAAATATGAATCACTTTGATTTTCTTTGAACCACTTCCACAACCATCATTAACCTGGAAAATTGAGGTTTTTAGGAAACTTATAAAAATTAATTGGTCTCTTATTTTCTTTGAACCACTTCCACTACCATCATTACCCTGGAAAATTGAGGTTTTTAGGAAACTTATAAAAAATAAATTGATCTTTCTAATTTTCTTTGAACCACTTCCACCACCATCAGTACCCTGAAAAATTTAGATTTTGAGGAAACTGATAAAAATGAATACAACAGACCTGCACTCTTGAGAGTCGTGTTCCATTCCAAAGTTGTGACCCATCTCATGAGCGACTGTGGTCGCGACCAGACCAACCACAGGACTGTGATCCATAGAAACACCTCCGCTGAACTCAAACGTACAAATAGGACCTTTCAGAGCCTTCCCGACCACACCTCCTTCAAACACTATCTTCCTATAAAACAATGCAAACAACAATTTAATTAAATATGTTAAATTAAATGTATTCTTGGGAGTAGAAGAATCTGGAAGAAATTCCTTTACTTTCCTCGGATTTGCTTAAAGGAATCACCTTTGGGTTTTCCCTGTAATACCTGCCAGAAAATTTTACATTTATTTCACTGAGTTCATTATATTTTGCATCTGAGCTTACAGAATGTAGCAGAAGCATTGAGATCATACTGAAGAATAAGTTTTTTTTGTTTCTGAATTGAAAAATTCTTAGAGAGAAATCCTTTTCGGACATCAGGGATCATTTTTGATCTCGTGTCTGTCTTTACGTCTGCCGGTTAGTCAGTCACTTAACATTTTAACGAATTACCATATGTTAAAAACAAACTACTCGTCCGATTTTAATAAAATTAGCAATTTTAATAAAATTTTTAATTTTTTTTTAATAATAAAAATTTTAATAAAATTATTTTAATAAAATTATTAATAAAATTAGGTCTTATTAATTAGTGTANTGCGCTGTCAAAAAATAATTCTAATCGCAAGACGAGTATAAGTTCCTTCATCACGAAATTCTACATTTAAATCAATTCCTGAACATTTTTTTAAAAACTACTACACTCGTGTACATAAACACTAAAAACATTTAAAATGATATTTAGTAATACTGACAGCATTGATGATATTAGCTATATCTTTAGAGCGGGCGTGCGCTGCGTCCATGCTGCCGTTCAGCGACCTGTACATCTGATTATCTATGACTAGAACTAGTTCTACGTAGCGACTCCTTCTGTTTGCATTGTAAGGGCCTCGGATCATCTCCGCACTCCTCTTACCCTGCAAAACGACATCACAAATTATTATTTATTTTTTTAGCGACATATCGAGATATTAATGCCACATACAGTAGAACCTCGCTTACACGACCCTCAATAACACGACAACCTCAATTACAAGTGCAATATTCAACTCCCCTTCAGATTGCAATAACACATACTGTTAAAGTAATTTTTATAACGTGACTATTATTATCCAAAAAACCTCAATAACACGGATTTTTTCCAATTCACAACATAACTCAGAACCTCTATAATATGCGTTTCAAGAATTCAAACTCTATAACGAGACTCTATACAGGAATGAGGTACCTTGAATAAGTCTAAACATCAAACCCTGCCAATTAACTTCAATAACACGACTGATAGCCAAAATAACCTTGACAACAAAACCCTCAACAAAAAGGGCACCTCAATAAGAAGACTGTTTCCCTAATCCCCTTGAGACACTTCTTATCGAGGCTCTACTGTATATTTCTACTTCCTAAAAAACGAGACATTGAACAGTCTTGTAAGAATATAATAAAAAGAGAAATATAAAAATATAAAACATTTTTAAATCATATACCCTATTTATTTTACTAACAAAGGAGTTACAATACTTTACCACAATTAGTTGCTTGCGTAGAGCTATTTATATGAAGTGGCTGGCAAATGATCTGAACCAGCCACATAATAAGATCATAATGTATAAATGATAATAATCAAGCTGCACAGAAGCTGGCTGTTAATCCAATAGTTACTTCGAAGTCAAAGCACATCAGTATTAAAGAGCATTTCATTCGTGATACGGTGAAGAATGGTCTCATTCAAATAGCTTATCGACCACCTGATGAAATGGAAGCTGACATACAAACCAAGTCTATCGCAGGCGGCCCTCCCTGAATTTAGACCCAGACTTGGACTTATTGACATTACAAACCCAAGATGTCGAAAGGATGAGTGTTAGGGAAATTTTATTTCACCATCAATTGTTTTTTGACGGAATGTCAAACTTTTTCAATTAACTTTATAAAAGTGTTTTGTTACATGTTGAATGTTATTCAGTGTCAAATAAAGTTAGATCATCCTAGATTAAAACCACGTCTGTTTTATTCAGTGTATTTCAATTACCATCATACATTCATATGTCAAACGTCATACCATCATACGTTCTTATGAACCACACTTGCGAGATAAATCCCTTGGTGTCCTCCACTCACAAAATTTGTGTAATATGCCATTTACTTGATGTTTTGAATTATTTACTTATTGTAGTTACATGGTGATTTTTGAAAAGCCATTTCCAAAAAAAAATTTTTTTTTGTGGAATTATTGCATTTGTAACAACAAATGCCACAATTTTTGATCATTAGCATAATGACTTGATGACATTAACTCCACTTACATATTCCAATATATATCATCAAATTGAGCTAAACACATCTAACTAATAGCAGTTAACTAAAACAAATTAAAACTAAAAAGCCGACTAAATTCTAAATTGATTGGCTAGCTCTATGAAGTTAAATGTGATCACTTGCCTAATGAAGTAGCATAATTGTGCTAGAAGCAGCTTAGACCAGCAATTATTCTTTATTCCCTACACATTAAATTAGACTTATTTTTATATATTTTTTTTTTTTTATAAATAATCAATATACTAAATTCTGATAAATTCTCNAGTACGCAATAAGATGCAAGGAAGCTATGTGCCCCACAAATTGACAGACTATTTTAAGTTTTTAACTGTATTTTTGTTCCTCATATTTATTTATAAGTAAGGTGTGTGGGCAGGAAAGAGGAAAAATTACGCACTAATGCACCGCTCCAATGACTATATTTTGCCTCCTGCTACGAGGCATATTCATGTCTGTTACTAAAAAAAACACAAAAAATGATGAAGCAAAATCATGCTTTCGTTTAGTAACTTGTTTGAGGACGAAAGCATGATTCGACGAAAGCATGATTCGACGAAAGCATGATTCAGCGAACAGACATGAATATGCCTCGTAATGTGCGGTGAAATAGTGCGTAATTTTGACTATTTTAAGATTATATTTGAAAGTTTGGAAAAAAAAAATTGGTGTCTTAATCATTTTGCTTTTTTCTAGCTTTAAAATTAAAAAGTACGATAATATTTTTCAGCTTTCAAAATATTTATTTCAATTAAGTTAAGTAGAATTAAAATAAGGACTTACGTGAGTAGCTGAGCGTTGTCGTTGGGTATCTGTTTAACTAGGCGCTCTCTCCTGTAGTGAAGGAAGTTAGTCAGTGTGTGATCTCCTTTAGTACTCAGCGATATCTCATCGACCTCAGACCAAACAACGACACCGACCAGCGCTATGAAGATATCCAGCGGTGTGTAAAGCTGCACAAAAAACAATTAGAAAACAAATTTAGTCACTATAAACAACCATATTACAAGTCGTTAATCTGCACTTCTAATCTTGAAGACTCACACTAATTCCTCCAACTTTATACTTACTAATACCGGCTTTCTTCACTCATTCTACAGGGTGGGCCAAAAAAAACCGCACTTTTTTGAACACTTATAGCTCAGCTTCTGTAGTAGATAGAGACATGGGGTTTGCGGGGTTTGAAAACTACATTCTTCTACTTTAAATTTCATGTCTATAACTTTAAAAACGATTGGGTGAAAGCCACGCAATGACGGTTTGATAGGGTCTTAAAAAAGTCGTTGTCCGGTTAGTGACATGGTCTGGTATTATAATTTTGATACAACAAATTAACATATGGTGAAGGGGGGAGGGGTCTTTGTAGGAAAATGGATGGAGTCCCTCATTGTTTTAATATAACAAACATTGAAGATGGGATAAGCACAATTTTGCCTGAAATTAAATCTCAAATGCTAAATTACACGTTTATGCAAGATGTTACCCCGTCCCATCGCTCCTTGCAAACAATTCAATTCTTGCTAGAGAATTGCCCAAACTTCAGGCAACATTGTGCTTAACACATCTTCAATGTTTGTTATATTATAACAATGAGGGACTCCATCCACTTACCTACAAAGACCCCCCCTATCACCATATGGTAATTTATTCTATCAAAACTATAATACTAGACAAGATCACTACCCGGACAACGACTTTTTTTAGGACCCTATTTCAAACCTTCATTGCATGGCTTTCACCTAATCGTTTTTAAAGTTATATACAGTAGAATCCCGGTATTTCATATCCCGTTATATCATATATCCCGATAAATCGTATAATATTGCCAGTCCCTGGAAAAAATCCCGATAATTGGTATAAAACCAATGTATTTCGGTCCCCTCAGTATAACGTATTTTTTCCCCCTTTCGAGGTGAACATAAACGTCTTATAACTCGTATAATTCGGAGAATAATCCCGATAAAACGTATGAATGGAGGGGGAAATTTCCAAGATTTTGCTTATTTACTGGCTATATCTGTTGTTTTACTCTACTCANTATATATCATCAAATTGAGCAAAACACATCTAACTAATAGCAGTTAACTAAAACAAATTAAAACTAAAAAGCCGACTAAATTCTAAATTGATTGGCTAGCTCTATGAAGTTAAATGTGATCACTTGCCTAATGAAGTAGCATAATTGTGCTAGAAGCAGCTTAGACCAGCAATTATTCTTTATTCCCTACACATTAAATTAGACTTATTTTTATTTTTCATCTTTTTTCTTTATAAATAATCACATATATTTTAATAATTATAAATTATAATAGTAATAATAGAGGTGGTTGGTGAAAGCTCAAGTATTATGAGAGGGTATGAGGAGTTGATGATAGGAGTCAGTACCCAGCGTAATCCAACGAAACCAGGCAACCATTGTGACAATCATTGTCATATTATGTTGTCAATTATGGTTGTCAATTGTTTAATAAAGTAGTGAAGTTCCAAGATATTACATTAACAATCTTTAAATTATACTCTTTTTACAATTAGAATTGTTTTTTGACACTCAGGTTGACCAACCTATGTGGGGGAAGAAATAAAGCCACTAGGCCTGTAGGAGGGGTGGGAGAGCGTCATTTGTTTGTCAACAAAATAAGGTTATTTTACTACTTCAACAAATCGTGATATTTTTACCTGATTTTTCCACTTCAATTTTCACTTCTTATTTACGAATATATTTTGAAATTTAATTTCCTTTATAGAATCATTAAATTTAATATCGGTAATAAAACTTTATGAAAAGTGTGGGCATAAAACTACTTAGAGGAAGAATTAATTTTCCTAACAGATGTTGAATTGTAATGAAAGGAAGTGTAAGAACCTTTGTTAATTCAGTCGAGGTTTCCATTTTAATCTATCAATTTTTGAATTAATGTGCAGTGTGAAAATGTAGTAGTTATTATTTTTCGGTAAATAAACAATAAACCCTATAATACAACATGGAAATATTTTCCTTTTGTGTTTATGTACAGCTGAATTTTCTAATAATGTCAAAAACTTTTTCTGCTCATACTTCATATTTCGTGCATGATTTACAATAACGATTACTGAGTTTATTAATTTTCTGTTTGAGTCTTACTTTGTCAGAATAATTTAACAAATTGAAATGATGGGTAGTTACAAACCAAATTCAAAACCAGTGTAATATTTAGTGCATTATATTTAATAACATAAAAGTTAATTCAAGGTGGAGGTTATAAAGTCTCTTGGAACGGTTACTCTTCTTGGTCTGCGCCCCTCCAATAGAGACATTTTTATTTGCCTGGTTGTCCCGACCTAGAATTCAGAATCCATCTCATTTGCTTCTTGTCTATTTTTTGCGCTGTCAAAAAATAATTCTAATCGCAAGACGAGTATAAGTTCCTTCATCACGAAATTCTACATTTAAATCAATTCCTGAACATTTTTTTAAAAACTACTACACTCGTGTACATAAACACTAAAAACATTTAAAATGATATTTAGTAATACTGACAGCATTGATGATATTAGCTATATCTTTAGAGCGGGCGTGCGCTGCGTCCATGCTGCCGTTCAGCGACCTGTACATCTGATTATCTATGACTAGAACTAGTTCTACGTAGCGACTCCTTCTGTTTGCATTGTAAGGGCCTCGGATCATCTCCGCACTCCTCTTACCCTGCAAAACGACATCACAAATTATTATTTATTTTTTTAGCGAAATATCGAGATATTAATGCCACATACAGTAGAACCTCGCTTACACGACCCTCAATAACACGACAACCTCAATTACAAGTGCAATATTCAACTCCCCTTCAGATTGCAATAACACATACTGTTAAAGTAATTTTTATAACGTGACTATTATTATCCAAAAAACCTCAATAACACGGATTTTTTCCAATTCACAACATAACTCAGAACCTCAATAATAAGCGTTTCAAGAATTCAAACTCTATAACGAGACAATACAGGAATGAGGTAACTTGAATAAGTCTAAACATGAAACCCTGCCAATTAACTTCAATAACACGACTGATAGCCAAAATAACCTTGACAACAAAACCCTCAACAAAAAGGGCACCTCAATAAGAAGACTTTTTCCCTAATCCCCTTGAGACACTTCTTATCGAGGCTCTACTGTATATTTCTACTTCCTAAAAAACGAGACATTGAACAGTCTTGTAAGAATATAATAAAAAGAAATATAAAAATATAAAACATTTTTAAATCATATACCCTATTTATTTTACTAACAAAGGAGTTACAATACTTTACCACAATTAGTTGCTTGCGTAGAGCTATTTATATGAAGTGGCTGGCAAATGATCTGAACCAGCCACATAATAAGATCATAATGTATAAATGATAATAATCAAGCTGCACAGAAGCTGGCTGTTAATCCAATAGTTACTTCGAAGTCAAAGCACATCAGTATTAAAGAGCATTTCATTCGTGATACGGTGAAGAATGGTCTCATTCAAATAGCTTATCGACCACCTGATGAAATGGAAGCTGACATACAAACCAAGTCTATCGCAGGCGGCCCTCCCTGAATTTAGACCCAGACTTGGACTTATTGACATTACAAACCCAAGATGTCGAAAGGATGAGTGTTAGGGAAATTTTATTTCACCATCAATTGTTTTTTGACGGAATGTCAAACTTTTTCAATTAACTTTATAAAAGTGTTTTGTTACATGTTGAATGTTATTCAGTGTCAAATTAAGTATCTCAAATACTGCTTATAAACTCTGCATTAAATTCCATAATACTGTTTGTTATGATATTGAATTAATAAAATATATTTTCAAATGATCTCACCCTGTGTGGCCTGATGGAGTAACTACTACTATGCACTTGATCTGTTCCTTCAAAACCTAAAAATAAAATAAAATAATAAAAAAATTAAAATAAAATCATTAATCAAATTAAAATAAGACAAATAAAAAATAAAAAAAAATCAATTTGATACTAAACAAGTTATCAGCTACATCATTCTTGAACAGGAAAAATAATGATTCACTATCTCATAATGTCTAATTTCTGGATGTTGAAGGTTGAAGCCAATTGATTTATTTTTAAACACTATACATTAGCAGGTCCATATTTTGGGCAACCCTGTCCTATTGATTATATGGTAGTGGCAGATCTTTATTTAGACTTTATCAATTGAGACACAATGAAGGTTATAAGTATTTGGGCCTGAATTAGTATCTTACATTTGCGGATTTATAGTGATGGGTAAAATCCTACCAATTATTAGTTTAGTTATCCGTCTGATTTTGAATCATCGTAATTTTTTATAACCTTTAATAGAGGTAGTTTTCAGGTTGAAGTCTAAATGGTTTTGGTTTCTTAAAGAACCAATTATAAAAAGTACAGCCTTCACTTCAGGAAATAGCTTGAGAAAAGCATTTCCAATCTATCCATTACCTTACCAAAGAAAGTCGAAACGTTGTTCGCAAATAATCTTCACAAGCTACTATAAAGCAGTGTTATGTTAATCGAATCAACAAATCAAAGACTAAATCAGTTTTTTTTTAATCTATTTAAAGACTAAAACAGTGTTGGTAATCTATCATCGTCTAATCGAAGACATTACCCCTAGGTGGTTTGGTACATTAAAATCAGCTGACCAAAAAGGTAAAGACTACCTATTTAAAATGAGACATTTCCAGAGTATAGTTCTCATATGCTTAGTTAATACTGTGATTAAGGATGAGGAAGACCTCAAGAAAAATGATAAAACAAAGAAGATATGAAGAAAACTTGCCACAACACTTTTAAAGCAGCCATGACACTAACCACAACATACCACTGGTAGACCTGGTTAGTGATTCCAAAAGCACCAAGGAAATAAAGAGGATGGAGGGTTGTAAAAAGGAGCTCCAATGGGACAAATTACCTTCCTCTAGGTAACCAAGAATTTGTTTATAGTTAAATCAGTTTATAACCTGATAAAGAAGGTAAATTGTCCCAGTCTAAAGTTGTGAGCATGCCCAGTACGACTTTTTCTCCAATTTCTCTATTCTCCATGGGGTCAATATTTTGCTTTAAACCCTACCTAACTTTCCATCCTCTTTATTTAACATCCTTGGAAAGCACGCTAAATGGCTGGCAGACGTGGAAGGTTGTCCTAAGGTTTCCTTACTTTACTCAAATATAAACACCAAAGTGTTTTGAAATATAAAAAGTGTATAGATATCTGTTACTTACCACAAGTAAGGTTGGAAAGTAGATCCTGGTGACTGTAGAGGTAATGATCAGTTTGGTCTATAGAGTTGGTAACACTGATGTGAGATTTTCCCTTACCGCTACTAGCACCATCTGGAGGACCTTCGACGTAGTACATAGTCTTACCATCATGTACCACACCTCTGTAACACACACAAACTTGTATTAGTATTAGTAATAGTAATAATCATAGCATAATAACCATTTATTCAAGTACATAGACAGATAAAACTGTAAAAGATTATTTGCAGGCGCAACTATGCCTAGGCACATAAACCATGGAAAGGGAAGCCAATGAGAGCTAGTAGGTTTTGAAGTTTAGAATTAAGGACCAACTAGATAAACACTAATGTCACTGGTTAACCTTTATTTTTTCCCTAATATAGGTTGGCTAACCTGATCTGTCAATATTTAACAATACTATAATCATGTAATTGTTATACCTATTTGTCTACCTAGCAAAGATAAGAACCAACTTTTAGAGCAGCAACAATTCAACTATCTGCTATCTCTAAATACACTACCTGTTGATAGACAACAAAATATGATATCAACAATATAGCCAACCACATCAAAAAAAAATCACTAATTATTTATGAATCAATACTTCTTCATTATTATTATCACAGATTTGAATTCCCAATTTAATTAATTTACTATTTATTCCCCTGGAAGTTGTTTTTAGACTTAGTTTCTAGGTAGCTTCATCTTAATCCTTATTTATAAATAGTTTAATTCCTTCTTATTAATAATACATATTAATGATAGCTGTAATAAACTCTAAAATATGAAGGGGCTCGACAGAGGAGTTGTTTACTAAGAATTGTAGATCTATATTTATATTTTTATTATGTGTACATTTGTTGTTTGGGTAACACTGCCCTTTGGACAAGATATTTTCCAAGTTTGTTATTATCAAAATCATAAAAAAAAGGATTTTTGTTGCTGCACCTGGTCATAATGTAGTTTAATGGAGCTAAGCTTTAGAATTTAGATTAGATAAACCCTCACATAGATTGGAAATTAAGGTTTTTGAGAGGTGTCAAGACGATCCTCTATCAACCATAGATAAAGTAAAAAGCATTCCATAGTTCAAAGAACTATGAAACTATGAAAACAAACAAATTAAAAATAAATAACCTGAGTGTATGATTACAAGTGGACAGGGCTGCCCAGGACCCTGGCTTCTCTTTGATATCTCCCTGATAGTGACACAGTTCTGCCACCTGAAAACAACAACATTTCCCTCAAAACAGCTGATTCATAATATTATTTTGGGGGAAAAACAGGAGCAGGACTGATAACCAGTATAATTCCCTTGTGTCCTAGGACATGGGATATGGGTATATCTACTGGAAAAATAAAACAAAAAACTCTACAAATCCCCCAAACTCTATTTTAAATCAAGCGGGCAGCATTTTGTTCCAGTTCTATTTCTGTTTTCAGTCCTTTTTTTAAATTAAAAGAATTCATTGTTTGAAAATATTTATTTACAAAATGAAACATTTCGGACTATTTTTACATTGCCACGAGCATGTTCAAGTTCAAAAAGATTAAATTGAAAATGTTTTATTGAACGAGCGTAGTGAATGCCTTATTTCAGAGACATAAATTTTTAAAAGTGTGTATTACATCTGTGTCTCTGTCTCAAGATAACAGTGTTATCATGAGACAGAGGTAAATATTCAGAAATTTCGTTCATATAAATTCGGCAAACAAGAGAATTTGAGCATTCGTGAACAATTGTGTAGTGGTTTTGAAATTTTTCACTTTATATTATCAAAATGGCGACCAATATGGCGGAAGACTAAAAGCTGTTCTTTAGTCCAAATGGCATATTGCACATCATTTTTAAGGCCTTGAAGAATAGAAGAAGAAATATAACTATTATACAAAAAAAAACCGACATTTTGAAAATAAATATGGCCGAAATGAATGTATTAAAGAAAAGTTTGAAAATATGATTAAATACCTGAGGTGATATCCTGTTGAGTACATGAGATCCGTTCTTCTGATATCTCAGGTAATGATTCTTCGGTATCAAATCCCTACGAACACAGTCAAATGCACAATTAATAATTATATTTTAGTGATAAAAGATAATAAATAAAGTCATAGATAAACAGCTATTTCCAGATTAGTTAAGAGAGCTTGTTGATTAAGCATTCTAAAGTTAATGATAAGATTAATAAATAAAGGAAGAATTGTTGTTCTACAAATAGAAATAAAAAAAATAATAATAAGTTGGTATACCTGTTAAGTGTGAGATCTAGGGTGACTTGTTGATCTCCAAGTGGCAGCCTGATAATCAGGTGATCTTTTCTCGTATCATCACCCTGTAAACAAACAAAAATTTAACATTTAAAAAAAAAAAAAAAAATCATAAATGCATAATTTAATTACAATCAGTGCAATATCGAAAACACAATAAGCAAGATAAATGATCGAAAATAAAATCCGTTTGTTTTTAAGCATGATATCACGGTAAAAATGTGACAACACGTAAGCTCTTATGACGTGACGGGAATGAGTTATCACCTTTTCTACTAAATAAAGATCAATAAATCATAATAACATAAACTAATTTATAACTAAATAAAGATCGATATATCATAACAACTAATCAAATATAGCTAAATAAATAATAAAAAAGTCAATATTATCATACATTTTAATTAGATGTAGATTATTTACATAGATAAGAGCTAAGAGGTTACGATATCAATAATAGCAAATGTTATCAATTTATTTTGAAATAACTAGTACAGTAACTAATATGTATACAACCACTTAACAGTAGGGTTACCATATTACAAATCTAAAAAAACGGGGGAAATTTTTAGGGGGGTTCGGGGGCCCTCCCCCGGAAAATTTTTGAAAAAAATAATATAAAATGGGGAGAATTGTCGCTATCTGAGATCAAATTTTGTTATTAATTTTAATGAATTTTTGTGGAGATTTTTTATTTTTTTTTAATAAAATGATTTATATTTATTTTTTAAATTTTTATTTTTTTAAACAAATTGTACATTGACCAATTGATAATATATAGGTATATATAACAGGTATATAGGTTATATAACATATTAAGTTTTACTTAATCTGTATTTTAAAAAATAACAAAACGAAATGGTAAATTGTCTTATTCTTATTTACTATTATTGTTTATTGTTATATTTACATTATTATTATATTTTTGACAACTTTTTATTTTTTTCAAAAAGTTTTTTTTTTCACAATTTCTTCATAAAAATCTGTACAACTTAAATGTCTCAAGTTGTACAAAACCGTTATTAAATGTTTAACCGTTTTAACTTGAAGACGGTTCCGCTCCTTTTAACATTTACTGAAGTATTCGTAAATAAAAACTTTTACTGATTTTTTTTATGTAGGAACTTGTTTTATGAAATGCAAAAGGAGATTATTTGTGATGAAATGAAACCAAACAATTGATAACAGAGTGTTATCAAACTCCTAGCGCTAGTAAAGGCATAGAGGGAATCAAAGGAACTAGTTACTTAATCAAAATCAAACACTGTTTTTGCTAAAAAAAATGGACTCAAAGATTATTATTCTAAGTTTGTTTTTGCGTATTGTATTTTTTAATTTATTATATGAGGTTTTGTTTTCAATAAATTTTAAAAGGTGTTTTTATTTTAATTAATATGGGTTATACGTTTGTTACACTAGTAAATTACTAAATAAAATTCTCTGAGCTATGTAAAAACGGGTGGTTTTACCATTTTGGGGGGTTTTCAACCGGGGGGGAAAAAAAAGAATAAAAAACGGGTGGTTTCCGGGAAAAACGGGTGATATGGTAACCCTACTTAACAGTAGGATAATAATTAGAGTTAATTCTGACAGCTCAGCTTGGATGAGAAATCGTATGAGGGAAATAATAAATTTACTAGTCGGTTATCCAGTGACATTTGCGATTGTCTAGTTGGCCAAACCTTCTGGATGTCGAAATCTCGAGCTCTCATTGGATCTTGGCTCCCCTCCCTAATTTTCCCACGCTGTCAAGATTATTTCTAAATTTTAATCCCACAGCAGTTGACCGCGCGAAGTTTTCTACAATTGAAAAAGTGTAACAAATAATATTGTAACTTATTAATCATATTATGCAGATTAGATTAGAAATGTTAACTGTAATTAATTATAAATGCACCTGTAAACAATTGCATCTATTTTTACAAACCGGTAAGATCATGAACAGTACGCATGCGAATAAATAAATGTAAACATTGAGTTAATCAATTCGTTAACTAACTAATAACTAATTATAGCTATGTTTTCATATAGGATTGAAAACCTTTTAAAAAATCGGTCCGAGACAACTCAGACAAACTTTCTCATAATATATATAGTCACTTAGCCCATCTGTGTTTCCCATTTATTAGTTTTCGTATATACATTTAATTATTACTGAGCATTTCATCAAAATATACCATAAAAATAACTTCTCCCGGGCGGGGAATCGAACCCGGGCTCTCTCAATCCGCGTTTTAACCCATTTTCTCCGGAACTAGATTTGTCCCGGGAAAACGGCTTATACTATTAGATTTGTATTTAAATTGGCTACATTTTAGAATTTTTTAATCAAAATCGTCGGAACCGTTTTCGAGAAATAATTTTTTTTCATGATTTTTCAGAGTTTTTGGGGGGTAGCGCCCTCAAATTTGGAGTTAAAATTCATTTCTCGATTTCGCCTCGGGGTATGATTTTTCTTAACATGTATGCCAAATTTCGTCAAAATCGGCCTAGTAGTTTAGGCTCCAGGCGTCTGCACAGACGACAGACAGACATTTTTTAAAAACTACTTTTTTGGACTCAGGGGACCTCAAAACGTGTAAATCCATCAAAATCTCAAAATCGAATTTTCGTTCCATCACAATACTTTCTCTTTATATGAGAAAGTAAAAAGTCAATCCGGATCCAGAATGGAAGAGTTTTTCATAAAGAATTTTCCGTAAAGAGTTTTCTATGAAAAAAAAAATTAAAATATTTTAAAAACGAGTTTGTAATTGACCTGTCAAATGTTACCTCCAAGCCAGGTTACAAACTGAATTAGGTTTTAGGTTTTAGAAAATTAAAATATTGGCTGAAACAGATTCCATACACTTCCATTGATTAAACCAGTAAATATAAAAAAAACAACAACTTATAATATAATTTGTCTTTCTTACTTTCTTATATACGTATAGAGAAAGTATTGTGGTATGAAAATTTGAATCTGAAATTTTAATGGATTTACACATTTGAAGCCCCGAGACCAAAAAAGTTTGCCTTTTCTCGAAAGACAGTGGCGATGCGTGGATTGAGGTGCTGAAAGAGTTCAATTAAATTCGACAAACATGAAACATGCACAAAAAAATCATACCCCCAAGTGAAATCGAGAAATTACAGTCTATAAGATTAGAGTTGGCACAATTGAAGGCGGGAAACAACAAACGTGGAGGTAGTTTTGAGGTTATAAAAAGGGAAAAATCAGTGTTGCCATGTTATATTTTTTTTGTAGGATAGGGATAAAGTAGAGCATTTTTTTCTGAAGTTGCATTCAACATGGTCCCCCATTAGAATCGTTTCCCTCAAAATGTTCCCGCCTTTTGATTGTGCCAACTCTAATCTTATAGACTGTAGTTATTTTATTTTTGGGGGCCTATCCCCCAAATCTGGCAAATAGTTTAAAAAATATTTCTAAACAGTTCTAACAGGTTCTATGATTGTATTTGATTAAATCTAAAATAAATTTTATTTAATTACGAATCAAACCATATAATCATTTTTTTAGAAAAAAAGTCACAGTTCCTGAGAAAATAGCTAATAATATAAAGAGTGAGGAGTTGAGGAGAGGTCGGATTCGACTCCGACCGGGAAGGAATTATTTTTATGATAAATTTTGATAAAAATGTTCAATAATAATTAACTGTAAGTATGAAAATTCGAAACAACTAATAAATAAATAAAAAACTCTGGACCAAGATGTACATGAGAGAGAGTTATACGAATTCGAATTGTATCGCAGAGATTAAAAAAATACAAAATAAAAATATTTTATCTCGTTAGAAGAGAAAAGAGAAAACAAAAGGTGCGGAATGTTTAGAAGCCGAAGAGATAACAAGTAAACAATACTTAAGAGAAAATAAAATAAAAGAATTAACCTTAAGTCTATATCTATTTACTTGCTTGTAAAGATAACAGCTTTTTAAATACAATAAAAATAGAAACAATAACAACGCAATAAAGTCATCACTCATCACTATAGACACATCACATACCACGTAGATTATCTACTGTACAATCATCAGCTAAAACGAGAGACAGAAATCTAACAGACGGTACTACAGACAGCTTCATCATTTACTAAAGTGAAAAATAAGCTACGTACATACTTCATAATGTTTATAATACAGGGTGTTTGGTCGAAGATGTAACATACGAAGAGGGCAGATTCTACCCATCATTTGCAACAAAAAACACTATATATACCATGGGTCAATTCCCAATAGTTTCGCAACAATATTTATTTTTATTGATTTATTCATTTATTTTTTTCCAAGGCACGACCATTTTACTCTAAAAAATCGATCGCTGCTCCTAAAATAATGATTATAGAAACTTTTTCTCAACTGAAATTTCCTCCTCTTTTCAACAGTACCTTTATTTCAGCTCTATAATCATTATTTTAGGAGCAGCGATCGATTTTTTAGAGTAAAATGGTCGTGCCTTGGAAAAAAATAAATGAATAAATAAATAAAAATAAATATTGTTGCGAAACTATTGGGAATTGACCCATGGTATATATAGTGTTTTTTGTTGCAAATGATGGGTAGAATCTGCCCTCTTCGTATGTTACATCTTCGACCAAACACCCTGTATTATAAACATTATGAAGTATGTACGTAGCTTATTTTTCACTTTAGTAAATGATGAAGCTGTCTGTAGTACCGTCTGTTAGATTTCTGTCTCTCGTTTTAGCTGATGATTGTACAGTAGATAATCTACGTGGTATGTGATGTGTCTATAGTGATGAGTGATGACTTTATTGCGTTGTTATTGTTTCTATTTTTATTGTATTTAAAAAGCTGTTATCTTTACAAGCAAGTAAATAGATATAGACTTAAGGTTAATTCTTTTATTTTATTTTCTCTTAAGTATTGTTTACTTGTTATCTCTTCGGCTTCTAAACATTCCGCACCTTTTGTTTTCTCTTTTCTCTTCTAACGAGATAAAATATTTTTATTTTGTATTTTTTTAATCTCTGCGATACAATTCGAATTCGTATAACTCTCTCTCATGTACATCTTGGTCCAGAGTTTTTTATTTATTTATTNGCCAAAAATCTCCTTTTCTTTTATTATACATTTTTAGGGTTTTGTAGATACTTCTCAAAATAAAATCAATTAAGTATACGTGATAGGATGCGAGGAAGCTATGTGCCACACTAATTGGCAGGTTATTTTTATTTTCATATGGAGCAGGATAGGAGAATAAAATAATGTTATTCCATAATATAATTACGTATAATGCTATAATCTAAGAAACTCTAAAAAGTACTTGGAACAAATTGCGTTTTCTCAAAAAAAAAAATTATAAAGTTATATACACCTTTAAAAATAAATGATATCTTTAAAACTGAGAACCTTGTAATAGTAGATAAATTTCCCGTATTACTTCTACAGAAGAAAATTAAAGAAAATAAAAGAACACATCCACATACGCATTATCTCGAAGTAATAATAGTCGTAAACACACACACACTCAGACGCGTACATTTTAAAAAGGAAAAGATATAATACTCATCTGTTCCATTTTCTTTCCAACTCGGAGTGAAAATGGCTACCACTTAGGATTTAGCATTATGTAGGACAAAAGGGGAAATAAGGAAAGAGCAGTTTCTAAAAAGCGAAAATAATTCCTCTACAACAAACAAAATTCATAGAAACAAGAATAAAGATCCATCCAACAAAATTTCTGTGAATTAATATTAGCGGTATTTTTGCATTCCTTAATTATCTTATAGATCCACTTTTAGGAGTTTCTTGTACCAGCACTCTATTGTCTGTGCCAAACGAGAGTATAATTTGACAGCGCGGGAAATCGAGTGACACACCTTCTTACATGGTTATCCAGAGGGCAAATCTTGAGCCCTCATTGGCTCCCCACCCCATTTGCTAGTTTTTACCGCTCTGTCAATGAACTAACTCTCGTTTGGCACAGACTGTAATCATTTTGCGTACTCAAAAGCTAGTTAGTTTTGATAGTTGACGCGATAGTTTACATTTTTGCTTCCGAGCTTATCTAAGGTAACGGACACTATGTGATCTTTCTGAAGAACGAAAAGACAGAAATCCGTTTCAGACATCAGGGAACATTTTTGGTTCCGTATCTGTCTGTCTGTCTGTCGCTCAATTTTTGCACACCGACATATTATCTTAAAAACTACAAGTCTGATTTTAATGAAGTTTGTATGGTAGGTCATGATTAGCTCATTGTTGGTCCCATATAAGTTTCAACCTTCTGCGCCCACATGTTTCTCTTCCACATGCACAAAAAACACACATTTATTTACACCTATAGCTTCAAAAGTACTTATCTGATTTGTATATGAAACTTTTACAGTTAATCTATAGTAACCCAAAGATAGCCCCAGATTCATTTGAACCGTCTGCTCTCTTTAAATTTTGCTAAATTTATACTTTAATGCATGTAAAAAATCAAAACAATTTTGACATATTAAAAAAATAGACTGCCAATTGGTGTGGCACATAGCTTCCTCGCATCCTGCCTCAGTGGCGGATTAAAGGGGGGGGGCGGGGGTGGCGACCGCTCCCCCCCCCTTGATCATACTTTTTTGCCAATGACTACCAAATTTCATATCAGAAA
>KZ651754.1:285605-313631 GCA_001010745.2 Gerris buenoi
ACCCCATATCTCTATCTAATACATAAGCTGAGCTATAAGTGTTCAAAAAAGTTGCGTTTTTTTTTTTTGCTCACCCTGTATATACATACATAACACTAAACTACTCATAATAAATCCATACTAAAATAAATGGTCCATACTAAAAAAGTTTGAAATAATAAATATACACAAAAAAAATTGGGACTTAATTTAAATTCATAGCTACACTCCACTGCCTTAACCATATGATTTATATCGAACACTTTCAACTATATTATTTATTTCCAAGAAAATACATCATAAGAGGGGGGTGGAAAAAAAAATATAACACAATTTCACAGACCGTTGACCAACGCGTTGGTCAATGGTATCAACTTCTAAATTTAAGCCGCTTTTCAAAGACTTGAAAAATGGTTTTTGACTGTTATAGCAATCAAGTACCAGTATGTGAGAAGTAAGTTTGGGCGAAGGGAAAAGCGGGCGAAGGGAAAGGGCTGCAGTTTTCCGGGCCATCACCTTGCAGAGAGAAGAAAATGGCATCTAGTAAGGCAAAAGCTTTGGGTTTCCCTTAGATATCACGTACAGCCCTTCACTCATATTATGTATTATTCTTATGCCAAAAATCTCCTTTTCTTTTATTATACATTTTTATTTATATTTATATATTTTTTTAAAAAATTTTGTTCAATAAATATAAGGAGCTATGAGAGTAGACTGGTAGACTATTGTCTTAAAAATGATACTTTGTAAATAACACCTACATCCTAGATACCTATGCATGCTCATTGCGTATACGTAAAAATGTAGAGTATATAAAAAGAATGTGTTGAACATATATATGCTTGAGTTGAGTATAAATGTTTAGTAAGAGTATGCGTATGAATGATTGTGTTAAATACATGTAAATGTACGGCGTATATATGTACAATAATGTACATGCAAAAAAGTATACATTTATAGTGAATGAATGAATGTGTTATATACATGTGAATGTACAGTGTATATATGAATGTGTTATGCGTGTACAATAACATACGTAATTTAAGTATAAATTTATTGCGTATGAACTATACCTGCGAATGTGTGTATGTAAAGCGAATATGTATATGTATGAATATGTGTTATACATGTATTTGTACATAATATGCTCTATATTTTATACATGTGTATAAACGAAACATATATGAATGAATAATTGTGTAATATATATACATATGTACTATTTAATACAAATAGAAATTTTCCCGTTCCCGATTTTTTAAAATATATGTTCAGGACTTTAGGCTACTTGCGTCAGTACAGACGATAGATAGACAGCCATTAATAAAAAAAACTTTTTTGGACTCTGGCGGACCTTAAACGTGTAAATTCATCAAAATATCATAACTTGATTTTTGCGCCAATACTTTATATCTTTTTAAAAACTTATTTGGACACAATTCTCATTTAACAAAGCCTAATTGAGAGAGTAGAATAAAGAAAAACTTACAAATAAATAAAGAAAATTAAAATACATAAATATACCTTTACTTTATGAACTTTTGTTTTTACTCAGAAAGAAAAGTAGCAAAACAATTATTATTTTATTTAAAAAAAAAACAAAGTATACAAAACAAAACGAGAATTAATAACAACAAAAAAAATAAGATAAAAATTAAAAAAGTATAAAAATTAAATCAATTTTCTAATTTTCTCTGCGTTCTCCTCGATTTAACTGGAAATGGAGAGAAAAACTTGAAACTTTCATAAATTAATAAACAAGGTGAGAAAAATCCGACTCGGGGGGTAAAGATTAAACTGATTAAAATATTAACTGATTAAAAAGATTAGAAGAAACAAGTTGGGGGTTGTTAATCAGCAGGGCTGGAGTTCTATGATTAATTAATTCTCCGTTACCTTTTTCCCTGGACTTTTCTTATTAAAAACTTTTTGTATCAAACAATTTCCCCGCTGTTTTAATAACTTCTCTGGCTCTAAGTGAGCAAAACAGTTTCCTCAAATTCACGTTTTTCCTTTTTGTTTTTTAAATAAAATAATAATTTAGTGATTTTTTCCTCGGTCCTTAATCTAAGTTAAAACGAAGAGTTTAAATATTTTAAAACTACAAAAAAAAATAAATAAATAAAGAAAAACTAAATTTAATGTTTCCTCCTAAAAGCTTTAAGTTAATTAAACAGTTTCCTGAAAGAGGAAAAACTCAGTTTTTCTCATAAGAAAATTACTTTTTTCTTTTTTTTTAATGTTTATAATAAAGGAACGGAAAGTAATAACAATAATAAGAAAGTATAAAAACAGTCGAGTTCCAGTACAGTTCTATAATTAGCAATTTACATAGTTATAATTAATTTATTTATTTAATGGTGTTAGCTTTACAACACTACATCGTGTTTACAGAGAATGGAGGTGTCAGCCAGTTAACACATTTCTCTATTTCCTAATCAGTGAGGAACACGTCTTATGTGTAATGAAATATGAAGAAGGTGCAAATCTTTTAACGTGTCAAATATCTATTTTATTTGTAGCCTAAACCTAATAATATACATACTTAATTCACTATAAATAGACTGCCAATTAGTGTGGCATATAGCTTCCTCGCATCCTATCATGTACTTGTTATATTAACATTATTTTTATATTACTTTATTGTTATATTGTTTATTGTCTAAAATATTTAATAGTTTTAGCGATCTTTAACACTTCATAGGTGTGTCGCTGTTGGTATTACTAAAAAATTGTATTAAAAAAAAAAAACGTTTGTCTCATTGAATAGATGAAGTTTGATTTTTTTTCTCCGGCCTAAAATTCCAATTTTAAATTTTATGATCACGTTTACGTGAGCGTTACCCGTGAACGCTTGGACGGATAACGTTGTCCAACGAACTCGTCCTGGGCATTGGTAAAATCAACATGTCTACCAAAGTTCATCAAAATCGGTCAAGAATTTACTCAAGTTATCGTCGGACGTTTCAAAATACGCGGACACACAGACAGACAGACAGACAGACACGAGACCAAAAGTGTTTCCTGATGCCTGAAACGGATTTCTGTCTTGGAATTTTTAAAATCGGAGACATAAAAGTTTTTCGTTCTCAGAATTGAACACAATGCTTCCGTTACCTTCGGTAAGCTCGGAAGCAATAATTAATTAACACTTATAAATAATTAATATACAATTAAATAAAACGCAATGGTGTTTTAAATAAATTTAACCACATATAACTATAATTTATTCAGTTAATAAATTTACATTTATTCCGCATGTATGTTCCTTACTGAACCCTTCACACAGGTAGTCAAACCTCCCAGGTATTTAAACTGCAATCTTAAACCTATGGGTTTAACTATTAACAAGAAAAAAACTTTTTTTTTAATAAAACCAACAACGACACCTCTATAAAGTAGTAAATATCGTTAAAACTATTAGTCCAGTCAAATTAGACAAATAAATGACCAAATTGCGGAATAATTCAAAGTGAGCTGAACTTTTGCGCACACCTTTATTTAGTGTTTTCAAACAACATCCAAAAAGTACCCTTGATTTGACCTTGAGCTTCACGAGATATAAGGCTCAGATGAGGCCAAAATTGAGTTTTTCGCTTATATCTCCTTTCCTATTGACTTTAGGTGTTGGATAGTCCTTTATAAAATTAAAGGGGAGGAAATTCTGAACAAAAAAGTATTCTTGTAGTTTTTTTGTAAGACCAACCGTTTTTGTAAAAACTCGCCGTGAAATTTGAACTGCAGTATAACGCTACAGAAATACTGAGTACCGCAACTCATTTGAGGTCTGAAATGTAAAAATAAAAAAATAAATAAGCCGAATTGAAGGGTCTTCTTTGAACAATATTACAACAACAAAGTTCCCAAGATAAAATATTTAAAAAAAANCCTCTTTAAACGCCTCAAACCACCTAAAGCCACCTCTTACTAGCTCAAACCACCTCTTTAAACGCCTCAAACCACCTAAAGCCACCTCTTACTAGCTCAAACCACCTCTTTAAACGCCTCAAACCACCTAAAGCCACCTCTTACTAGCTCAAACCACCTCTTTAAACGCCTCAAACCACCTAAAGCCACCTCTTACTAGCTCAAACCACCTCTTTAAACGCCTCAAACCACCTAAAGCCACCTCTTACTAGCTCAAACCACCTCTTTAAACGCCTCAAACCACCTAAAGCCACCTCTTACTAGCTCAAACCACCTCTTTAAACGCCTCAAACCACCTAAAGCCACCTCTTACTAGCTCAAACCACCTCTTTAAACGCCTCAAACCACCTAAAGCCACCTCTTACTAGCTCAAACCACCTCTTTAAACGCCTCAAACCACCTAAAGCCACCTCTTACTAGCTCAAACCACCTCTTTAAACGCCTCAAACCACCTAAAGCCACCTCTTACTAGCTCAAACCACCTCTTTAAACGCCTCAAACCACCTAAAGCCACCTCTTACTAGCTCAAACCACCTCTTTAAACGCCTCAAACCACCTAAAGCCACCTCTTACTAGCTCAAACCACCTCTTTAAACGCCTCAAACCACCTAAAGCCACCTCTTACTAGCTCAAACCACCTCTTTAAACGCCTCAAACCACCTAAAGCCACCTCTTACTAGCTCAAACCACCTCTTTAAACGCCTCAAACCACCTAAAGCCACCTCTTACTAGCTCAAACCACCTCTTTAAACGCCTCAAACCACCTAAAGCCACCTCTTACTAGCTCAAACCACCTCTTTAAACGCCTCAAACCACCTAAAGCCACCTCTTACTAGCTCAAACCACCTCTTTAAACGCCTCAAACCACCTAAAGCCACCTCTTACTAGCTCAAACCACCTCTTTAAACGCCTCAAACCACCTAAAGCCACCTCTTACTAGCTCAAACCACCTCTTTAAACGCCTCAAACCACCTAAAGCCACCTCTTACTAGCTCAAACCACCTCTTTAAACGCCTCAAACCACCTAAAGCCACCTCTTACTAGCTCAAACCACCTCTTTAAACGCCTCAAACCACCTAAAGCCACCTCTTACTAGCTCAAACCACCTCTTTAAACGCCTCAAACCACCTAAAGCCACCTCTTACTAGCTCAAACCACCTCTTTAAACGCCTCAAACCACCTAAAGCCACCTCTTACTAGCTCAAACCACCTCTTTAAACGCCTCAAACCACCTAAAGCCACCTCTTACTAGCTCAAACCACCTCTTTAAACGCCTCAAACCACCTAAAGCCACCTCTTACTAGCTCAAACCACCTCTTTAAACGCCTCAAACCACCTAAAGCCACCTCTTACTAGCTCAAACCACCTCTTTAAACGCCTCAAACCACCTAAAGCCACCTCTTACTAGCTCAAACCACCTCTTTAAACGCCTCAAACCACCTAAAGCCACCTCTTACTAGCTCAAACCACCTCTTTAAACGCCTCAAACCACCTAAAGCCACCTCTTACTAGCTCAAACCACCTCTTTAAACGCCTCAAACCACCTAAAGCCACCTCTTACTAGCTCAAACCACCTCTTTAAACGCCTCAAACCACCTAAAGCCACCTCTTACTAGCTCAAACCACCTCTTTAAACGCCTCAAACCACCTAAAGCCACCTCTTACTAGCTCAAACCACCTCTTTAAACGCCTCAAACCACCTAAAGCCACCTCTTACTAGCTCAAACCACCTCTTTAAACGCCTCAAACCACCTAAAGCCACCTCTTACTAGCTCAAACCACCTCTTTAAACGCCTCAAACCACCTAAAGCCACCTCTTACTAGCTCAAACCACCTCTTTAAACGCCTCAAACCACCTAAAGCCACCTCTTACTAGCTCAAACCACCTCTTTAAACGCCTCAAACCACCTAAAGCCACCTCTTACTAGCTCAAACCACCTCTTTAAACGCCTCAAACCACCTAAAGCCACCTCTTACTAGCTCAAACCACCTCTTTAAACGCCTCAAACCACCTAAAGCCACCTCTTACTAGCTCAAACCACCTCTTTAAACGCCTCAAACCACCTAAAGCCACCTCTTACTAGCTCAAACCACCTCTTTAAACGCCTCAAACCACCTAAAGCCACCTCTTACTAGCTCAAACCACCTCTTTAAACGCCTCAAACCACCTAAAGCCACCTCTTACTAGCTCAAACCACCTCTTTAAACGCCTCAAACCACCTAAAGCCACCTCTTACTAGCTCAAACCACCTCTTTAAACGCCTCAAACCACCTAAAGCCACCTCTTACTAGCTCAAACCACCTCTTTAAACGCCTCAAACCACCTAAAGCCACCTCTTACTAGCTCAAACCACCTCTTTAAACGCCTCAAACCACCTAAAGCCACCTCTTACTAGCTCAAACCACCTCTTTAAACGCCTCAAACCACCTAAAGCCACCTCTTACTAGCTCAAACCACCTCTTTAAACGCCTCAAACCACCTAAAGCCACCTCTTACTAGCTCAAACCACCTCTTTAAACGCCTCAAACCACCTAAAGCCACCTCTTACTAGCTCAAACCACCTCTTTAAACGCCTCAAACCACCTAAAGCCACCTCTTACTAGCTCAAACCACCTCTTTAAACGCCTCAAACCACCTAAAGCCACCTCTTACTAGCTCAAACCACCTCTTTAAACGCCTCAAACCACCTAAAGCCACCTCTTACTAGCTCAAACCACCTCTTTAAACGCCTCAAACCACCTAAAGCCACCTCTTACTAGCTCAAACCACCTCTTTAAACGCCTCAAACCACCTAAAGCCACCTCTTACTAGCTCAAACCACCTCTTTAAACGCCTCAAACCACCTAAAGCCACCTCTTACTAGCTCAAACCACCTCTTTAAACGCCTCAAACCACCTAAAGCCACCTCTTACTAGCTCAAACCACCTCTTTAAACGCCTCAAACCACCTAAAGCCACCTCTTACTAGCTCAAACCACCTCTTTAAACGCCTCAAACCACCTAAAGCCACCTCTTACTAGCTCAAACCACCTCTTTAAACGCCTCAAACCACCTAAAGCCACCTCTTACTAGCTCAAACCACCTCTTTAAACGCCTCAAACCACCTAAAGCCACCTCTTACTAGCTCAAACCACCTCTTTAAACGCCTCAAACCACCTAAAGCCACCTCTTACTAGCTCAAACCACCTCTTTAAACGCCTCAAACCACCTAAAGCCACCTCTTACTAGCTCAAACCACCTCTTTAAACGCCTCAAACCACCTAAAGCCACCTCTTACTAGCTCAAACCACCTCTTTAAACGCCTCAAACCACCTAAAGCCACCTCTTACTAGCTCAAACCACCTCTTTAAACGCCTCAAACCACCTAAAGCCACCTCTTACTAGCTCAAACCACCTCTTTAAACGCCTCAAACCACCTAAAGCCACCTCTTACTAGCTCAAACCACCTCTTTAAACGCCTCAAACCACCTAAAGCCACCTCTTACTAGCTCAAACCACCTCTTTAAACGCCTCAAACCACCTAAAGCCACCTCTTACTAGCTCAAACCACCTCTTTAAACGCCTCAAACCACCTAAAGCCACCTCTTACTAGCTCAAACCACCTCTTTAAACGCCTCAAACCACCTAAAGCCACCTCTTACTAGCTCAAACCACCTCTTTAAACGCCTCAAACCACCTAAAGCCACCTCTTACTAGCTCAAACCACCTCTTTAAACGCCTCAAACCACCTAAAGCCACCTCTTACTAGCTCAAACCACCTCTTTAAACGCCTCAAACCACCTAAAGCCACCTCTTACTAGCTCAAACCACCTCTTTAAACGCCTCAAACCACCTAAAGCCACCTCTTACTAGCTCAAACCACCTCTTTAAACGCCTCAAACCACCTAAAGCCACCTCTTACTAGCTCAAACCACCTCTTTAAACGCCTCAAACCACCTAAAGCCACCTCTTACTAGCTCAAACCACCTCTTTAAACGCCTCAAACCACCTAAAGCCACCTCTTACTAGCTCAAACCACCTCTTTAAACGCCTCAAACCACCTAAAGCCACCTCTTACTAGCTCAAACCACCTCTTTAAACGCCTCAAACCACCTAAAGCCACCTCTTACTAGCTCAAACCACCTCTTTAAACGCCTCAAACCACCTAAAGCCACCTCTTACTAGCTCAAACCACCTCTTTAAACGCCTCAAACCACCTAAAGCCACCTCTTACTAGCTCAAACCACTTCAACCACCTCTAACCAGCTATTATATATTTAAGAGATTATAATATATTACTTAAATATATTTTATATAGTACATAAACACATTCTATATGACATAGTCTATTCCCTAATATACTGTTTTAAATATGTATATGCGAGGTCTGTCGCCAGAATCCGACTGAACCTGATTTAGTTTAAATTTAAAGTACATATAAAGTGCATCTATACACTTAATAAAAAAAAAAAAATCAACATTATAATTTAACAAAATACATTACATTTATTTGATACCTATAGCATGGGCATGCTTAAAAAATAACTATTCAGTCATCTTGGGCTGCCCGCCATATTAGATTTAGAATGACGTCACTTAGTTAACCCTAACTATGCATTGAGTTATGCATCACCCAAACTAAACGTGTATGCAACATTTGATTTCAATCGGTTGAGGATAACTACTTCAAAATTCAGTTGTATGATTTGATCCAAATACATAAATACATACATACATACATACATACATACATACATACATACATACATACATACATACATACATAGTTCAAACCCCGGCGCTGGAGCTTGTTTTTCTCTGACTGTTTCCCGTAGTTAATAATAATTATAATTTGATTTAAATTTATATTTTCTCAATATTACAAACATATTTATTGCAAGGCACTCGCTTCAATGATTAACAAACGTTTTTCTTTTAATTTGGCCTTAACTCCGCTAAGTACAAATAGTTAGTTACTAATTTTGTCTCTTATTCTAACTCCGTCATGTGTAAGTAGATATGCATTGTATACTTTGCAGTGCGATTTTATAATTTATATTTAATGAAAAGCGTAAGAAACTTCGTTTCCATACCGGGTGCCCCGCGACACCACATGTATTTTTTTTAATTAGTTCAACTGATAACAGCTATCAGACATTTGAAGGTGCTAAGTTTAGTTACCTCGTGAGCGGTGTCTCTTTTACTTCTGTAGGGATAGTGAAGTGTCGGCCGGAATACTCTGGCTTTACTAAAATCTTTAACTCCATCTGAAACAAAACATGAACATAATTAGTAATAATTACAAGATAAAAACAACTTTTTATACACTACGTTTTTAAATTTTCTGTCATAAATCATAAATTTGAAACCTGTCAAAATGAATATCGTAAATAATGGGACATGTCAAAACAAATAAAAAAACTTGCGGATTTTTTCAAACTAACTTTCCGTACAGCACAATTTGCTGAAAACGAATTAAATGTTGCTGAAAGGTGGCTTAAAAGTATTAAAATGCATTGTCATCGTGTTATGAGCAATTCTAAAAGTTTCAAATGTCTAGCTACTCGGGAAGTTGGTTAAACATCGATTGCAAGATTTGTACTGGACAAACAAACAAGAAAGCAAGCTAATAAAAACGTAGTAAAATAATTAACAAAAAAAAAAAAATCAAATAAAGACAAATTCTCCAACGACTAAACTAACATTCTTTAGATCAATAATAGAGAAACATTTGGGCTCACACCATTGGGTAGACATTCAAATACATTTGACGAATAACATAGATTTATGCATATATATTTAAGAGATTATAATATATTATTTAAATATATTTTGNTACATACATACATACATACATACATACATACATACATACATACATACATACATACATACATACATACATACATACATACATACATACATACATACATACATACATACATACATACATACATACATACATACATACATACATACATACATACATACATACATACATACATACATACATACATACATACATACATACATACATACATACATACATACATACATACATACATACATACATACATACATACATACATACATACATACATACATACATACATACATACATACATACATACATACATACATACATACATACATACATACATACATACATACATACATACATACATACATACATACATACATACATACATACATACATACATACATACATACATACATACATACATACATACATACATACATACATACATACATACATACATACATACATACATACATACATACATACATACATACATACATACATACATACATACATACATACATACATACATACATACATACATACATACATACATACATACATACATACATACATACATACATACATACATACATACATACATACATACATACATACATACATACATACATACATACATACATACATACATACATACATACATACATACATACATACATACATACATACATACATACATACATACATACATACATACATACATACATACATACATACATACATACATACATACATACATACATACATACATACATACATACATACATACATACATACATACATACATACATACATACATACATACATACATACATACATACATACATACATACATACATACATACATACATACATACATACATACATACATACATACATACATACATACATACATACATACATACATACATACATACATACATACATACATACATACATACATACATACATACATACATACATACATACATACATACATACATACATACATACATACATACATACATACATACATACATACATACATACATACATACATACATACATACATACATACATACATACATACATACATACATACATACATACATACATACATACATACATACATACATACATACATACATACATACATACATACATACATACATACATACATACATACATACATACATACATACATACATACATACATACATACATACATACATACATACATACATACATACATACATACATACATACATACATACATACATACATACATACATACATACATACATACATACATACATACATACATACATACATACATACATACATACATACATACATACATACATACATACATACATACATACATACATACATACATACATACATAAATACAAGCATTGTAAGTTAAATAAAAGCTTGGGCAATTTTTCTTTGTTTGGTACACAAGAAAAATAAAGACAATACTTCTCTTTTTTCTTCTCCAAACAACTTTGTGAACTAAAATTTGATTTGCTCAGAATTTTTTTTTACTTTTATTAATTTCCCATTACTCTCCAATATTGAAAATAAAACTAACTGTTATTTTATTTATTTTTATATTTTAACTTGTAATTTTGTTGTAAAGAGTAGTACTTTAACAGGAAATAACAAGAGAAACAGCAAAGGAGAAGAAAATAAAAGGTAGTGGGGGAAAATCTAAATGTATATAAAAATTGGGGAGCATTTCATTTTTTATGTTTAATATTATTTTTGCTATTATTATTTTTTATTTTTCTTTTCCATCGTTTAATTGAGAGACAAATAGTAATTATAATGATAATAATAAGACAGTCAAGATCTCATCCCCTATCCCTAAAAATAAAGGGAGAGAAAAATAAAAAAGGTAAACAAAAAGAAACAAAAGTTAAGATAGCAATATAAAAAGGCGTCTACAAAATATGATATATATAAAATGATTGTGATTGGTGGAAAGGACTCGAAGATATGGGGTGGGGGGAGTTTTCCCGTGACAACTCGGACTTTACTGACAAGTAAGAAAAGCGCTTTTTTTTCCAGATATCGTCCTTCCAATTTTCTTTACTTTTATTTTTGGATTGGTCTGAAAAAAAAAAATAAAATAAAATAAAAATGTTAAGAAGAAGAATTTGTGGAAAAAGAGAGATTCGATATAAAAATGAGAAAAAATAACTTGACAGGAAACAAAAGTTTGATAGATTTGTTAAAAGATAAAACGAGTTTTTTTTTCGTTTTGTCTATAAAAGAAAAGCGTCAGGATAATTGTAAGCTTTAAAGAAAATGTATTCTGAATTTCTTTTCTTTTGGGGGGAACTTGAGTGATTTTAAAGAATTTTAAAGATTGGTCTAACTACAAGTTAAGTTGATAACAAGATAGGAAGTAATGTGCTTAGGAGGTTAACCACCTCTTATCAGCTCAAACCACTTCTAACCATATCAAACTATTAGGAACCACCTCTTACTAGCTCAAATCACCTTTAAGCACCTCAAATCACCTCTATAAACATCTCAAACCACCTAAAGCCACCTCTTACTAGCTCAAACCACCTCTTTAAACGCCTCAAACCACCTAAAGCCACCTCTTACTAGCTCAAACCACCTCTTTAAACGCCTCAAACCACCTAAAGCCACCTCTTACCATCTCTAACCACTTCAACCACCTCTAACCAGCTATTATATTACATTAAAATAACTAAATCTGGTCTACAAAATGTTTACCTCACAAACAAGTCAAGTTGTATAAAAAAAACAGACTTTCAATTGGTGTGGCACATAGCTTCCTCACATCCACCATATCACGTACTTTATTGATTTTATGCTTTTACAGCCATTATTGTCTAATTAGTTTAATTGTTTCCCCCGTTTTTTTTAGTCTGTCAAAATTGTTTTGATTTTTTGCACGAACTAAAGTATCAATTTAGCAGAAGTTAAAGGGGGCAGAAGGTTCAAATGAATCTAGGGCTATCTGCGAGTTACTTTCAATAAACTATAAAAGTTTCATACAAATCAGATAAGTATACTTTTGAAGCTATAGGTATAAATAAATATAATGTTTGTGTGCATGAGGAATAGAAACAATTGGACGTAAAAGGTAGAAACTTATATGAAACCAACAATGGGCTAATTATGACCTACCATACCAATTTCAATAAAATCAGATGAACAGTTTTTATGATATTATGCTGGTTCACAAAAATTGAGCGACACACCGACAGACGGAAACGAAACTAAAAATGTTCCCCTGATGTCTGAAACGGATTTCTGTGTTGGAATTTTTGAAATCGGAGACATAAAATATTTTCGTTCTTCAGAACGATCACATAGCTTCCGTTACCTTCGGTAAGCTCGGAAGCAAAAGTTTCAGTTCAAAACTTAAAAACATTACAAATGAAATAGTTGTTAAACTAAGCGTTCCACTCAATTCTAATTACCTAGGAGTAGACATCTAGCATAGAGTAACTTAATAGCTAAGTAAGCGAGTACAAGGGACTTACTTATTAAGTAACTAACTTCATTTCTCTTACTTCCACATTTCTATGGTTTTCTTCTGCACTAATACTTAGGAGAAACTAGTGTGTATTTACACAGAGATGAGTTGGTTCGGAGCTGTTCGTGTGCGTGACAGAGCGCTTGTTGAGTAAGAGTTGCGGTGAATTAGTCGTAATAAATATAGATTAGTTATAATTGGTACGATGTCATGATACTCCGCATTAGCCCAGCGTTGTGTCCTTAAACTCAGCACAGTGCAAACACAACGTTTTATAACTTAACTCAGTTAAGCTGAATTTAAACATGCAATCTATTAATCTTAATATTAACTCTCTAAAGCTGTAATTTCTAACCACTTTTAACCTCCTTCAAACCACCTTAAGAGAACAATCACCGCTATCTTAACCACTGTTCATGAACTAAACGATATAATCTATTGACCTTGACCTCTGACATTTTCAAACAACCTCTAGCCTCCTTAAATCCATCATAAACCACTTCTAACTTCCTCAAACCACGTTAAACCTCCTTTAATCATCATACGCCACCTCTGACCTCCAAAAATCAGCTCTAATCATCATATTATTAACCTCTGACCTCTAAAAACCATATCTAATCCGCTTCAATCATCATAAACCACCTCCGGCCTCATTAAACCATGTCTAATCAGCTCTTATCATCATACAGCTCCTCTGACCTCCTCAAACCAAGTAAAATCAGCTTTAATCATCATAAACCACTTCTGACCTCATCAAATCAGCTCTAATCATCATAAACCACCTCTCACCTCATCAAACCACATGTGATAACTTCTAATCATCATAGACCACCTCTGATAAGTTTAAATCGTCATAAACCACCTCTAACCTCATCAAATCTGCTCTTATCATCGTAAACCACCACTGACCTCCTCAAATCAGCTTAATCATATAAACCACATCTGAGCTCCTCAAACAAAGCCTAATCATAATTAAATTTTACAAGCTTTTATGACTACAACTAACGTAAGAGTTAAATTCCTTTTACTACTTCTTAAGCTTGAGCCACACCTATTGATCTTAGCCTCCAAACACCTTTAACCACCTTTAACCACCACTAACCACCTCCAACCACTTCTAACCACCTCCAACCACCTCTAACCACCTCCAACCACCTCTAACCACCTCCAACCACTTCTAACCACCTCCAACCACCTCTAACCACCTCCAACCACATCTAGCGACACACCTCTAAATGATGTATGTTACGATGATACATCAAGTACGCATTTAAAAAAAAAATCCAATGACCTGAGTCAAAATATGATAATTATAGTGAGTAATAAATAAATGCCTGAATAATAAATCATAAATAAATGATGCACCTCTATTGAATACATTATATTCATAAACTATATTATATATGATTATCTCGTACATCCTGCTCATATTGACATATATTCCAACGCTATGAAAAAACATAGTTCTATATTACATAGTATTTTCTCTGAGTCATAATATCGAGAAAATAGATAATTAAGATCTTGCTCACGCATAATATCATAGTGGACGAAGCTGGGTCGATGTTGCGTATTTGGAGCAAACGGAAAAACTGGCAATAATGTAGACATCAAATATTTCGAGACGAAGTATGAAATTAATAAGCATCCATACACTATGCAAATGCATAGTAAATTATACTTAATATTTGATAGTTCTTCTGTTTCTTTACATGTGACACAGATACGCTACATCAAGTATCGATAGTAACATAAATCCGCTTGATCCTCAGATCAAACAAGTATCGATAGTAACATAAATTCGCTTGATCCTTAGATCAATCAGTATCGATACTAACATAACTTTGCTTCATCAGTTCAATCAAGTATCGATCATAATAAGACTTTATATAATAATTTACTAACTTGCAGTAATAATCTTCTATTTGATTTTTTATATTCGATTATTTTATAATAAATTGTTTGTTTAGTAGAAATAATACAAAATACGATGAATAATGACTCAATTTTATCGTGTCAATTAAATTGAATAATACTAATCACGTTTTAAAAGGCAAAATTAATCTTTTAATATTTTCAATTTATTATTTTAATAAGGGGTTGAACAGGAAATTATTTCAATAACCTTGATCATTTTATCCACACCATATTATTAATATTTTTCTTTATATTTAATAGAATAAAAATGCATTTTTAATATTTGATTACAGAATTATAAACATTAAGTTTATGAACACCTTTTTCATTACATTGAAACAACTCTAACGCTTCGTACCTCGAGGTCAAAATAAATATAATATTCTTTGAGAATAACTAAATATGAATATTTTTATCTTATATTATTATTATCAAGTTTAAATACTTTCAGATTGATGATGTAATTCAGCCAAATCACTGAAGGTAAACAATGTGGGGTTTGGCTAAAAACAATTACTTAACTACAGTCATCCATCCAGTGTGGCACATAACTTCGTCACTTTCTATCGCATCCTCAAAAAAACTCAACTATTTCTCGAAAACGGTTTCGACGATTTTGATTCGAAAATGACTATTTAAAAACGAATCTAACCCATATAAGCAGAGTGTGTCATATAAGTCCCATCTTTTATAACTGTTACAGTCTGTTTTATTTATGAATATAAAAGGATCATAAGCAGAATTAAATTTGCACACGTGATTACAAATTATAACGGACCATCTGTGGACTCCTTTCAACAAACAAACCCAAATACTTCAAAATCAGATGAGAACCAATAAAGATAAATTATAAGTTTCACGCATGCGCGGAAAAGAAAGTAATCAGGGAGAAAAGTTTTAGACCAACAATAAGCTATTTGTGACCCACTATGTAAATTTCATCAAAATCGGACGAGTAGTTTTTTTAAGATATGATTTTTCACAAACATTTTTAACGGCTAACGGGCATGAGATATTTTTTATTTTTTTATTTTTTGGGGGGGGGGGGGAGGTGTAGCCCCTCCAAATTCAGAGCTGGGCTTCATTTCTAGATTTCGTTTTCAGTTATGATTTTTGAAACGGATTTATATTAAAGGTGTTTTTTGTTCGGAGACATAAAAAAAATTTCATTCTTCAGAACCATCTCAATACTTCAATACTTCCTTTGCCTTGGGTAAAGGCCCCCGCAGACGACCGAATTTTCGTCGGCCGACAAGAAGTCGGCAAGAGACTTGCGAATAGAAACAATAGAAAACAGGTAAAAGTCGGGCCGATTTTTTGTCGGCCGTGTGCGGGGTTCCACCTGTTTCTATTGATTCTATTCGCACCGTCTCCTACCGACTTTTTCGCCCGACAAAAAGTCGGTCGTCTGCGGGGGCCTTTAGATCGAAAGCAATATGAAAACTTGGTTGAAAATTATAAATTCGTGAATAATAAAAATACTAGTACATTAAAAGTAACAATAATCGTTAACATTACACGTGACTCCATAATGTCTAAACGTAGATTAATGGAATTTATAAAGGGTAAGGTTTTTAATAAGGAGAGAATTACATCACCTGTGGTTTTATCAAGGTCTCAGCTGATTACATTCTCCCGCTTTGTTTACTATTTTATTCTTTATTAGATCAGCTGATATCAAGGTCACTATTAAACCAGATATAGAGAGAAGACTTCCGCGTTGCAAGCGAGTCAAATATTAAACACATTTCGTAACACGATGTGTTATGTTAGTGTTCTATCATCATCTATAACAGAACTGTCTGATTTGACTTCGATATTTTCCAGTTTTATTTTGCTTTATACGACCTTCTCATCTCGGAATATTTACTGTGCTATTTTACTCTGAGAGTTATATTGTTTTATTAGCACATTTACGAATTATTCATAGACATAGAAACAAAGTATTGTAGATTGTGGTGGCAATTTAAAATACTCTGCCAATTAGTGTGGCACATAGCTTCCTCAAGTTCTATTTTGTATACTCGAAAATATGATTTTAGGCTATTAAAACCTATTATTCAAAAATTTATGTAGTTACTCCCCGTTTTTTAAAACTGTCAAAATTGTTTTAATTTTTTACATCAAATTAAATAGTACAGTAAAATTAGGCTCCAACCCAAACATCCAAAAAAAATAAAAAAGTTCTACCCCACGCCAAATTGTTCTCTAACCTCCTGGTAAGTGATAAAAAGTTGCACGACTTACAGCGTCGGGTTTGGTGGGGAGGGGGGAGGAAAGGGGGGTAAAAGGGTATTTTTAATAGTTTTTCGCAAATATCTCGAAAACTATGAGGTTTAGTGCTAACTTTGTTATATACAAAATTAATCTACTTAAAATTTTGAACAGAAATGGACTTATGCATTTTTGTGTTAAAGTTAACGATTACGGAGTTATGAAGCTGTAAAAATAGCACTATTTTCCATTTTCCTTGAAACGTTTTGGAAAGATTTTTTTTATTACAGTTAGGGTGGTGAGCCTAAATTTGCAGCTTCGAAATGACTGTTCGAAAATTGGCAGTTTTTCCAAAAAAAAATTAAATTTTAAATATTGCTCTTGTTTCGGGCCCAATATCGGCATAAAACCGCTCACTTACGAGAAAAGCCATAAGAAACGAAGTTTTAGTAAATTTATTTGGCTTTCAGACAAGCACAAAATGAAACCTGTAGACGAAATAGTTCTCCTGCAATCGTAAAAAAACCAAAAAAATCTAAATTTTATGTTTTAAAAAATTAGCCTAAACAACTTCCAAAAACAATTTTCGGGCATTTGATGGAAGAAAAATGTGTGGAATCATGTTTTAAGGTGGAAAAGTGTAATTAAGACCATGTATTTTCATTTAAAAGTTCCAAGCAAAATAGAAAAATGTGATATGTTTACCCTTCATAACTCCGTAATCCTTAACTTTAGCACAAAAATGCATAAGTCTATTTCTGTTTCTAATTTTAAATAGATTAATTTTGTATATAACAAAGTTAGCGCTAAACCTCATAGTTTTCGAGATATTACCGAAAAACGATTAAAAATAACCTTTCACCCCTTTTTCCTCACCCCTCCCCATCAAACCCGACGCTGCAAGCCGTGCAACTTTTTATCACTTACTACGAGGAGGGTATAGAACAATTTGGCGTGGGGTAGAACTTTTTTTTTTGGATGTTTGGGTTTTAGTCCAGTAAAATTAGGCAAAAAAAGGGTGTTCCTTCGGAATAATTTTAAGCCACGATTTTTTTTCACAGAGAGCTTTGTTATGTCATAGCAAATAATATATGAAAAGTCCCCAACTTTTTTATGTACGCTCCCCTTTTTTTTGAGGGGGGAGGAGGGGGGTAAAATTTAAAGGACTTTAGCTAAGCAAGTGGGGTATCATTTTCTATGCACCTTTTTACGCTGAATCGATTAAAACAAGAATCAAGTCGATACGACCTATAGTTTGGAAGATATTAGGGGTTTTATGTATAAAAACAAATATTTTAATGTAATAAGACAAGAATTTTTTTAGCCAATTGGAAACTTTTAGGAAGGTCCCTGGAGAAAAAACCGAAAATTAATTTCTAGTGATAACCCTAGGAGGTGTACATTAAAATATTTGATTTTCTTTATACATAAAACCCTTATATCTTCCAAACTATAGGTCATATCAACTTGATTCTTGTTTTAATCGATTCAGCGTAAAAAAGTGCATAGAAAATGATACTCCACTTGCTTAGCTAAAGTCCTTTAAATTTCGAATCGATTTACACGTTTTGAAGTCCCTTGAGTTAAAAAAAGTTGTTTTTAGAAAATGCCTGTCAGTAGCCTCTACAGACGCGTGAAACTTTGTGGAGAATATCGAGCATTTTGAAATAAATCTTTTGATATTCTTTTCCTACTGTTCTAGACTTTCAAAACTATTTATATTTCATGCAGCACAAAAACTTATTTTGGTGCCCACCATTTTGAAATATTAAAAACCCATAAAAGTTGTCACAAATGCTGAGATGCATTCGGAGCTGAATTTCGTTCATATCGATGAATGAAAAAATGTCAGACAAACACTGACACACGCAAACGAACAAAACGATTAAGATCCTAAAGCCTCGTCAGAGCAAACAGAGGAAATAGGCCGAACATTGGTTTCTGCGCATGCCCAGTGTGACATGCGCACGCGTACTTTAGACTGGGCATGCGCAGAGACTAATTTTCGTTTACTCTGTTCGGTTCGGCAGTCTGGACGAGGCTTAAGTCTCTCAAATGAAGAACTCACATTGTATTTTTTTTTACACTGAAGTAAAATGTATTCATAATGCATTCACTGGAAATAAAAAAATTCCAAAAGACGTAAATTGACTGAAATTAATTTTTTTCAAAGGAAGCAACCAAAAACATTTTACAAAGATATTTCATTCATTACTTTGTACGACGTTAAAGAAGAAACTTCGCAGAACATAGTCGACGGAACAACTTAAATAAAAAAAATAATCTGGTCTGTAAATGAACGTATCAAAGAGTCATGATTCATAACAGTGTGAAACTCGTTACGCAGGGGATTTGAAAACGAACCGCGAAACAGTCAGTTAGTCAGGTTCTGGGCTTCCCTTATAATGTCTAACCACAGTTCTTAGAAGTTTTCTGACACTATCAATGTTTTTCTGGTTGGAAAATTATAATTAAATAGAAAGTTTGTCTGATTTCAAGCCATAAGGTACACTAATTTTATTTATTTAAAAAAAAATTAAAAAATACGTAATGTGTTGCGAGACACCCGGTAGAAACGAAGGGCCTTATGCTTTTCATTAAATATAAATGATCACACTGCACAAGTATACGATACTAACTACTTATACATGGCGGAGATACAGAAGAGAGACAAAATTAAAAGTATCTAACTATTTGTACTTAGCGAAGTTAAGGCAAATTTAAAAGAAAAATTATTTTTTTATAATTGAAGCAAGCACCTTGCAATAAATATATACTCCAATACGGGTTGACAAGCATATAAGTCAAAGTCATGGCAAGTTAAAGTCATGGCAAGTCAAAGTAATGGCACTGTCAAAGTCATGGCAAATCAAGTTATAGCAAGTCAAAGTAATGGCAAGTCAAAGTCATGTCAAATCAAGTTATAGCAAGTCAAAGTCATGTCAAATCAAGTTATAGCAAGTCAAAGTCATGGCAAATCAAAGTCATGACAAGTCAAAGTCATGTCAAATCAAGTTATAGCAAGTCAAAGTAATGGCAAGTCGTCAAAGTCATGTCAAATCAAGTTATAGCAAGTCAAAGTAATGGCAAGTCAAAGTCATGTCAAATCAAGTTATAGCAAGTCAAATTCGTGGCAAGTCAACGTCATGGCATTCCAAGACGATGATCTTCGCCTCCATCAATTTCTTCTCAAACATTCATAAAAATTATGCTTGACAAGTTTCGATAGCAAGTAAATTATACGAAATGCAAAAAAACAAACAACAATAACAATATAATCATATAAAACTTGCAAGGTTTTGACATTTGTAGCTGACATTACGAATTGAGTGATCGTCATAATATGATTATGGTGATTAAACGTCTCATTGTTGTTCGATTTCCATCCGGGGTGAAATCATCAGAAAAATGGAAAGATGAAATCATATAAATGTATCATCATAAAAAAACAAAAACAAGTGAGACATAAGGTTATGTAGAAGGGGGAAAAAATAAACATTAACACATCAAATTCCATCTTTTCAATCGCATATTATTATAATATAATATATAATATTATATTTTATAGATATTACTTCAATATCCCATGAAACCAAGTAGGTGCGTAGGCAAGAGATGTCGATACCCTAGTTCGCCGACAAATAAGGTGGCAAAAAGGTGGTTTAGTGTGGTTAAAGGTGGGTAGAAGTAATTACAGATGGGTTAAGGTGGTTAAAGGTAGTACAAGGTGGGTAAAAGTGGTAAAAGGTAATATAACCACCTTATATTATTATTAAAAGTGGTTTGAGGTGGGTTAAGTTGTATATAAGTGGTTAAAGGTGGTTAAAAATGATAGAACTTCCCATTCTTAGCTCAATGCAATATTATAAAAATTTGTATGAATTTAATTGTTTAGCATGAACAAGTTTCATAGGATTGCCACTGGGAAGGACTGCAGATAACATACAACTGTAATTATATCTGATATATTTAAATTTATACTAACTCCACAAGACGTGGGGGCCTTAGTCCCCCCCAGAACTTTTGACCTAGGATCATCACTTAACAGACTAAAGGATTATATATTTTACAAGTTTTATGGAATACTTTTTTCCCCAAAAGAAAACACTTTGGTCATGGGTTTCCAGGCTTAGTTTTTGGAACGAAGTTCCTTATGGCACGTTCTGGAGCCCGGGAGTGAATCCGAAAAAAACTACCAAAATCACGGTCATGAAATCACCGTCACGCAAAATCCGTCACGAAATCTACCGATGACGATAACTTGAGTAAAACATGACCGAGTTAGTTGTTGTTCATTTTTTTATGTTCATTTTACCAATGCCCAGGCTGAGTTCGTTGGAAAACGTTATCCGTCCAAGCATTCACGCGCAACGCTCGTGTAAACGTAAGTTTAAAAAAGACGGGAAAATATTTTATAATGGAACCCTGTAACTTGTTTTGTTTATTTTTGTCATATGTAAAAAATGTTACTTAGGGTAAGTGTCCACCTGAGACTAAATCTCGAGAGCTAGTCTCGAGATTAGTCTCAGAACCTTGTCCACTTGAGAGCAACATCAGCCTCTCCCGAGTCTCGGAGAGTCGGCGAGTCTCCGAGACTCGTCTCAGCCCCATGTCCACTAGCGATTTCCATCTCGAGAGTGAGTCTCGATACTAAAAAGTCTCAGATGGACACTTACCCTTAGTTTTGTAAATATTTAAAATAAGTAGTAGTTAGCAATGTATACGTGCTTAGCAGTGTGATTTTATAATTTATATTTAATGAAAAATGTAAGGAACTTCGTTCCTACCGGGTGTCCCGCGACACCACACGTATTTTTTTTTATCTATGATTGATACGTAATATAAACATTGTATCTCTGTTTAGATTCGTAGAAAGTGATTCTTTACACATCTGTATTAATTGCGCATGCGTGCCTCATAGTTTTGAACAATTCCTCTTTTTTCCACTCTAGTGACGAAAAAAAGAAGAATTCCTCTTTTTTCCACTTTAGTGACGAAAAGAATAAGAATTATCAACTTTACACACGATTAGCGAGTTTGTTTACATTTAACATAACTAATTTGATGCTTATTTTAATAAAAGTAACTGTTTGTATCGATTTTTTTGTGAAAATCAATGAGTGATTTAAGTGATTATGAAGAATATGAGGAGAATAATACGTCTTCCGAAATAATTATTCGGCACAAAATACAACTAACGAATTAATGTTATCTTTAACAAAAGAGAAATACGAGCTTACATACAAGAAGTTTATTTATTTATTTATTTTTTTTGCATTTATTATTAAAATCTAACAATCGTAGATAAAGTACGGTACGCAACTCGTGCGAAAACGGCATTTTGCATTGCTCGTGTACCTACTACCCTCGCTATCGCTCGGGTGTAAACTCCACACTCGCATGCAAAATGCTACTTTCCACACTCGATGCGTAATGTACTATTACAGGCTTAGGTCAATCATGAAGGTATAATGTTTTATTATTATTTTATTTAAAAAAAAAGTCAACGAGTTGTCGGCTAAAATGTTTCTTAGTTTTTAGTTTATATTTTTATTTTGAAATGCGTCTGGTTTTAATACAGTCTATTGAAGAGGTCAGATTACAAGGAAGGATTACTAGATGTACTATAAAGGATCAAGGTTATCGGTCCAGGGAAGCTGTATCAACTCTGACCCTGCGAGCCAACTCACTCATCCAGCCAGTTTAGAAACACAAGAACCGCATTTGTTCTTCACATCACAATACCCCCCACTATATTCTCACTTCAACATCCAACTCATCTTCTCACCTTATCTTCTTCATCTTCTTCTTAATACATCTTCCTACTAAACATTTGGTCTTCCATAATATTATTATTTGTAACACATATTTCTTTTTATTTTTCTCCCATCTTCTTGACAATTCACATTGTTACTTGGTAGGTATACAAAACATTCCCACGACTATATCATATTTCTTTTGCCGCTTTATTCTCAAATGCATATCTATTTTCAAATTCACATCCACCCCCCAACATCTGTATTTAAAAACCTCGGTGAATATATGGTCAATAATAATTATTAAAAAAAAAGAAGATAATTAATATACCAGAGAAAAAAAAAGAATTGAATCTTTGTGGTTTTATTTCTTTTTAATATATTGATGTATCTTAATTACTATTAGCGTAAGTGACAACTATATCATTAGTTAACACGGTATTAGGAGTAAATTTATGTTTGTGGTTTGTTTTAAATTCTCTCACAGATACAACTTTACAGCTGGGTTATTTAGGATGACACCTTGGTTATTTGTAAATGATCCCGCCATGTTTTAAATTAGATTTGTCTTTTCCCATCTACTCTTATTGCAGGCTCAGATTTATCAGGTAAATTTAATTTAGTCCAGGATTTTTTTTTAAAAAAAGTACTAGCTTTGGTTCGTATGGGAATACAATAATTAATATAAAAATTCCATTTTTCAAAACTGGTCTTATTTAAAATTTTTTTGTTTTTTTTGTTTTTGTTTTTGTGTTCTTCACCTTAGTTGTATCTATGTGCAAAATTTGGGGTAGATTGAATGGCGGTATAGGGTTGAAAATTGGGGTAATAGGTGTGCGATGAAACATAAAAAGCAAATAAATTTGTTGCCATTTTGTTTTTTTATTATTATTATTATTTTGGTTTCTGTATTCTTCACCTTAGTTGTATCTATGTGCGAAATTTGGGGAAGATTGAATGACTGTAAGTGGTTCAAAATTGGGGTAATAGGTGTGCGATGAAACTTAAAAAGCAAANTATTGCTTCGGACTTTTTTCTTAATAAAGAAAAAGTCCCCCGGGAAAAAAAAAAAAAAAAAAAAAAAAAACAGTCTAAAGAAGAACATTCCGTACACCTTCTTTAGATTGTTACCCCCTCTGTTTTTTTAAAAAAGGGGAGTAAAAATCTAAAGAAGTGCCATTTTTTCAAGCAATCTCATAAGATTTTTACTCCCCCAAGGTTTTTTTTTTTAGAATATAAATGACTGACTAAATGACTATTAAGACAAAGGGATGTTTAGTCCAATGTACATCGGGACAAAGGAAATATCACAATATACAAAGATAAGTGTCGGGAAAGTGGGAAATTCTTTTAATTTCTGTTTTTTCTTGTGCAAGGAAGGGATGAGGTACGTTTCTCTCTTTGTGTCTTGTATTTGCTTTTGACATTTATTTCTTTCTTTGCTTTTCTACCCTCTCCACCCTCCCCCTCCTATTATAGGCCGTTTTGCTGTCTTCACTTTAAATGCTTCGTTTATTTTCTTATCTTTTGTTGTTTGTCTTAAAATGTTTTTCTTTATTTAATGTTTATTTATTTTTGTTTTTACGATCCATTTGCTAACTTAATTTCCGTACACCTTCTTTAGATTGTTACTCCCCTCTGGTTTTTTTTATAAAGGTAGTAACAATCTAAAGAAGTGCCTTAATTTCACCACAACTAAGATAGAGATTCACGATGACACATCCTACTACCTAGGACCTAGGGCCTATATAAAGTCCTTAAGCCTAATCCAAANTTTCTATGTGCAAAATTTGGAGAAGATTGAATGACGGGAAGTGGTTCAAAATTGTGGTAATAGGTGTGCGATGAAACTTACAAAGCAAAGTAATATAAGACCAGTAAAAAATGGGTCCGAGACAACTGAAACAAACTTTCTCATATGACGAGATCATAATCACTTAGCCCAGTGTTTTCCATTTATTAGTTTTCGTATGTACAATAAATTATTATTGAACATTATATCAAAGTGTATCATAAAAATAACTTCTCCTCGGCGAGGAATCGAACTCTGCCCTTTCTTCGTTCTCTCCTTAAAAAAAAAAAAAATCAAACCGATTTTCTCCCGTGAAAACGGTTCATATCGTTAGATTCACATTCAAATTGGCTACGTTTTAGAATTTTTTTTACTCAAAATCGTCGGAAACCTTTTCGAGAAATAATTTTTTTCACGTTTCTTTATAGTATTAGGAGGGTAGCGCCCCCAAATTTTGAGTTAAAATTAATTTCTCTATTTCACCTAGGGGTATGATGTTTCTGAACATGTATGCCAAAGTTCGACGAAATCGGCCCAGGCAATTGGCGTTTATCTACGATTGATACGAAATATAAACATTACATCTCTGTTTAGATTCTAATAATTCTTTCCTTACTTGTATTCACTTCGCATGCGCGTCAGCAGTTTAGGCTCCACGCGTCTTCTCGACAGACAGACTAAAATGTCTTAAAAACCATCTTATTGAACTCGCAGGGGACCTCAAAACGTGTAAATCCAATCAAATATCTCAAAATAGAATTTTTGTGCCATCACAATACTTTCCCTTTATACGAGAAAGTAAAAAGTAACAACGAGTGTTTTTTTAAAAACAAAGATCTAGCCCAATATTTTCGAAATGAAACAATTTTCGAGATCAAAAAAGAGTTAAAAATATGGTCTTATCAAAATAATTGATGCTTTTAATGAATTGTTACAAAGCCGCTTAAATATGATATCAGAGATTAAACTTCAATAATTGGACAAAATTGGCTTTTATACATTATGAGGACCTTTCACTCAGAGTTTATCCGGTTTAAATAAATACATAAAATATATTATTTAATTACCTTAAAAGGTTTCAGGTGCACAAAAGAATAAAATCCAGTTTTAATTAATGCTAGAGTAATTAACGCAGTAGTACAAACAGTAGTGTTAATTATTAATTACCCCTAATGTACTTCAGTAATTTATAATGAAGTAAAATTCTTGATGAATGTATAAGTGCTCTAAATATTAATTAATTACAATGTTTTGTTTAATTTTGTTTTCTAGTTTAATTATTCAAACATTATCATTTATTTAAAAGGAATTAATTTTCTCTATTTATCCAGTTTAATTTAACGACTGAATAAATAATACATATTTCGTTTTTGATATAAATAGTTGTCTTTAATATAAAGTTTAGAAACACAAGAACCGCATTTGTTCTTCACATCACAATACCCCCCACTATATTCTCACTTCAACATCCAACTCATCTTCTCACCTTATCTTCTTCATCTTCTTCTTAATACATCTTCCTACTAAACATTTGGTCTTCCATAATATTATTATTTGTAACACATATTTCTTTTTATTTTTCTCCCATCTTCTTGACAATTCACATTGTTACTTGGTAGGTATACAAAACATTCCCACGACTATATCATATTTCTTTTGCCGCTTTATTCTCAAATGCATATCTATTTTCAAATTCACATCCACCCCCCAACATCTGTATTTAAAAACCTCGGTGAATATATGGTCAATAATAATTATTAAAAAAAAAGAAGATAATTAATATACCAGAGAAAAAAAAAGAATTGAATCTTTGTGGTTTTATTTCTTTTTAATATATTGATGTATCTTAATTACTATTAGCGTAAGTGACAACTATATCATTAGTTAACACGGTATTAGGAGTAAATTTATGTTTGTGGTTTGTTTTAAATTCTCTCACAGATACAACTTTACAGCTGGGTTATTTAGGATGACACCTTGGTTATTTGTAAATGATCCCGCCATGTTTTAAATTAGATTTGTCTTTTCCCATCTACTCTTATTGCAGGCTCAGATTTATCAGGTAAATTTAATTTAGTCCAGGATTTTTTTTTAAAAAAAGTACTAGCTTTGGTTCGTATGGGAATACAATAATTAATATAAAAATTCCATTTTTCAAAACTGGTCTTATTTAAAATTTTTTTGTTTTTTTTGTTTTTGTTTTTGTGTTCTTCACCTTAGTTGTATCTATGTGCAAAATTTGGGGTAGATTGAATGGCGGTATAGGGTTGAAAATTGGGGTAATAGGTGTGCGATGAAACATAAAAAGCAAATAAATTTGTTGCCATTTTGTTTTTTTATTATTATTATTATTTTGGTTTCTGTNGGGGGGGGGTCCCTCGACAATATTTTATATTTTGGGCCCTTTCTCCTGAGAAAGAGAAATTGCCGCTGCTTGGACCTTTCTTTCCTTGCCCCCAAGTAATTTATATTGTTTTCTCTACGCGTGAATAAATTTTAGGGCTATCATTTTCTTCACGCCCTTACTTTTTTAAACATATTTTTTCTCATTTCTTTATTTTATTTTTTTACATTAATTTTTTGATAGCCAAGAATAAATAGTAAGTGCAAGGTAAAATCTCTCGGGAGTTTTACACGTGTACAAGAATTTCTTCGATTTTTTTATTTGATTATTTTACTTTTTTATTTACTCCAATTTTATTTATTTAAATTTTATTAGTGTTACTATTAATATTATGATTTTTATTTTTTTGTATTTGAGATTACCGAAGGGAACAGAACAACAGAAGAATTGTAGTGTGTATATCATAATATCTGATATTTAATATCTTTAAAATGATACCTCCTTAAAAAAAAATCTTATCGCGTAGATAAGTAAAGTGGCCGACTCCCCGACCTCTAATAACCTAATCAAGTGTTTGTGCGATGAAACTTAAAAAGCAAATAAATTTGACGCCATTTTGTTTTCTTATTATTATTATTTTGGTTTCTGTATTCTTTACCTTAGTTGGTTCTATGTGCAAAATTTGGAGAAGATTGAATGACGGGAAGTGGTTCAAAATTGTGGTAATAGGTGTGCGATGAAACTTACAAAGCAAAGTAATATAAGACCAGTAAAAAA
>KZ651754.1:368994-383251 GCA_001010745.2 Gerris buenoi
TCCGTGATTGACATAATGCGCATGCGCGAAAATTACTCAGTTGGAAATTGATTTGTGATTCCGTCTTGTTGGAACGCTCCTGAACTCGAACCAAACCGTTTGATTTGGTAGGTTTTAGCACTGTTATAAAAAAAAAACTTGTTTTAGTAGACTCACGGCACACACGAATTTTTTTGATATAATTCTGAATGCTCTTTTGTTTTAAAAAACAAATATTAATCTTAGCCCTGTTAGAGAAAGAAAAATTTCTGAAATAAATCTGATTCTTTCGATATTTGTTTTAAAATGAAATAAGTACCAAAAGTACATCTTGGAAATAGGTCCATTTTTTTTTTTTTTTCAGAAATATCTGGAAAATGTCATTATATGCACAAAATTAATCATCGCATTCGTACAAAATCATTTTAAAAATAAGATTTGAATAACAATAAAGGAAAATAATAGCCGAGCGAAATCAAAACAAAAACAATAAAGCGGAAGGTTACGTTCCTGTTCACCGAAATTCAATCCCAAACTACCAGTCCCTGCCTCCGATCGCTGACTGCTCTGACTGGTACCAAACCAATCCGTGATGCAAACAGAGCGTGGTTGGAACAGCCGACTAACAGTCAGAGTTTGAGTTTGGGCATCGTTGGAACAGGGCGTTCCTAATTCGCATGCGTCGACAGTTCCAAACCAGTTTGAAGTGCGGTTGGAACAAACCTAATAAGTTGATATAATTATTTAAAGAAATACACTTTTCAATCCTTCTTTTTACTATCTCAAATACGTAGTAACAGAGAAAACATTGTGATAGCACCAAAGTTTCATTTCGATGGATTTACACGTATTGAGGTCTGAGTCCAAAGAATTTTTAATAAAAAAAATCTGTCTGTCAGTCGAATGTACTCTAAGCAGACGCGTAGAGCCTAAACTACTCGACTAATTTCAATGAATTTGCATTCATCTTACACATTATCTTTTTAAATTGTCTCATTCCTTATATTATTACACTGTAACGAAGCTCTAGGGAATCCAGTTTTTAGAACGATGTATTCTTAATATGAGCAAGTTCCGGAAAATGTCGGTTTATCCTAAACTTAAGCGAAATGCCTGTTTTTATTGACTTAGCTGTTAATCCGGACCGGAAAAGGAAGGAAATATGTGCGGAGGTATCCACACGTAGTTTATAAGCAAGATATTCGCCATGTATGTGCACATCCGATATTTAGAATATTTAATTAAAAGGAGGGTAAGGTAGGTTACGTATTTTAAGCATGTGATTGTTATTTGATATTATGTTAACTACAAAGTTAGCGTCACTGGGACGTCAAGATTCCGGAATTTTAAGCTAAATATTCCAGGAATATAATCGATCAACAAGTTATGATAGGCATTCTTGATGAAAAGTTATCAAACGATTAATCAGATCGATATGCAATAAATCGATAGCCGGATGAAGGTAATCTTAGGGTTATAAAGTATTAGGTTCAAGGTTACCAACTTGACAGGTTTCATAAACTTGGAGATGGAAAGTTTCGAAGTAAACTTACGGTATAATAGATAACTTGATTATTTAGTCTAAACTAATAACTTTATTCAGCGTTTCTCAAACTTGAGTGGCGCTAAACTTTAGGGTTCGATATTTTCGGAATTAAGGTATGTAAATTTAAGCAAACTACAACAATAATTATAAAGAGAAAAGTTGTATAAAAAGTTAAAAGTTAATTTAATATATTAGACAGACGTAGGACTTGATGACTTGTAGACGCAATAAGATTATAAATATCGTAACTGTCAACCGCATGCGCAGCATTCAGTCAATATGGGACCGCAGGCAGGTGTGAAGGTATCGTAGGGTCTGCCCTGGAACCTGTGAGTCAGTTTGATGACCCGGTCGGCTTCTCTGATGCCCGAGAGACGAGCACCGTGCACTGTTCCGTAGAACTTGGGGGACGTCGCCTCGCCGGCGAATAGGATCACCGGAGTGTCGGCGTTACACCCGGGTACTGGATCGGCAAGCGCACAAATATCGGACATGGTGGAACCTTGAGCTATGTAACACTTACCGCCGCAAACCCATTCGTTCGAGGACCATTTAGAAGGTAAAACTAAGAACGGGTACGGAAGAGTTGGATCGCCGACGAAGCATCTTAGCAAACGAGTCAAATCGTCGGCCAGTCTGTCCACTGAAAAGCTCTCGGCTTGTTCGGCTTCCGGACCGGCGACCTTGACCATGAGCATCTGGACGCTGGAGAGCACTTCGCTGATACTTCCGACCCCTTTCAGCCAGCTGCCCTTGTTCTTAAGTTCGTCCGAACTCCAAGCTAATCTGACCACTCCCTCTTTCCAAATCCAGAAGGGTTCGTTGTACAGAAGGTAAATGTTGCATATGTGACCCCATCCCAATTTTTCGATAGCCACTTTTTTCTCTTTAGGCAACCCGGGAACGAAGAAGGTGTTTTGATGTTTCTTCAAGTATCCTAAAGAGCAAGTGACGATGACGTAATCGGCCGGGTACAGAGATCCGTCGGCGCAGACCACGGTGGCGGCTCTGCAGTCGTTCTCCTTGTCTTTGTCTTTGTCCTTCTTACCCTTGTCCTTCCCCTTGTCTTTGGAATCCTTAGAGTCCTTTTCGTTGCAGTCGCCCCTCTTCGTGCTCCACTTGATCATCTTGACGGGCTTGCAGTATTTGACGGAATAATCCGGCAAGTCTCTGATGAGTGGCGCTACGATGCCGATCATGCCGGAAGGCACCCTGATATTGCAACCGGCGATCCTCACGAAAGCGCCGTACTGGTCTAGCGGCATCTTGTCTAGGTTATCACCCCAATATCCTCTCAATTCGTTCAAACGACCGTACAGAGCTCTGCAAGCCAAACCCCTGTATAATTCCGGGTACACGGCGCATTCTTCCTCTATCCTCCTCTCGAAGTACTCTAACAGGGTTCCCTCACATTCCACACCGTTGCGGAAGACGTTCTTGGCTTCATTGTCGATAGTGGCAAAGGTGTAATGCACGGCGCTTTCAATAGCAGGAGGGAGAACTGCACCCGAGCTCGTCATAAAAGTGCCCATGTAAGGGTTACTGGCGATCAACGAAGTCTTCAGAAGACCTTCTTGACACGCGAGACTGAAAGCCGGGTTCATCGGGGTGGCGCCCTCGATATGAGTAGCTCCCAAATCAATAGGAAACGATCTCATATCGTACGATAAAATCCTACCACCTGGCCTGTTGGGAAATACAATTAGCATAAAAATGGGATCTAATAATCTAATTTTAAAGAGTAACTTTATTTCATTAATGATATAAAGAGTAAATTACGGAAGAAACCAAGAAATAGAAAGTTACCCGTCACTTGCTTCTAAAACAGTAACATCGGTAAAGCCGGCAGCTACCAGGGCATGAGCGGCCGACAGTCCAGCTATACCCGCTCCCACAACCACTATCTTCGGCAGATCCCAGCATGGGTTGACCATCTTGTCGTCCACCAGCACCAGGTAGACTTCCTTCTCGTTGCGACATCGCACCAGCTCCTTGATATCGGCATCATAATGTTCATAGCCTAAAGCGCCGAGATTACTACCCCTTCTTGTCAAGCATCTAAAGGTAAAAACTTGCATTTTCACTTTAAATAGAATACCCACAAAAACTTTTAAAAGTAATTTAATCATAGCTGTCAATAAAACGCAATAGTTAATGCTGACGTATGTTGTTAATGTTAACTAAAGTTAGCTTCTTCTGTTGGCTAATGTTAACTATATTAACTAATGCTAGCTAATAAGAGCCCTTTTTAAGTAATTTTAGCTGACATTTTCTATTTCAACCAATTTAGAGAACAACATCAGTAAATTGACGAATGTTATTATTGCTGAACGTTTTGAAATTAACGTTATTTATGTTATTTTATAAAAGGTAAACAATAAATTAGGAGGGAAAAGAATAAGCAAACTGTTTCGTCGTATCTCCCACAAAGTATAAAAACAACAAAAAAAATTGATTACGCAGCAGAATAAAACTGCATGTGTTAGACACGATGTTGTTATGGAAGACATAATGGCGTCAGCTTATCTACAAGTCAAGCTTGTAACAATCTCCAGGTACAACACTGATAATGATAACAGCCAAGTCGACAAAAAATCCTAACAAATCAGTGTGCGAGCATCCATCTTACAGACATCTTTTTTTTGAAATTTTCCCACAACTTGACGTATCTTTAAATAGATCTTACTTTGACAATACTCGTAAAGAAAAAACAACATTCAAAGCGAAGCATGCGCCATATGAATAACATTTCTTTGCTATTATCTCGCAACAGCCCATGTAAAACATGCCAAAGGCGTATACACATGCAAGTGTATATGTAATGGATGGAAGACATGGAATTGGCGCATAAACCGCATATATGATACTATAGACCGCTATGATACTATACCGCATAGATGCAACTATGTATACAAAGCATAAACCATGTAATTGGCATTCGCGACTCGCTTAAGTAGGTAAACCCTTTTGCGCTCACTGAAAGTAACAAAAGCATTGAGATCTTTCTGAAAGGCGAAATATTTATACTATCTCAAATCTCCGATTTAAAAAATTCCTTGAAAGAAATCCGTTCCAGACATCAGGGCACACTTTTGTTCTCGCGTGTCTTTCATTCAAAATTTTAGCAAACCGGCATATCTTAAAAACAACTCGCCTGATTTTAATTAAATTCGGATGGTAGTTCACCATCTAAGTTTCGACCTTCCGCAATAATTAATTTCTCTTCTACATGTTCAGCAAATTTTTTTCTATTAACAACCAACATCTTTACAATTGCACTCTTGATTTGTAAGAAATTAGGAAGGTTTGCCGTGCGTGTAGCCCACATATGGTCCCACAATAATTTCAATCGTCTACGTCTACAGTCATTAAATTTTGCTATATACATACTTTTATTTATTTCAATAACAAATAACTTATCATGCATAAGCGGGCTACGTGCGACAAACAAATCAGATGATACTTTAAAAGATATAGATTTAAATAAATGTATGTTGGTGCGAATCTGGAAGAGAAACCAAATGGGCACAAAAGAATAATACTTATATGGGATCAACAAATAGGCTAATTATGAACTTACCATTTTCATTAATATCGAACGATATGTTTTTAAGATATATTGGTTGGAAAGAAAAGATTTTAAAGAACAGATGTTGAAGCCTGGACCCTTTAAGGCAGCTGAGCTACGGAGTTAGTTATTTTTAATACTTAAAGGGGATACTCAACTATAAAGTTTTGCCTCATAAAGCCAATTTTACTTTGAAGTCCCCTTTTAGGAGGGTACTAAACTAAAACAGTACCGACTTTACCTTAAAAGACTGTTGTTTTCCAGGAATTTGCGACAGAATAACAGTGACAGCATATTTCCAAGTCTGTACCTTTACCCGCGATCATGAGAGAATAAAACCCGGGTTTTTGTATCACAGATATATTTTAGAATTTGAAGCGTTTCACATCGAGTCCATAATGAACCAGTAATCGATAATTTTCTCCATCCTTTAACCCATTTAAATTAAATAAAAAAAATTATATAATTTTTTGTTAATAATTTGACATAAATATGAAATGTAAATATTTTTTCATCGTTTTAAAAAATATAAAATTAGTCTCTTTTTCTCTTTCAGAGATAATATAATTAAATAAACTATTTTCACTAAAAGATTCCCAACTATAAGAGATTCAAACTTATAGTCCAAGAGATAGCCTGCAGACAAAAGTGCCTGATTAACATCAAGATGAAATTTTGTGAATAAGTAAATTTTTTGGTGCCTTATAAGAAATATGTGGTCGGCTAAGTTCATCTGTGGGACATAGCTTGGCAATTGGCATTTGAAAAAAACAAACCGGTGGAGAGCGGCCATGTCCCAACCTTTATATGGCGGAAAATGTGATTTTCATGATCCTGAGTACGAACTTAGTTAGTAGACCATTAATCAAGTTAATAGTAGTTTGCCACTTAGATAGGTGACCTCTTTGATTTGGAGTAATAATTGACTAACTAACCTATTATACGATAAACTAACATCAACTTGAGTTATTAGTATACTAAGTTTGTACTCAAGATGAAAATGATGATGAAAAACATGGCCGCTCTCCACCGGTTTTTTTTTTTTTTTTTTGTTTTTATTGCCTATTGCCAAGCTATGTCCTGCAGACGAACTTAGCCGTCCACATATTCTTAAAAGGCACCAAAAGAATAACTTAAGCATACAATTCTAGTTTGATGTTAGTCAGACACTTTTTGCACGCTAATCTCCTTGACTATTTATTATAACTAACATTAATCTAATTATACGCTACTACATCTGAGGTGATTAAGCCCTGCCATCTTGTCTTTAGGCCATAGTCTTTTTTATATTAATTTAAAACAAATTATAATCATCAACACTGGGAGACAGACAGAGAAAAATAGACTCAACGCCGGGATTTGAACCACGGGCCTTCCGCATTTCCAGTGCAGACGCTCTTACCATCAAAGCTACGCGGGAGAATGATTTTTCTCTGCCGTAACCGATAACTAGTCCCCAAATCCAAGCTTTCAATATTCATACACATTTAGCAAGTCAATTTATGACATTGGAACTAAACCGAGAATTAACGCTTATTATTATAAAGTAATCAATTAGTACCTGTAACCTGTAACTTGTACAATCAATTCGAATCAATCAATCATTCTCCCGCGTAGCTTAGTTGGAAAGAGCGTCTGCACTGGAAATTCGGAAGGCCCGTGGTTCAAATCCCGGCGCTGGCGTCTATTTTTCTCTGTCTGTATCCCAGTATTAATAATGATTATAATTTGATTTAAATTTATTTAAACTTTCCGTAGTATGAAAACTACCAACAACTTAAAAATTGAATTTAGTTTTTTTTTTATGGAAACCGTTTTGATTGATGAACTAAATTAATTAAGGTAACATTTTTAAAGGCAAAATTAGTTAAAAATTAATTACCTAGTTAAAAGGTAAAATTTTTAACTTAAAACTCTTTGTCCAATTTAGCTTCAACAATAAATTTCCAAACTTGATCGAGAGATTGTTGGTTGTTCTAGAGTATTTCATGCAATCTTGGAGGGAGGGGATGCTTGATTCGCAGGTTTCTATTGGCTGTTGAACAATTTAGATTTTAATTAATTTTAAATTGAGCATTTTCCTCATTCAAAACTTTTTATAGCTTTGATTTTTTTTTTTCATGTTAATAAAACATTAAAATCGATTCTTCTCGGCTTCGAGGTTTTTATTTTATTTTTTAATTTTTTGTTTGAAATACACAAAAAAAAAGCAAAAAGTTGGACGGCACAAGTTCTTATAAAGAAAAAGTTTATTTTTCATGAATCGAACCCTCAAAAGGCGGAGAAAGTTTTCCGGGAGGGGTGGGGGAAACCCGAAGTTTTTCTTCTTTTTTTCTCATTTTTAACTGAAATCAATTTTCTAGGGAAGCCTGAAAATTAATATTACATAATTCCCTTCTATTTATCTTGCTGTGACGTCACGCAGAATCCTTAGAGTTAAATAATATAACGACAGAAAAGATTCCAATACAAATAATATAATTTTGTCCCGTTTCTGTTTTTATCAAACCCCAATTATAATTTCAATTATAAGTTAAAAACGAAGTAAACATTTGAATATGTATTTAATATTTAATAATCTATATTTTATGGATGATTTGTTTGTTTTGAGATATGTTTTTTTAATTTAAAAATCCTGTATTTAAACAAGTTTTGCTAATTAATCTTGGTCCCAGTCGTCCAATAGAATTGAAACTTACCACACACTCTGAATCAATAGAATAGTACATTACGCGTTGAGTGTGGAAAATAGCATTTTGCATGCGAGTGCGGAGTTTACACCCGAGCGATAGCGAGGGTAGTAAAACCACACGAGCAATGCAAAATGCCGTTTTCGCACGAGTTGCGTACCGTACTTTATCAACGGTTGTTNTAAAAATTAAAGATGGCAGACGCAACTTTAAATTTTCTTGTAGGCTTATTGCGGCTAAACGGGCGAAAAATCGTATCAAAAAGCAAAAAAAGCAGATTGCACTAGCAGCAACTGATTTGAAAAGATCTATAACATTGGTCCTATGATTTTTTGTCGTACCTCCATGGGTTCTACCTTAAATAGAGCTAAATATTATTTGTTTTTTCTTTTATTTTTTCAGCAGCAGAAACTTTTCAGCATTGTGAATCAATTTATTTTAACATTACATCATAACGTATTAAGAAGTATAAAGTAAGAATTATCATGAGCTTGACAGTAATCATAGTGATTTGGATGGTTTTATTTGTCACCATTACAGATTGAGAAAGAGAAACTTTAGTTTGCGATGTTCTTCCATTTTTAACAAGCCCTCTGGGTACATTTCCTTTCTTTTAGCTGCCCCCTAAATCCCCAATGTTTATACCATATAGACATTTAATGAGTTTGGTTTTCTCCTCTCTNGAAGTTTATTGGACATAAGTCAAATTTTTAAGTGTGGAAGATAATGTCCAAAAAATGACGCATTGTCGATTTACACATTCCTAGAGACGCTCGGCGAAGTTGCGCATCACATTCTCTTACATCTCGTCACGAAATCCGATTTTTCATCCCCTATTAAAAGGATAACTAAATAGAGACTGACCACATTATGATTCCAACAAGATGGAGCCACTGCACACACAAGTATTCATGGATCACGTGCGTTAAATTCATATCGGTCGTGTGAATAATGTGAATTTGGATGTGGAAATCAATAAGGACGTCAGTGGCGGCTCGTGCTTAGGTTCACTGGTTCAGTGAACCCCCAAGCAAATATTTAATAACACAATATTTTAAGAAATATAAATATGTATTTAGTTCTTGGTTTCATAAATCTAATAAAATAGGGTGAAAATGCTGGAGGGAGATACAAGTTNGAGATAGCTAATTATTGCTCCGATAAGAATATTAAATATGAGTAAAACAGTGAAGATAATTCTTAAAGAATAATCATCAGTCTAAACAAAAAAATATATATGTATTATATATTTTAAAGAAATCATCATTTAAGTAAATGGTAAAAATAAAATAAATAAATAAGTAAATAACATAAATGTAATTTCAAAGAAAGGAATGCTCACAGTTACTACAATGCATATGCCGAGAGCGAAGATTGTTGCCCCAGAACCAAATATTACACTCAAAGGAGTGCCACTGACCGCTTGTAAATCTTCGAACAAACTGAAAAACGCGGCCAATCGTACCAGTTAGTGAAGTATAGCTCCTCTCTCAAATTTTCACCCTGATACATATTATATTAACAATATATTCTAATAAGGAACATTAAAATAAGATACATTTTGTTGCTAGCATATATTTATTTATTTTCCACTCTAAACATAGATTGGATGAAGTATCTTTTCTTTTGGAAAACCAAAATTAAGGTATGTAAAGCTCACTATCAATAGAGATATTTGTTTAATTTGTTTACCATATTAGTTAGTCGTTGGCCGAGATAGCTAATTATTGCTCCGATAAGAATATTAAATATGAGTAAAACAGTGAAGATAATTCTTAAAGAATAATCATCAGTCTAAACAAAAAAATACATATGTATTATATATTTTAAAGAAATCATCATTTAAGTAANATTAATATGACATATAGTTATTAACTATGTTATATTAATAAAGATAACATTTTAGCAGTTTCATCCGCAAGTAGATAAAATATTGTATGCAACAAAGCAGCAAAGGAAACATTTCTGCCTCGTTTATTCATTGCCTGCCTCGGCTTCGCCTCGGTAGTCAAATAGGTAAATTACCTGCCTCGGCTTCGCCTCGGCAGTTAATTACCATAGCCTATCCTCGCCTTCGGGTCGGAGGCTAATCTAATAACTCGTCAGTAAAATTCCATTTTGCTGCCTAGTTACAAAAATAACTATTTACATTTCTTCTTAAAAATTGCGTTTTTCGTGAGGGGGTCCACTTTTATTTAATTATTTTATTAATTTTTACGTTTTTTTGTAGTATTCATACTATGGAACATTTAAATTTTAATTTAAATCAAATTATAATTATTATTAACTACGAGAAACATACAGAGAAAAATAGACTCCAGCGCCGGGATTTGAACCACGGGCCTCTAAATTTCCAGTCTAGACAATATATAATTAATCATGTCATAATCATGCCATAATGATTTGAGATGGAATTATTGGATGAAAGTGACACGTCATTTACTGGTTTAACTGAAACTATGAAATGATTGATATCTCTGAGTGCTAGACACGGAGTGTCGGCCCAGTGAGAATTGAGTGCGAACCTAGATTCAGCACTTTCACCCTAGATTGCATACAGAAAATATTAACCTGATAATGGTTTGATGATGGAGGATGATTCGTTTATATCTTCTTCTCAAACATTCGAGGAACTTGGGATCTCTGTAGAGGTCGAAAGAAGATATTGTAGGTTTATAGTCTCGACCTTCCTCTGTATTCTTGAAGTCAGACACCGTGTCTTGATGCAGCGCTTTGAGAGAATCGATTAACATCATGTGCTCGTCGATCATCATGTTGCATAGAAACAAAAATCCGGGGATATTTGTAATGGCCTGCACGCAATAACAGTTGATCACCAGCAATTCGAAAAGAAATGCGCCTAGGAACCCTACGTTATTGTCAGTGCCGAACGGGAACCACAGTTCAATCGGCAGAACAAAGGCTTTCGAGTTGATATAGTAGTGGTACACAGGTTGACTGCTGGCAAATAGGAACCAGGAAAACCAAAACACAGGGGGCCAATATTTGGTAAAAAATAATCTCATATTTTCTCTGGTAGTCAAGTCCTCGACTGGACGGGTCATTCCATTTTGTTCCAGTCTTAACATCGTTTCTATGTACACGGCTAGGTGTTCCCGATTAAACATCAAATGTAGGTGGGCGACAATGCCCATGGTGACAGCTACGACCAAATGAATCAAAGAAACCGCCTTCACAAAGTCACGGGTATGAAATAATAAAGTGTACGCGATCAAAAAATACGCTATTATTACAGTCACAAGCAAATATAAATTGTACGCTAAGAAAATAAATATATGTTCTGGATCAACTCTGATGTAGGAACCGGACACGTAGGTATAAAAACCTAATTTACTTTCCCAAAAACCGAACACCATGTCTTCGGGGTGATCTTCCAGGTGCACGTTTATACATTCGCACACTATTTTACTTAAACGTTTTTTCAAATTTTCAAACATTTCGCATTTACAATTTCACTTGGAATGTCCCGATAAATCCCTGGAGACAACTATTGCCTTCTAAAGTTTCTAAACTCTTAGATATTAATTAATTCTCCCCCATCTCGGGATAATATAACTGTTTAATATACTGCATTAATTATTCCTATAGAAACTTAATAGCAACTTAAATAATTTTGTTTTAATTGAAGAAAATCTAACAAATATACGTTCGATACTTTTCCATATAATTACAAACGAAGGAAGAACTAATTTTAATGACGACCCATACCACTAGGATATAAATTCCTAGCGTGAATCCTTCGGGGTAAAGACCCGTAATAATTATTTAAATATAATTATCAAAAAACTTATTCCTTTATATTATACTGGCACGATAGATTTGGTCATTATAAATATTTATTATTCTTCGGTTAGTCCCTTCATGTTGTAATTAATCTTTTAAATCCCAAGAGCCCATGAAGAAAAATAAAAATAATATATATTTTATTTACAACCTGTTAACTGTTTACTTAGTTCTTCCTTCGTTTGTAATTATATGGAAAAGTATCGAACGTATATTTGTTAGATTTTCTTCAATTAAAACAAAATTATTTAAGTTGCTATTAAGTTTCTATAGGAATAATTAATGCAGTATATTAAACAGTTATATTATCCCGAGATGGGGGAGAATTAATTAATATCTAAGAGTTTAGAAACTTTAGAAGGCAATAGTTGTCTCCAGGGATTTATCGGGACATTCCAAGTGAAATTGTAAATGCGAAATGTTTGAAAATTTGAAAAAACGTTTAAGTAAAATAGTGTGCGAATGTATAAACGTGCACCTGGAAGATCACCCCGAAGACATGGTGTTCGGTTTTTGGGAAAGTAAATTAGGTTTTTATACCTACGTGTCCGGTTCCTACATCAGAGTTGATCCAGAACATATATTTATTTTCTTAGCGTACAATTTATATTTGCTTGTGACTGTAATAATAGCGTATTTTTTGATCGCGTANGGGTCGTCATTAAAATAAATAATTGATAGTTTTGTTTTTATATTAATTTTATCGGAGGGAATGAGTTGCAGCTATTTTTCTGAAAAAAATAGTCTCTATCACAGATATGACTCGGTAACACATCGCCATAACATCTTTAAGTGTGTGAATCGAGTCTTTTGCACTCAGCATCTGGATAGTGAGCAGTTTATTACTTCTTACTTCCATGCCTTCATTCTATTCCTATTGTTGTATGTGTGAATACTCCTTGAATGCTGTTGTTAACGCAACAAAACTAATAGCCCAGTAGATAGCATGCAAAAAATGTCTCACTAAAATCAAGCTAGAATTTTGTGTATAAGTAAATGTTTTGGTGCCTTTTAAGAATATATGGTCGGCAAAGATCGTCTGCGGGACATAGCTTGGCAATAGGCATTTGAAAAAAGCTAACCGGTGGAGAGCTGCCATGTCCCGCCCTTTTTGGTGGACAATGTGATTTTCATGATCCTGAGTACGAACTTAGTTAGTAGACCAATTGATGGTAGTTTTTCCCTTGACAGGGGAACACTTTGATTTCGAGTAATACTCGTATTTGACTAACTAACCTATATTAAGCGACAAACTACCATCAATTTGATTATTTACTCTGGATCATGAAAATCACATTGTCCACCAAAAAGGGCTGGACATGACCGCTCTCCACCGGTTTGATTTTTTTAAATACCTATTGCCAAGCTATGTCCCGCAGACGATCTTTGCCGACCATATATTCTAAAAGGCACCAAAACATTTACTTATGCACAAAGTTCTAGCTTGATGTTAGTCAGACACGTATTTGCACGCTATCTCCTGGACTGTAAGAAAGTTCTTATTCAGTTACAAAGGCAACTCGAGGTCGTGGGTTGGATCCTGTGCCATGATACTCTGAATTGCCTCAATGAATCGCGGAGGGTGCAGGGCGAGGGACACCCCAATGGTGCACTCTTCTCCCACTCTTTGATGTGGGTCCGATCCGTGTCATGATGATGTGATTTGTATATATGCACAGAGACACCTCCTATGGGGCACTCTTCCCCCACGCTTTGACGCTCACTTGTATAGCTTACTAATGACCACACCATACTCGCTTCAGCGGTACAATGTACAAATGTATCATGTGTGAAGTACCTGAAACTTTCCACCAAGGGGCGTAAAAAGGGCCTAAAAGATTGCCTTTTGCAAGGTTCGAACATGTGGTTCGTCCTACCCGTCTGGTAAGTACTAGACTACTACTACTATTCAGTAACAATTATCAATTGTTATTGTCATTATGAATTACAATTCATTAGCTCAATAGAGTAATTAGTAATAAATTATTTTGTGGCACACAAGAAAATACTTAATTTAAAGTGGTACATTATTATTTTGTCAAAACTGTGCCAAAACAACTAATCTTAGTTTATATATTACTACTACTTCTCGGCGCTACAGTCCATGAAGGGCCCTGGGCACCAAAACATACCCTCACCCCTCTTCCCTATCCTGCGCACGTCTCCAGAAGCGAACGCCCAACATCCTCAGGTCGTCTTCGACATCCTCCATCCATCACCTTCTGGGTCTGCCTCTTATTCTTCCACTTCCTGGTCTTCCATCCATCATCCTCTTAGGACTCTGNCCCAACCTCCTCAGGTCGTCTTCGACATCCTCCATCCATCACCTTCTGGGTCTGCCTCTTATTCTTCCACTTCCTGGTCTTCCATCCATCATCCTCTTAGGGGCTCTCTGCTGTCCTCCATGCGCACCACATGTCCTAACCATCGAATTCGTCCTGATTTCATAAAACTAACAATGTCTGGCTTGTCGTATAAACCCATCACTTCTTAATTAGTGCGGAATCTCCAAACACCGTATTCTCGCAATCTGCTCCGTATATCTTCTTTAAGATTTTTCACTGCCATCTACGGAGTTTATCCTCTTCAGTCAGTACTAGCCTCCAAGTCTCTGACCAAGAGGTGGCCGTGAGTCGGGGTCGTCATTAAAATAAATAATTGATAGTTTTG